>CM041630.1:43567943-43594741 GCA_023333625.1 Bothriochloa decipiens | reverse complement strand
CGGCGGCCGAGATGTGTCGAGGCCTCGGGACTTGCCCAGCCTGGCTTACCTGGGCGACGGCAGGTTCTGCATCTGCAATTCATAATGCGGCTTACATGGGCTTGGGTGCAACAAGCCCATGTTCCTAGCTATCTAGCAACAGAGCATAGCAGTGATGACTGGTGAGATGTAAGAGCACATGTAGTGTCGTCGCCGACGGCGAGTTCAATCGATCAGTCTTTCATTCATTTCCATTTTATGTATGGCCGACCTGACGATGGCTTGTGATTTTTCTTCAATAAAATCGACGCAAGGAATTGCATTTATCAGTTGGATATATCAACATGCCAAAGTACGACAACAAAGTGACATATACAATTGGTGTGTTTGCACACTTATATATAAGATAGCTCATTCTCTATCGAAGCGTCCAAACCCAAGCTGGCCATCACACCGACGGATTGTACATCATCCAGTTGCAGATTCTTGCGGTTTACATGCGGCAAGTTGGCCAAGATCACATGGGAATTCCTCCAATCATTGGCAGACGCAGGAATTGAAAATTGGGTATGCAGACTACATATATATACACATACAAAAAGAAACCATTGTGGCATATGTAAAGCTAAATATCCATCAATTCAAAACAAATAGTGCTAGGTCGGAGTACATTAGTACAATTAATTAATACATACAATATTTGTGAAGTCTCCACTAATAAAGGAACATTACAAATTTACTCGACGAGACGACTTTTGAAATCGAGAGATGATTTCTTCATCAGGAACACTTAGAAAAAATTGCTTCTCAATGAATGTAACCAGACAATCATTCAAGTACTGATCCCCCATGCTATTCCTTAGCTTGTTCTTTATGAAGTTCATCACTGAGAAAGCTCTTTCAACACTTGCTATTGCAACCGGTAGCAATAGGACTAGTTTCAGAAGTTTGTAGACATACGAGTGTCTAACATGCATATTTGTTTGAACAAGCAAAACTGAAAGCTCGACAATACTTTTCACTTTGCTAAATCTTTCATCAGCACGCATATCAACAATAAAGTTATCAAGCTGAAAGTTTAGACGCCTCAAATCGGTGACTGAGAAGTCTTTCGGATAAAACTTTGCAAGTTTTACTAAGTTGTCCTTGTCAAAAGAAGCAAATGCATCTTTGGGATTAAATGATGACATGCAAATCAGCAGATCAGTGTTTACCTCATCAAACTTATCATTGAGTTCTTTAAGCTGCCTATCAACGATGCCCAGAAACATGTCAACTTTGAAGCGATGATAATTTGTGAGTTTGACATAGGACTTCTTTAATCTTCCAACTGGCTCATATCTGCCATCCATTTTAGGAACTTCAATGTTGCGCTTTCTACAAAAAGAAGTGACATCAGCAAAAAACTTCTCCCATCCATCATCCTGTCGTAACAACTCAAGTTGAGTCTTTGTTAAAGATATGAGTGAAACGACATTAATAATATCTTGATCCGTCTTTTGCAAGGCACAATTCAAGTCATCCGTGTACCCAAGTATGGTGTCCAGCAAATGTGCAAGGAACATAAATTCAAATGACTCAAATGAAAACAATGCTATTTCAGCCTTTGCTGATTCTTTGTACTCAGGATCATCATGACCACGACATGCTAACCCTTGTCTCAAAAGAAACCTCAAGAGCCTAAGTGAATAACTCAAATGTGCTTTGTACAGAGCTTTCTCTTTGTGGTTCGCTTCACTATAGTGTTTGCTATTGATGTTCCATTTACAGAAAACTTATCAAATTTCTCTTGAGCAAGATGGTGTGACTTGCATGCAGCATGTTTGTCTAATTTACTTGGATGATTCCAAAGCCTAAAGCCTCCATTCACAAAACTATTCCCTCCTTTAGCTATTTTACTCTTGAACAGATAGCAAACAAAGCAAAATACAGCATCTAATTTTACACTATATTCAAGCCAACCATAAGTATCAAACCAACTGGATACAAAGCGACGTTTACCTCCAACATCTTTTCTTGGGAAATCATGTACTCGAGGTTGACATGCCCCCAATGCAATATATCTTTTTCTCACATCAGCTTGATCATTGGGATTATAACTTGATATGGGAATCCTCTCCCCAGGATCATGTGGAAGCCAATTAACATCATAAAATGCTTCTTTATAATCATCAGATTCATCATCTGTTCCTTCATGTTGATCTTCTTGTACTTGTACTTCCATTGTTGGCACTGCATCTGTGCTTGCTACCACTTCAATTTCATTATTTGTTTACAACTGCACAGAAGGGGAATCACTTTGAATGTTGCTTTCCACTGTTTGCAATATCGGTGTTGAGTTATTAGCTATAGATGATTTTGGTCTCTTTGCTCCTCTAGTCCACAAAGACTTCAAATCAACAACTTTTAATCTTTTTACTTGATTGCGTCCCTACAAATAAATGAACATGCTTAATTAAACAAATAAAAATCAATTGCAAATCTACAACAACCGATGAAAGATGAACTTGAGGGCGTCCACATTCCAGAACACTAACCTGTCGTGGCACTGAACTTGCTGATTCAATTGTTGCCACTTGCTCCGGCGCAGCGATTGCGGTATGTGCCCCCAAGCCGGTTGTAGCCTCCGCTTTAGGTTCTTCTTCTTCTAGACGCATCTCGCCCTTAGAGCTTAGATCCGTGCAACAACGACCGGCAACCGGCCGGCACCCGCCTGCGCCTCCGCCTGGTGGTGCCATAGTCAGCGGCGCAGCTCTCTTTCCCTAATCCCTAGCAGCGGCGCAGCTCTCTTTCACAAAGGGGATTTTTTTCGAGTGAAACAGAGGAGGCGGCGACGGACGAACGCGAACCCTGGTCACGGAAGCCTGGAGGCCACCAATTTCCCTTCGTGAGTTGCCTTCATGGGCTGTAGGCCGGCCCAGGTAGATGGTGGACGGGCATCAGCAAGCAAAACATGGCCTTTTAACTTATTCGTATGGAGTGTAGACCAAATATACATAATAGTTGTATTATACTTGTATAAACATATATCCTGTAATTTTTTCTCAAAATTATTGGGTGTACATCTGCACACTCATGCCCACATACTGCGTCCGCCAGTGCCTCCAATCATTGCAAATAATGCTAACAGCTTGATTGTTGCGATTAGGACAAGAAAATTTGTCTTAAGTTCTCCTACGTGTGCATTGCAGGTGAGAAAGAACAGAGGCTGCATGCTACACTGACACTCTGTTATTCGTCAGTCTCAGAGAAATAAAAATTAAAACTGAATGGACGAAAGATGGATTGAAAATTACTAATCGTCTTGAACTCTGGAATAAACTTTTTGATGAAAAATCTGCAATAAATAAATTGGAAAAAGCATGGACGAACGTACACATCACCAGACGTTTCCCTGATCTATCCATGCATGTCAGATAAGAACAGTAACAAGCCATGGCTTGTGAGAGCTATGCTTGCAGACTGACAGTTCAGTCACTGATTAGCAGAACCAGGTCCTCCCACATGGCCAAGTGAAATATCATTCGCCTCTCTCACCTATAAATGCCTCCTTGCCGAGTATACACACACCACACATCCTGCAGATCTAGCTACCCATCTCAATCTTAACTAGTCTGTAATCGAGCTGCTTCTCCGGGGAGATATGAGAAGGAATTCAGCCATGTTCACGGTGGGGAAGAACAAGAGGAACAAAGGCGTGGCGTCGAGGATGAGCAGGAGGCCTTTCCAGCATATGGCTCTGAGGAGGCTCAGGGAGCTGAAGAGGATCGTCCCAGACGCCCACGACGCGGCCGATGTGGACGTGTTGCTCCGGCGGACGGCCGACTACATCTGCATCCTCGAGCTCAAGCTGACTGTCTTGCGGAGGGTCTCAGCCATCTACGGTCTGTGATTTGGGAGGATCACCTTCTGGCACCTTCGTTCTACGTGCTCCACTGCAAGTCTGCAACGTCCACGCACGATTAGAGGTCTTGAGCTCAAAATCTGTTGCGGTTGTACATTCAGCAAGGGGAGGCCAGGGAGAATATTTCTTGCCTGCTCATCTCTTGAATTGTGCCCCTCAGCAGTAGTATATGTTTGTGGCTCCTATGTGAATGGTACAAATGGGAGTTAGTTTGCAGGTGAACCCAAGCCATTGTTATGGTCAGTGGTGTTTAGCCTGTTGGCTTGAAGATCGAACAAGGATCCCCGGGGTTTGGTTTTATTCAGTTTATGAAGTTGTTCTTGTTCAGTTTTCGTCCTTTTAAAGGTCCCATGAGTGAACTAGTTATTGCTCAAGTAATGGAGGACTATTTGGATGCACCGAATTCAATCTGCATTTAGTTTAACATGTTACGAAAATATGCACAGACCTTTTGTTTTTTTTTTGTGGGGTGAATGATCGACATTACCACAGGAACACAAAAAAAAAAACGATTAGTGACCCTAAAACGAGAAATGTCACATATGCAAGGTCTATTCTTCCAAGATTGTTGGGACAAATCAAAATCCACACAAAGTCACAGTAGCATTCAACTACACAACATGAATGACCAAAGCTTTAACCTATTGAACATTTCCAACATTATTCTTGTGCGGTTGTGCCTAAGAAAGTGGAGGCCAAACATATGGGGGACTTCATCCATAGTGGTTAGACCATGACATGAGTAGCGTGGCACCTAGGGATGAAAACGGGATGGACATTTCCCAATATCCGTCTGCTCCGAAAAGGGTCAAACACTATATGGATAGTTTGTATTTGAATCCGAACATTTAATATCCAACCATATTATTAGAATCCAAATACTCAAAATGGGATTTCTGATGGAATAATACGAGGTATGGGACACAATGCAGGGAATTCCCTAGTGGCACCAAGGGAAGTCCTTTCAATTTGTATATATATATGCAAACAGTAGCCATCACCGTGTTGGAGAATACAGTCTATTAGATGGGCGAAAAGTGGAGAGAATAAAAAAGGATGAAAGAAACGCTTCTAATAATATTAAAAATTTATATTTTTTGTCCTTGTCTTTTTCTCTCATTACATCCTTTAACTTCTCTCTTGTATATAGTATTGAGTGTATAGTTTACAGTATACATACTGTGGATGGAAGAAGAAGAAGAAAAAAAGAAGGAAAATTGAATATCCAGGAACCACCAATTCACACCCAATGAGGAACTTGGAAAACAAAGGGAAAGTGACAACAAAGCCAGGCCCGGTTGCGTTTCGGCCTAGCTGGTTCGTAGAAGTAGAGGCGGTCGAGCCGGCCCACGAATTGAAACGGATCATGCGGGCCGCAGTCCGTGCTTGAGCGCGGCCTCCCAGACGACGTCGATGCGGTCGACGTCGATGGCGCCCACCTCGTGGTGCGTGTACCCTTCGAGGAAGTGCACGACGCCGCCGGCGTGGCAGGCGTGCACCACCCCGCGCTCCAGCGAGTACTCGCAGGCGCCGAGGCCCTGCACGTCCTTGGGGAGGCGCATGGCGGCGAGCTTGCCGTAGGTGCAGTCCCGGCGGAAGCCGATGATGGGCGGCACGACGAACTGGTGGAAGTGCGTGCCCGGCGGCGCCCACCGCTGCTCCCGCGGCGACAGCCACTTGCCGACGATCCACGTCCGGCAGTGCTGCGCCGACCGGTACTTGGTCACCTGCACCAGGTACGGCTGGAACTCCGCCGGCGCCTCCTTCTGGATCTTCTGGAACCGCTCCTTCGACAGGGTCATCATCATGACGCGGACCTGCTTCCTGCACAGGTAGAGCGCGATGGCCCTGCCGAGCTTGGACGTGGCGCCCGTCAGGAACACCTCCGTCGTGCCCTTGGGGATCTCGTTCAGGATCACCGCCGCCGTCAGCGTGTTGCCGTGGACGACGCGCACGCGGAGGTCAGGGTGCTTGTTCACGAACAGCGTGCCGCCGCCGTTCAGAGCCTCGTTCTGCACAAGCCACGATCAATGTCTTAGACTGGGTACAGGTAGGTAGCTCCATATCATCAGGAGGCTCCATAGATGACAGATCAAAATATATACCTTGTTTAGGGCTGCAAGGCTGAGGACCTTGACGCCCATCTTGTCGGCCCTGAGGATGGCGAGCTCGATCTGCTTGTTGATGCCATCCTTGGCAAACGGCAAGAAGTACTGTAGTGCAGGCAATGTATGCAGAGACCAAAGTTAAACAGACACACCATCATGACATGAGACACAACACAAGACAGAAAACAAACCTGGAAGCCGTATCTGGGTACGGCCCAAATCTGGTGGAGCCGTCCGCGGAGGTTGTAGCAGGAGATGACGAAGGTCTTGGACCAGACCCACATGGCGAGCATGACGAGGAACGCGAAGGGCCACATGGGCAGCAGGAAGATCTGCACGGAGAAGGGCGTGGAGGCGAAGGTCCGCAGCACGAAGGGCACGTGCAGCGACTGCATCACGTCCACCACGTGCGCCAGGAACACGAAGTCCGGCACCTCGTCCACACCTGGTGAGGTCCATCGAGGAGTCGCATCAGGGAGAGTCAGGGCCAGCAGATCGACAAGCGTCAGCGTCGGGACGGATCTGCAGCGGCCAGCAGCAGAATTCGGCGTAGCGGTAGCGTTACCTATCGATTCTGTTGCGATTGACATGCCACCTACTGGGCTACCTATAGTACAGTAGGCTATTAGCCGCGACACCGATCGCCAACGCCATGCCAGCCCCGCCGCTAGCGCTAGCTAGGCCGGTGATACCTGGACGACGACGCTGGCCCCGGCGGTTGCCTGTGAAGGTTGACCGATCTCGCTGTTGGACCACGTCAGCCGGCCGCCGCCGGGCCCGGCCGTTCTCAACCGCCTACTCCCCTCCTACTCGGCCATACCAGGTTGAGGAGGTCCATAGACGGACTGGTGGCGACGGCGACGGCGAGGAACGAGGGCGACGTAGGCGCCAATCACCAGGCTAGCGGCCTAGCGCCTTCATTGCGGCGGATGGCATATCCCATTCCCATCTGCCGGATGCTGACCGATTTCAATGGGTTGAAGAACGCGAGACAGGCAGACAGCGAGCTCATCTTTTCGCCGGCCGGCCGTGAGGCCGACCGCCGATGGCCATGTCCGTCTCGGCGCTGCATGGACGCACGCACGCACGCGCTGTCGTCCACACACAAAAATGAAATTGGCCACAACGAGTGGTTTTCATTGCTTCTCCGGCGACGAATTGCCGAGGGAGTTTGCATCGCGCAGTTATGGCGAGCTAGAGCATGGGGCCTTGTTGGGTTAATTCCCTTTCTAGAAACACCACGCATTCCCACAGTGACTTAGAACCTTGTGCCAAGAATGTGAAACAAAATTAATCACTACTATTCGATCTATTAACTTCCTCTCTTGTTCAGGTGTCCTTTCTCTGGTTGATTTACAATGGACTGGATTTCGGGCAAGTAAGTAATCTATTTAGGGCCATATTTGTTCAAAGAAATTTTGAAACATTGAATTCCAAATAAAAGGAATTACATCATAGTGTTTGGAACAAAAGGAAAGATGATGAGTTCCTTGTGCCAGAGAAACGAAAGTAGTGTTAGTGCTAGACATATAGGAAATAAAACCACCACTTCAGTCTAAGGAAACAATCTTTGCTCTCTCTCTCTCTCTCTCTCTATGCTTGCTCATGTTCCTGTATTTTCCCCTTCCATTTCAAGTTAAACAACTCACAATATCAATTTCTGTATTTTAGAATTCTAATACTTTTCGTTATTCACTATATCTTTTTTTTTCTATTCCTCTATTTTGCATTATTCAAACTGGTCTTGAAGGGGAAAAAATAGTACTGGTAATATTGTACCGGTGAGTATAACGCATTTTCTTCAGGAATTAGTATTGTTGAGGACATGCAGGTAGATATATGTACCGGTCAGTGCATTTTATTGATTGAAGACTAGCTAGTTGGGCTGTGTACTCGATCATCTAGGACTGGGACTACTTAATTAATTAGAAATATCAGAATATCACTGGAGATCCAAATAAATCTCTTGAACCCACATATAGCTTGCTATAGTTTGGTGACATGTCATGGACCACCATAATAAACGTATAGAATTGACGACCAAAAGGCCGGATATTGTTATGAAGCAAAAGCAGAAGCTAGAAAAAATGCAAGCATGTGTGTACCTGCGCTCATCTTGGTTTGCTTGTCCCACGAGCTCTGGTCGAGGGTGCCACCCAGCAGATCAAACAGCGGCATGAAGAGACAGAAATTGGCCTCCTTGTTGGTGTGGTGGATCGCGTGGTACCTGCAGCATCAACAGAGAAAGGTCCACACGTACAGCGTGCATATATGAGAGTGACGCACATGAGCGCCGATAATCGAGAGAAGAGGGCAGAAATCACTAGCTAGCTGGTCACGTGATTGCACCCGGCTAGTTATCATTCAGCACGTGATTGCAGAGGGATCAGTACGAAGCAAGCAAGGTGGTTATTCGAAGGGAAGCTGGTGCGGGACAAGCAAAAATTAAGCTCGATCCTTAATTATTGTCTTATACTAACCATACGTGTGTAGTTCGGTTGGATGTACGAATAATCGCCCTAGTGACACCATGCACGCATCTTGCGTAGGTCATCATGTATAGGCGTGGCTCATGCAAGTGCACACACACAAAGTGCCATCGCTATCAAGATTCTTTTTTTTTTTTTATGTTCTTCTCTTCTTCAGCTAAAGATAGATGTAATATAAATGTGCACGGTTTGCAGTCATGATCATCATCATCAAATGAACCTGGCTACGTGGCCGGGGGCAGTCAAATCGTACGAGGTGAACTGTGGACTAGCAGCAGCTGTAATAAGGAAATAATAGGCGTACGTACGTCGGTGTGTAGATGAGGTATCTGAGGACCGGCACCGCCCGGAAGAGCTTGCTGGGGACGACCTCGACGTTGCAGTGGCCCATGGCGCGGAGGAAGTCGAACCCGAGCACGTAGGCGAAGGTGAGCGCGACGGAGCCGTGCCCCGCGGCGCACGCGGCCGCGAGGGGCAGGGACATGAGCGCGCCCGTCACCAGGTGCTCCAGCGGCGTGGCGAGCCCTGCCGTGAACGGCTGCGGCACCCGGGTGGAGTGGTGCAGCGCGTGGTACCGGGCGTACAGGCGCCCGCTGCCATGGAACGCCCGGTGCGCCGCGTAGGCCAGCGGCTCGGTGGCCACGGCGTGGACCAGGGCCGCGACGGCGAAGCCACGGGCGTCCCGACGGAGCGGGAGGTGACGGAGCGACGGGAACGCGTACAGCGCCGTGGCCGCCATCAGGACGTGCAGGATCAGGAAGTTGTCCCTGCATCATGTTGATGATTGATCATGCATCATGAGCTAATTAAGCCAAGAGGTTTTTCCGATGGATGGATCGATTGCATGCCCTTGCATATGACAGCCAGAGCCGTAAAAAATGTACGTACCAGTCCCACTCCTTGTCGATCTGGTCGAAGTCGACGCCGTCGCGGACGACGCGTCGCCGGCGCGTGGCGAAGAGCATGTTGCTGAAGGAGCTCCAGAGCTGGTAGGTGAGGGCGCGGAGGCCGAAGAGGAGGAGCAGGAGGAGGATCCACCTGTCGGGGCTCGCCGCCTCCCACGCCCGTGACGCCACCGCCTTGCCCACTAGCGGGCCATACAGAACGTACTGCATATGCATCATGCCGCACCGTGCATCCATCAGGAAATTAAACCATGCATCACGCAAGGTTTTATTAAACAAGCGAATCGATCTATGTCGACCAGCCCCACGTGCGCGTACCTTGTAGAAGCCGAGGTTGTCCCATGGCCAAGAAGACAAGAGCGCGGCACCCATGGCGATGGAGATGGTGGTGGAGAGCTCCGGCGGCGGCCCGCGGCCGGGCTAAGCTAGCAACTCTGTCGAAAGAAGTGCGTGCTTCCCTGTGCTCACAGTTGCCCAACTCTGTCTAGCTACGTTGTGCTTTTTGTAGCTGGGCTCGTCCGTGAGCCTGCCAACCGGCGATGAAATGAAGAGGCGTGTGGACTGTGGACAGGACAGGGCAGTTGTGTTGTTCCTCTTCTCTGGTCCTGCACGCTGCACATCAGCGCGGAATGGCGCGCTTTATACATGCAATGCGGCGCAACTGCGCAAGCAATTGGGTTGGGGAGGTAGCTAGGAAGGAAGGAAGGACGCGGGGGAACAGGGATCGCTCCAGCCCAGCCGCGCCACCGGCCCGGCCGATCCTCCCAACCGGTCTGCAGCTGTAACCCAACGCCGGGATTGCGACGCGGCGTGCTGGTGGCGGTTGTTGTCGTCGTCTCAATTTCTACTGGCTGTGGAGTCCCGGCCGGGCAAGCTCGATCGATCGGACTCCAAAGTGGGGTCGTTGCCTCTGAGGGCGTGTTTGATTTCTTGGTCTTGGGAGGTCTAGCCGGTGAGCCAGGCTCTGACCAGCTATGGTCTGGTCACAATAGGCCAAAGGTCATGTTTGATTGCATTGCATCAGGAGAGACAGGCCCATATCTTTTTTGTGTTTGATTTTAATGTCTCAACCTGGCCTATGGGTAACTGCCATCAACTACCAGGTCGAGATAGTGTTTGATTCGGGCCAAGCCCATAGTGGCCAACCAACATCATAGGCAACAGATTTGCACAACAAGATAAATAAGAAAGGATCAGTTTTCAGTTCTAGGCAAATTCTCAGTCATGTGTTTGATTTTTCAAACTGTTAACCAAAGCGAAATTGAAAATCTTTGGTTTTGAAACCACAAATCGGGGATCCCAAATGTCGTTTAAGTTAGCAGCTTGAATGAAATGAATCAAACCGTCAGTGACTCAACAGCATGAAGAAATACACAGATCTGAGCGTAACATGTAACCCAAAAGCCAAACAAATGGGGAAAAAATATGGATTTCACCTCGGGTGAGCCAGAGAGAGTTGATGGTGCGCAAATCGGAGAGGAGTGGTGACCAAGGAGCACATCTGGACGGTGAAGCACCACCACAGCAGCTCGGAGAAGAAGTAGAAGGAAGAAGACCGCCTCGCCGGAGCCCAGCAGTAGATGGACCCGCGCCGCCTCGACGCAGATCCGCACCGGGGGAACGGAGAAGAAGCCCAGGGAAGGAAACCGCCACGCCGGGGAACGAGCTCACCACCGCTGCCGGTACCGCAACGGGAGTGGAATGGGAATGGAAACGGAGAAGAGCCGAGGGAGGGGAAGGGGGGTAGTTATAGGCAGCAGATTTCGGCGTGCAAGGAGCGCGCGAAAACTTCCCGCGTAGCGCGCGAGCCCGCCAGAGCTTCCCGCCGTTGCCAAGATTCGCCAGCGCGAGTGCCGCCAGAGCCTGGCCAAGCGAGAACGAAACCTAGGAGCGTTCGGCCAGAGCCAAGAGAGAGTGAGATTTGCACGCGTGTAGCTAGGCTGCGGGATGGGTGACCCAAATCAAACACGAGCATCTAGCTCTGGGGGCCCAGCCACGGGCTTTTGGCCCAAATCAAACACGCCCTTGGTAGCTAGCTAGCTAGCAAGCACCCAAAGCAGCGGCTGAACTTGCTGCCAGTGCTAGCTAGTCACTACCCCTGCTACTGACTCAACACACCAAGAGGCAGGAGCTGTGTCGAGTTTATTTGCTGATCACATCTGCATACCCTGCTACTGAATAATGCCGATAGCTATTTTGCACACAATTTCCGGCCCTGGTCACTATCATCACCATCAACATCAAAATTCACAAATGAGAAACCAACACTTGCACAACACAACGCATTGTCCAGAAACTCCACAATCCAGTCCAGAGCTAGCTGACTAAACATGCATCATCAGCCTAATCGTGATACAATTCCCGATCGACAGCTACGCTGTGCCTAACAATGCATACAAAAGCCCGTTCGCGCGCGGATCGACCGGGGATGCATTGTTTGCTCCATAATTTTTGGCTGGATATATAACTAAGCCGACTCGTAATAATCCTCTGCCGAACTTTATTAGGCGCAGCCCGACCGGCAGCCGTGCCGTTAGCCGCCGCCGTGCGTGGAGTTCCAGTGTTCCACCGCCGTGGACCTGACTGCGGTGCGCGTGTTTGGGGAAAAAAAAATGAAGTGCAGATATACTGACGGAGACACAATAAGAGTCTGTTTCGAATTCATGACACATGTCCACAGGTTCTAACTACAAGAGTTGTGCGTCATGGGAGTTGCTTGGTCATCGTCGTTGTCTCAGCTGTGTCTTCTCGGGCTTCATGATCCTCCTCGCCTTGGTCTGTCTTGATGTGTGTTGTAGCCGTAGCTATGGTCCATCTGGCGGCGGATGCTTTGCCGCCGAGGGGTTTTTCGGCGGATGCTTTGCCGCCGAGGGGTTTGGTGGATGCTTTGCCACCAGCTGGTTCCGGCGGATGCTTTGCCGCCGAGGTGCTTCCGGTAGATGCTTTGCCACCGTGGTTTCAATCTACGGCTCCTATCACTATGGGTTACCAAGGTGTCGAGTTTTTAGTTTGTATCAGGCTCAGTTGATGGGGTTGTCAGGTGGAAGGTTCTTCATCCCTCATGCTCTTGCTTTTGTTAGTGTTGAGGGCTTCGTTGGTAATCCTAGGATTACCTGCGAACCTTTTTGTATTATCTATGTGTAGGTCTATTGACCATTCTCACTCCTCTTAATGAGATACGTGCCATACATGCTTTCGAAAAAAAGCATTATGCACCTATGGCTATTGCATGAATACAGGAGGATCGCGACTCTCTTTAACCTTATATGCTTTGCACGTAAACATGTACTACGAATCGACGGAAAGCTATTAGAGTAAATAGAGTCATGAAATAAATCTCTTTTCTCCTTCAATTTGTGCTTGATTTTCTACGTATACTCCAACAGGAGCTTTTAAATTATTATAAAAATAGACCCAACCTAAGAGTAACTAGGTGGTTTTTTATTATCATTAAGAAAATAAATAGGCACCTAAATTTAGTTCAAGACAGGATTCGAATCTAGACGGTTGGGTGCATTTGCACACCTCTCACCCGACCACTTTCCTTCAAATCATTATAACAAACATTAACACAAAGGACCTACTTGGCATCACTCTATTCATCTCTTATCTTCGCTCTATTGACTAAGTTATGTGTATCGCGACTCGCGTCACGCGAGGAAGAGGCCAGCCGACTTATGGGCAAAAGGCTAGAGGCATGACGATCCGCTCGTGTGGGGAACAATGTGAGGCCGGGCGACTCGCAAATAAAGAGGCCAGGGACTTGAGGCTCGGTGCAGCTAGTCCTAGAGGTCAAGCATGGTTGGGTCGTATCAGTTGCACGCAGCATTCGCCGCCATAAATTGGGCAGTCGTCGGCACGCAGGGCGACGGATGAGTGAGCGAGAGAGGTAGCCGTAGCCTGCCGTGGGGAAAGAAGTGGAGAGGAGGAGCCGGCATTGATGGCGCGCGATCGAGGGCGGAGCTTTTCAGCGTTACGTGCCTCCTGTCCTTGCTCGGAGCCGGGGACTCTGTTTTGGCGTCATGGCCACGTAGCCGCGCCACGTATGTACGTACACGTGCTGGATCGTCCTTGCGAAGGCGGCGACGGCGCTAAAGAGAAAAGGTACTGAACGTATTATTTCCTACATGGCTCATGGGCCATATTGGCCATGATTTGATTATAGGATACTCGTATATACTTCCTCTATTCTAAAATATTTGTCGTTTACGTTTTTAAAAAAAATAACTATCGGTAATTATATATTAAAAAATATTAATATTTATGATACATAATAGTATCATTAGAAAGATCTTTGAATCTAGTTTTTTAATAAATTTATTTAAAAATATAAATATTGTACATATTATGTATAAATTAAATCAAATTTATAACATAAAAATCAAAAACAACAAATATTTTAGCACAGAGGTAGTATGCCTGGGCAATGTGGGGCATGATATTTTTGTCAGGGGTGGTTCTGAAGATTCTATTGCAGATGGGTGCATGTGGTTGCATACCGGCCGTCAGTGGGCCCTAATACGAAGCTTGTAGATTGCTTGAGTACGGTATATGTTAGCGTGCATAAAAGGATCCCTCTCACTCCTGTCCAGGGTCCAGCTTGAAAAGGAGCAGCAGCTAGCACTAAATCCTACTCCTAATTACTAAAATCATGCATATATATATATATAAGGAGAAACCATTACATCATAGCTTGCATAAGTAGATCGAATTTTATCCATCCAAGTTTGACAGCAGGGGGTCATAAATCCCTAAATCATCCACAGTGCCGGCCTTTTGAGGGCCCTCTGGCGAACTTGACGCAACGACCCCTATATAGACTATAAATAAAATCTTATAATGTATATAAATACTAATTTATCACGTTAGGTAGTTATTGAGGGACAATCTACACTAAAATAGAACTAATATAATTACCTTAATGAAGAATAGAACTCTATAATATCCATTGCTTATCATAAAAAACTTCTTTGAGCATTATTTGATTCAAAATCATTGAGGACGGTATTAAGATCAATAGTGTTGAACATATCATTTTAAAATTCTAACACCTAAATTAGATGAAAAACGTAACTATGTAAGAAAAAAGTAATAGAAATCTAGAATACTATACAAATAATTAATTTAGATTAAAAATTGAAAAAAGGAAAAAAATACCTAGAGCATGGACAATTTAGACGCAAACTGATTCTTAAAACCAAGATTCGCATGAAGGCAAGAACGGTTGTCATCTTGTGCTCCTACAGCCTTGCCTGGACGCCGCCGCCTACGGCGCTGAACGTCGGCGCCTTGCCATGGCCGTCATGAACTCGCGATCTCCATCTCACCATCCAGCAAGTCGCGGTCTCGCAGCGTGCCTTACTAGGTCACAGCTCCACGCTTCCTGCTCTTGGGAAAGAAAAATGCCGTGATTGCCTCCTTGCCCCTTTGCGCTGGCCGCTAGCCTTCAGGACTAGGAAAGCAAGCGTCATTGGCTTGCTGATGGGCCGCCGGCTTCAATAACCCTGATAAACTTTAAGGTACATGGGTGTGTGTATACCTGGTCCTGGGCCCCCTTCCAGCCTGGGCCCTCGGCCGTCGCCCACCACCCCCATAGGGCCGGCACTGATCATCCATCCAAGTTGATTAAAATAATAGTCATATTCTTTATTGCTGGATTGTCTTATCGTCACCTAGAAACCATAATGACAAGAACAACGGAAAGAAAAATAGACCAGTTCAGTCATCAGGGTTCCCACCCATCCCGAGAGTATTTCGTGGCTTCTTGCTAAGCTCCCGCTGCAGCTGGGTAATCATCTTGATCTCTTTCATCAAGGATCGATATATACGCCCTGTTTGCTTGGTCGTTTCTGGCTGGCTGGTTCTGGCTGCTGCTGATTTTTTATGAGAGAAAAATACTGTTGAATGGCTGGCTGGTTTGGCTGTTAAGTTCAAACGAACAGGCTGATAACTCGTTGAAGTGTCCCTCTAGCCTCCACCTTTTCTGTGCTTGTGCTTTGTGGCTTTCGATTCATCTTCGAAATCTTTAACCTTTCTAGTAAGAAAAATGTTTTGACAACTACTTCTCTTGATTTAGTTGTGCTATGAGATCCGTCCTCTATATTAATTTTTTCTATCCCTATTCTACGTTGCATCGTGATCAGAGGCTTAGTCCACTTCTATCTTAAGCCATTTGGAAGGATGACTTGTACATCCACATCTTTACCCTTCTTGTTTCATCGAAAAAACGCCTGTACATCCACATCATACAAAAGATGCATATCAAAAACTTAATATAAGATGTTCCACTCGACCAAGGCTTCGTTTAATGGGGCTCCCGCACCTCCACCAACTTTGCGGACAAGCTGAGGGGGTGCTTTTGACCATGAAAACACGAAGTCGGAATTATTTCCGTGTGCTGACATGGTGCCTCAAAATTGATTTCGCGTGGAATATATGCTCCACCTCCGACTCATCGCTTAAATAGTTTTAAGGTAAATTTTAAATTTGAGCTAACTTTTTGACGTGTGATTTATATATTTTATTCAAACTTATTACATGTACATTTTTATACAAACTCATAATCTGAGCAAACATTTGGGCTACTAATTGATGAATTGAAGTGAGTTAGGTTGAAAAACCAAATTATAGGTTAGAACGGATTAGATTTTTTTTTTGAGCATAGGATTAGATAATATAGTTAACTCGCTATATGGATTGGATGGGCAACTGCTTCTTCAAAAAAGAAAAAAGAATGGATGGGCAAGACACGAAAAAGAGAACTTGAGTGTATCGAGCTAGAATAGTATATTGATCCAAGAAGAATTTTCGCGGATCAAACCTATTGGAGACTGATGAATAAGATAGCGTGGGCACACGGGAGAAGTACATACATCCACTAAATCCATATGTACCATCCCCATGTCCTTGTCATGACAATAATCGTATCAAAATCAGGTTGTTATTCATCGTGAGTGACGCTAAGCTATTCAGTATTCTAGCTAGTTTATGTCGTGTATCAACCGCCCTGAAAAGAACGCGCAACGCAGAACCACCTCCCATTACGACGAGTTGGTTCGCTCTCCGTAACAGACTAACAGCAATTGTTCTCGAGATCGCTCTACAAAGTTGCGTAGCGCTAGCTGCTGCGCTGCGCCTTCATTGCCCGCGTGGGGTCGCGCCAGCTGCTCCTTGACCGTGAGCGCTACGTCTACGTGTGCACGCTGCAGCAGTACGTGCAGCGGCACATGACACGCTTCGGGCTCCGCAGCCTCCCGTTTCACCGGCCCAATCTGTGGCAGAACCTCCTAAATCATACGGCCCACACGCATGATTATTGTCTAAACAGACTCCAAATAACCATGACTGTGTTCCATACGACTTAAGAAGTCTGTCGGGTAAATCCCGAATCATCCACGATTCTCCGAGCAGAATCAATCGTTGTAGAGAGATATTGCAGTATTACAACAGTTTCATATAAATAAAGTACCATGGAGTAAAACAGCGGAAGACTTACAATAACATAAGCTTACAAAACTCTAACTTTCAAATATTTACATCAATAAGTTTGGATTATACACGCCATAATAGTAGTGGAGTAGCAGTAGATTACAATATTAACAAAAGCTCTGCCCAAGAGCTGAACTCCTTTACTCTTCGTCGCTTTCCTCGACGACTGTCATGCAGCAGGATGCAAAGCACTCCTGCCCATGAGGCTCACCTGCAACAAGGGTTCAACAAACCCTGAGTACAAAGTACTCAACAAGACTGACCCGACGAAAGAGAAGGGTAGAGAAAACAGAAATGCAGGCTAGAGGGACAAGGTAAGGTCTGTAGGAGATAAGAAATTTTGCGTAAAAGCTTTAGAGAAGTTTGCTTGGGCTAACTCCCATTATCACTCAACTTCATTATTGAATCTTAACTTTTGTTCAAGTTGTTACTACGATGATGAACAACGATCGAGTCTTCTTCTCCGAGAAGCAACGGCGATTCGAATCCATTTCCATACCCAGCTGGGACCTAGGCGACTGAGCATACCGGAGACTTTAACTCCGAAGCACCCCAGGTACACCGATATACCGGGATAACAACCTCAGCCATATATCACCACATGATACACGTGAGCTCTGCGGCCCAGCGTACCGAGATACATGGGAACTTAAACCCCACAGTAAAACACACTATGACAGCAGATGGGATTCTCTGACCCCACGCTAGGTCACTCCATGGCATACACGGCTCCAACCATCCGTATACCACTTCATGCATGTGGATTTCTACACTCTCGATATCATACAGTTCACCAACGCACGGGACCTAGGGCATCAACAGACGAGAACACTACAGAGGGACTCCATTCCCAGTGCAAGTTCGCCGTCCGGACTCGATTTCTTACTATCATCAAGATTCCAACAATAAAACCAATCTCATCTTTTTCATTCTTCTGCCTTTGAATAAATAAATAAATGAGCAGGGCTAAGCATTACTACTTATCTTTCATTAGGTAACAAGGGATAAGGAATAAGACAGGTAATGCAATTTTGTGGGTTTTCACTCAACTCCTATTACTGAATGCAACATACCAGAGCTGAAGCAGTAAAACATTTATAAATAGAATAGGGTTTAGATGCATCCGGGGCTTGCCTTGATGTTCGGGGTAGAAGTTCTCGAACTCTGAATCAACTCCCGATTCTTGAATCTGCTCGTTCTTCGGATCTGAGTGATACGTTAACTCTCCGTTAACGGGAACTATTCGATAATTAATATGCTTTACATGATGGAATAGTAAACATGATGCTTGATGAGTGTATGATCAGATTAAGGGCTTGAGTACAACTCTTCTTAATGATAAAGTTGCAAGCCAACAAAACCTCGCTTATATAATTTGTTAGGGTTAACTACGTCATTTTTTTATAATTAATTAAACACATAAAATAACGTTAATTAAATCCTAATAACATGATTAAGATAAGCGCAAACAATTAATTAAAGTGCCAAAGGTCATTAGGGTTAATGACCTAAGGTCATCAATCAATCTCAAGGTCAATCAAATCCTATAATGATTAGGTTAACTAAAGAGTTTACTTAATTATTTAAAAACATTAAACAAAGACATAAAAATTAAAGTTATCAAATTTGGCATTTCATATTTTTCCTAGGTAGATAACATCATAAAGAACATTCACAAAAAATTTTAGAATTTTTGGAGCTATATATGAATTACTATAAATTTTCAAGGAAAAAATAGCATTTAAATCATTTTCTGAAATTAGAAAAAGAAAATCGGCACAGTGTCTCTGGGTCAACAGCCGACCCCGCCGGGGTTGACCGGCGATGCCTCGAGCTGGCTATCGACGCTCGAGGTCCCGCAGGCTAAGACATGCCCGGCTAACTCACGGACGGGCTATGGCGGCTCGAAACCAAGTCCTGCTCGAGGAGCGATCGAGCGGTTAGGTACTGTACATTCGAGGTTACAATTCGGGCGTCCTCTCGAAGACGGAACTCCGCTCAAGCGAATGGACCAGCCTCGAAGACGAAACTTCCCCCAGCGAACGAGCCTCCCCTCGAGGAAGGAACTCCGCCCGACGAACGAGCCTCCCCTCGACTCGGTTCCTCGACTCGACCCCTCGACTTGATACCTCGATTCGATCCCTCGACTCGATTCCTCGACTCGATCCCTCGACTCGATCCCTCGACTCGATTCCTCGACTCGACCCCTTCGAGAACAATGCAACCCTCGAATACCCTCGAGAACAGTGCACCCTTCGACTCGACCCCTCGATTCGAGTCCGCACCTCGACCGTCACCCCTCGACTCGTCGGCCGAGCCCTCGAGCAGGACTCCGACGACTTCGAACTGTACTACAACAACTCCCGATGCGAGATGGATGAAATTGATAACACGAATAGACGCAGGAGCTCACCACGGCGCTGATGCGCACGTTAAGGGAGGTCCGGAGTGGCTGGGTTGCTGTGGTCGACGGCGGTGATGGCGGCGGCGGCGCTCCGATGGCACGACGGTGTTACGGCGACCTCCGGTAATGCGCTGCCCAAACCAAGGTACGCATCAGACGCAGGATAACACGGAGAGCACGATAAAAGGGTCGAAGGTAAAATATTTTCACCTCCGGCGACGGCAAACGACGGAAATGGCGGCGGCGGCGCGACTGACCGGCCGCGGGGAAAGAAGACTGCGTGCAGGCAGCTCGGGCGATGAAAGAAAGCACGGACTGGCCCAAAAGGACCGTGATGAAGTGGCGGAGCTTTGAGCGAGGGCAATTAGACAGAGGTGGAGCGTCGACGGCGAATTTCGGCGGCGGAGGGAGATCGTCGGCGGCGGTGGCGGGAGGAAGAAAGGAAAAGAACGGCTACGTCCGGTCGGTATTTATAGCTCGGGGCGATGAAGGAGCAAGTGACACGGCGACGGTGAAGTTTCTCGCATCCGAAAACGCTCGGGCGGCCGGGAAGGCGCGGCGGTGGACGGCGGCGCGCGATGCGAAGCCGGCCATGGCGTTCGCCGATAGGGTTAGGTGCTGTTCAAGTTATTTACAGAATTACCACTGGGTTTAAAATACAAATTACTCCAAAATTTGTATAAGAACTTGAAAATCTCCAAAAATATCATTTGCATAACTTTTCAAGAGCTACACTTTTCCTTTAATGGGCACCTTCAAATTCTGTTTAGATTTTAAAATTTGAATTCAGATTTGAAAAGGGGATTAACCATGGAAATAAACATTTGAAATTACTTTTGATTTTTAAATAAAACTTGAAAATCTTTAAAACTATGAAATGTTGAGTTTGTCAAACCAAACATTTTTCATGTACAAAGTTTCCCCAATTTATGCATAATTTTTAAATTATGGTTTTAAATTCAAAAGGGGATAAATGCTAGAAACTGTATTTTCAAATTAATTTGAAATTCCTTTTGGAAACTTGAAAAACTTTGTATACCAACTTTGTAGCTCCTATCAAGATCTACAAACTGTCTTTTTAGAGTATCTCCAAATTCCTTATAGAATTTGAATTAGAGAAAAGGGGATAAAACTAGGGTTGGAAATAAAGGGTTTTTGAAATAGAATTTAAACTTAATTTGATTTCTAATTTAATTGATTGATTATTAATGATCACAAACATCATTCAAGGACATTTTTAGGTCATTGACCTAATTACACCCTTGATTGACCAAATTGATTTTTGAAAAACCTTTTATAGCATTTCCTATTTGAATTTAAACTTGGATAGCCAGGTTTAGAAATAAGTTTGGAAATCCAAATTTAATTTCAAATATGGAAATCATTTTTAGGGTTAGACTTAGACTTATACACTATGCTTGATACTAGTGTAAACACAGTTTACACCTCAAGTACATAGAGTATAAACTAAGCATTTACGATGACATTCGAAAATAAGATTTTATCATTTCATGTGACAAGTCATTCCAGAAACTCAATCAACCTATGAAATGTAAACTTATTTTAGTTGATGCACATTAAAGTTGACTTAACCATGAATGCTTTGCAATGCATATGATGACATGGCAGGTTTTAGTTAATATAACACCAGAGGTGTTACAGCCTTCCCTCCTTAAAGAAATCTCGTCTCGAGATTTAAAGCATCTAGTGAAGTAATGGAAAAGAAAACGTGTCAGGATATCACACTTCTACTAAGTTTATAAAGGAAAGGAGTTGTATCACTCATAGAGAAGTTACAACTCGTAGAAAGAATTATTACTTTAGATAGAAGCATAAAACTCCGGGAAGTTTTCCAATAGATAATCCTCTGATTCCCAAGTGGCTTCTTCTTCTGAATGTTGGTTCCATTGTATCTTATACCACTTGATTGTTCTGCTTCTAGTAACACGATCCTTCTGATCCAAAACTTGAATTGGATATTCAGAGTAAGTTAGATCAGGTTCAAGTTCAATGCCTTCAACATCAACAATCTTATCTGGTACTCGAAGGCACTTTTTAAGTTGGGACACGTGGAACACATTGTGTACGGCCGATAGTTGTTCGGGTAGTTGCAGACGATATGACACCTTTCCAACTGGTGCCAGAATCTGAAATGGTCCAATATATCGAGGTGCTAACTTACCCTTGACTCCAAATCGAGTAACTCCTTTCATGGGTGACACCTTTAGATATACATAATCCCCATTATTGAAATACAATGGTCGACGCCTTTGGTCTGCATAACTCTTCTGACGAGATTGTGCTATCTTTATATTCTGTTGTATCTGTTTAACTTTTGCTTCAGTTTCTTTTACCAAATCAACTCCGAAGAATCTTCTTTCTCCGGGCTCAGACCAACTTAATGGGGTTCTGCATCGGCGACCATACAATGCTTCAAATGGTGCCATTTTGATACTTTCTTGATAACTATTGTTGTAAGAGAATTCTGCTAAGGGTAAATATTCATCCCATTTTTCTGGAAAATTGAGAACACATGCTCTCAACATATCTTCAAGTATTTGATTCACCCTTTCAGTCTGACCTCCTGTCTGGGGATGGTAGGCTGTACTGTGCAAAAGATCAGTACCTAAAGACTTGTGTAACTGCTTCCAGAACTGGGAGACAAATTGTGTGCCTCTATCAGAAACAATGGTCTTTGGTATTCCATGAAGACTTATGATGCGTTCAATATATAGTTTTGCATATTGCGAAGCTGTAGTTGTAGTTTGAACTGGAAGAAAATGTGCGGACTTGGTGAGTCGATCCACTATAACCCAAATGGAATCAAAACCCTTTACTGTCCTGGGTAGACCCACTATAAAGTCCATACTGATATCTTCCCATTTCCAAGCTGGAATAGGTAATGGTTGAAGTTCCCCAGCTGCCTTTAAATGAACAGCTTTGACTCTTTGACAGGTATCGCACTGAGCCACATACTTAGCAATTTCTATTTTCATTTTGGTCCACCAAAATCTTTGTTTCAGATCATGATACATCTTAGTACTTCCTGGATGAATAGAAAACTTTAAAAGATGTGCTTCATCAAGGATCTTTTGTTTTAACTCAGAATCTTTTGGTATGACCAGACGATTCTTATACCATAGGACATCTGCTTCATCAATTGTGAAACAAGGATTCTTTTCATTTTTAACTTTCTTTTTGACATACTTAATTCCTTTATTACTTTTCTGGGCAGCAATAATTTGATCTCTGAGGGTTGTCTCAACAAAAATGTTAGACAAACTGCCTTGTTGCACCATTTCTATACCCAGTTTTTCTATGTCATGACATAATGAGATATCCAAAGGCTTTACTGTTAAACAGTGACAATGACCTTTTCGACTGAGTGCATCAGCCACTACATTGGCCTTTCCAGGATGGTAATAGATTTCCAAGTCATAATCATTGATTAACTCCAACCATCTTCTTTGCCTCATATTTAAATCATCTTGAGTGAATATGTATTTCAAACTCTTATGATCACTGTATATATTACACTTATTGCCCCACAGATAATGTCGCCATATCTTTAATGCATGGACAACAGCTGCCAGTTCTAAATCATGTGTGGGGTAATGCTCTTCATGTTTCTTCAACTGCCGGGAAGCATAAGCAATAACCCTTCCCTCTTGCATCAACACACATCCAATGCCAATTCCCGAAGCATCGCAATAAACATCAAATGGCTTTTCAATGTTTGGTTGTGCCAAAACAGGTGCAGTAGTCATGAGTTTCTTCAATTTCTGAAATGCCTCTTCACAGGCAGGTGACCAAATAAACTTGACATCATTCTTTAATAGTTCAGTTATTGGCTTGGATATCTTCGAGAAGTCTGGTATGAAACGACGGTAATATCCCGCCATTCCCAGAAAGCTTCGAACTTGGTGTACAGTCTTTGGTGGTTTCCAATCCAGTATATCTTTTACTTTACTAGGATCAACAGCAACACCCTTGTTTGATAACACATGTCCAAGAAATTTCACTTCTTTTAACCAAAACTCACATTTACTAAACTTGGCATACAGTTGATGTTCTCGCAGACGTTGCAAGACAACTCTGAGGTGTTTAGCATGTTCTTCTTCATTCTTAGAATATATCAATATATCATCAATGAAGACAACCACAAATTTATCCAATTCTGGCATGAACACTGAGTTCATCAAGTACATGAAGTAGGCCGGTGCATTGGTAAGTCCAAAAGACATAACCAAATATTCATACAGACCATACCGAGTGGTAAAAGCGGTCTTTGGAACATCTTCTGGGCGAATTTTAATTTGATGATACCCAGATCGAAGATCAATCTTGGAAAACACCTTAGCTTCCGCCAATTGATCAAAGAGCAGATCAATGCGGGGTAGAGGATACTTATTTTTAATGGTTACTTCATTCAAGGGACGATAATCCACACATAACCTCAAGCTTTGATCTTTCTTTTTCACAAATAGAGCCGGACATCCCCAAGGTGATGAGCTAGGTTGAATAAAACCTTTATCTCTTAGCTCTTGTAATTGAATCTTGAGTTCTACTAACTCAGGTGGTGCCATCCGATAAGCTCTTCTGGATATGGGAGCAGTACCAGGTTTCAAATCAATTCTGAATTCCACATTTCTATCAGGAGGTAAACCCGGTAATTCATCGGGAAACACATCAGGAAATTCACAGACTACTGGTATCTCCTCAATCTCTTTTACAGATGTGGCACATACCTTTGGAACACTCCTCTTAAGTGTCGGAAGTTGGATAAGAAGTGAAGTTTTGTAATTAGGTATGTTCAATCTCACAGTTCTATTCAGGATGTCGATCACAGCACCATGCCGTTTCATCCAATTCATCCCTAGGATCACATCTATATCCTGATCCTTTAAGATTATCATATCAGTGGGGAAATTATACCCACCCAAATTCACTGGCACATCATGTACCATCTCTTTAGTACACATACGCCCTCCAGGCGATTGTATAAAGAACTGTTCTTTTGTTTCCATTATTGAAATTTCATGTGTCTTAACAAATGTACCATTAATGAATGTATGTGATGCACCAGAATCGAATAGCATAATTGCAGGATGATCAGCAACAGGAAACGTACCCATCATGACAGGCTCTCCTTCCGGAATATCCCCAACTTGAGTGTAGTACACTCTGCCAGACTTCCTTTCATTCTTATTATTCAATGCCTTCTGATTTCCTGCCTTAGGTTGATTCTGGGATTGTTGTGGTGGTGCAAAAGCTCTAGGGACATAAGAATTATACTGCCTCGGATGCGGACAGTTTCTTGCAAAATGTCCAGGCTTACCACAGTTATAACAGGGAAAGATGGGTGGCTGGGGATTGGGATTACGAACACCAAGGGCATTCGGCTGTCGTGGATATGAAGAATTAGCAACAGGACGAGCGAAGGCCTGTTGCGGCGCTTGGTACGATGGTGGACGATACGGTGGACGGAAATGATTCTGAGGGTGGTAGATTATTTTCTGGCGCTTTGGATTGCCACCAGAAAATCCAGAGGGTATACTTTTCTTCTTTTTGGTTTCTAGATGTTGACGGTTCTTATCTTCATAGGAGATAGCGATATTCACCGCCTCATGAAAAGTGGCTTTTGGATTCCCCGTCATCATTCTCTGAATTTTACTATTCAGACCTCTCAGAAAACATTCTTTCTTTTTACGGTCAGTACTAACATAGTCTGACGCGTATTGAGACAAGTGATTGAATTTGCCGAAGTATTGCATCACCGACATATCGCCTTGTCTCAAGGAAAGAAATTCTTCGAGCTTAATAGTCATTATCCCCTCGGGAATAAAATGTGCTCTAAAAGCTTCTCGAAACTCAGTCCAAGTAATACGGTGGCCTTCGGGCTGAGCAGCAACGAAATTTACCCACCAGGCTCCTGCAGTACCTCTCAACTGCTGGGCTGCAAACATGGGCTTTTGATACTCTGTACATTCGATCAATCCAAACTTCTGCTCCATAGTGCGGAGCCAATCATCTGCCTCCATAGGTTCATCTACTCTGCTGAAAACTGGAGGTCGAGTGTCTGTGAAATCCACATATGTGGTTTCATCTCTATGATTTCGCCCGTGATTTCCTTGTCGGGCATTCTGGTTCTGATTCGGAGCCATCATAGTGGTGGCAGTGACTAATGCTGCAACGGCATCAGCCAGGGTGGGTGGAACTGGTGGAGGATTAGGGATATCACCTCCATCCTGAGATGAACCAGCGGCATCACGGGATCGGGTGTGCGCAGGCATCTGTTGATAAACAAACTATACTTTATTCAAAAGCCTTATTGGATTTCATAAGGATATATTACAAAGGTGTAACACACTTCTGTTACATTATTTTGATTACAACAGTCTGCGTTCTAGCAAGACTTCCCACACCTACTAGGTTTTAGAAGATAAAGGAAAAAGATATATTACACATCTTTCTTTCCAAAACTCCTTACTCTTCTTCCTCAAGATCCTCTTCCTCTTCAGGCTCTTCCTCTACTATCTCGGGATCTTCTTCTTCTATATAATTTTCTTCTTCACTTTCATTCTCTATATCTATTTGGTTTTCCTCTTCTTCATCAATAACGTCCTCATCGACGGATTCTAGCTCTTCAGGATCTTCCTCTTCTTCATCCTGACCCATTACAAGACCAAAGTCATCCTGGGCTGCCTGTCTTTGATAATCAGGATCCAATAAGTTATTTAACCTCACACGTTCATCATCAGCCTCCTCCGCGTATTCCTCCAAATCTTCTACATAGTCTTCAAGTTCTTGTATACGAACATTAGCGGCGTCTTCTCTTACCCAAGCATCATTTCTCTGGTGCTTCAGATGCTTTCGGGATCGCCTCAACGAAGTGATTTCGGCGGCTTCTAAAATCCTGTCGGTTTCCGCCCTTTCCAATTCGGATCTAAGCCTTATTATTTCCGCCTGCGGATCCGAATGTGGATTACTACTGCTTTCGCCGATCTCATACTTAGAAGCTAGTTGGTGTCGAGGTACTCCTTTAGGTGCAGTGCTCTTGCGAGGAGTCTGCTTGGTAATGGCCATCCTAAAGCAAGATAGAATAGGCAGGGAGAAGTCTAAAGGTCAGCATGAAAAGGATTGATACTACTTAACCCAACCATTTTTAAGGGAAAAGTAATTAAATAATTAATTAAACATGATGCATGAACGAACTTACGATTTAAACGTAAAAGGTTTGTAATGCAATAATTACATATAAATAACCTTTATAACATAAGGCAATATATTATGCTATTTCTCCACCACACTTTGCAAAATCAGAATAAGGGTCGATAGAAAGAATCATAGATACGGAATAAGCAATTTGGACTCAAAATATTCAAGTTAAAATTATTTGACTCAAAACTTTTGAAGTTTTCACAAGAGAATACTATAACAACTCTCTTCAACAACGATCCAGCTCCGATACCAGCTGTGGCAGAACCTCCTAAATCATACGGCCCACACGCATGATTATTG
>CM041630.1:43156254-43549553 GCA_023333625.1 Bothriochloa decipiens | reverse complement strand
CACGACGGATACATCGTAATCCTATTGGTCGCCATGCAAAGAGAGTATAACTAGACCTACAACTAATCGAATCACCGAAATCATCGAGGCTCGAATCACCGAAATCATCGAGGCTCATGACGGATACATCATAATCCTATTATGTCGCCATGCTAAGAGAGGAAACAAAAAAAAAATCCTTGTTTATTGAGGTGGACGCTGGGCTCGAACCCACGAGGCGCTGCTCACATCTGGAGCGTGCTGCCGAACGAGCTAGTGCTCGTTCCCAACCCGCAACTTCTATCTGGCTAATAACTCGACGAATCGAGGATGGTTGGGTCACCCCACACCTCGACGCAAGTAACGCGACGCTGTGACGCCGACATATGTGATCTGCCGATGACCCAATAACAACGGGCAACGGCCGCGGGTGGCCACCGATTGCTTGGTGTACTCAAAAACAACGTGCAATTCTCGTTTATCAGGGAGTTAAATAGTTAAACTTTGACCGGAGTTCTATAAAAAGTACTAATATTTTTTATTTAAAACAAATATCATTAGTTTAGTAAATAGAATATAGTTTTATAATAAATTTATTTAAGCTCAAACTTGAATTAACTTGAGTGATATGGATTTCATAATTGCATCCTCTAGTGGATGGAGGGAGTATGAACCAGGTATGTCATATGCCCTATGCAATATTCAGTATAGTCCTCCACAAAAGCTCAAATCACCCCAATTTAAAAATAACCTTCCAACAGTCTAAAGAAAAAAAAGCAAGCACAAGTAGATGAATAACTATGACAAGAAGAAAAAAAAAGCCCATCGCTCGCATTGGAACCACGGTGCACACTCAGTCGAGCTACTGCCCAGCCACAACATGCTAACCACGGCGTTCACCATGCTAATCTTGTTTTTGGCCACAGGGGCATATGCCCCTCCAACTCCCACCCGGTGATATGGAACAAACGTCGGAATCAAACATGCAGCTTCATTTGTATCCACTCTTACTAGCAGGCTTTTGTTAGAGCGTACCAATGGCGTATATGAGCTCTATGACGTTAGCACATTTTGACAACTTTGCTATCTTTTATCACTCTATTTTAATCCACAGGCAAACGGGCGGTGCACTACAAGCCTGGAAGCAAGGATCAGTGTTTCTTAAGACCTGCAAGCAAGGCTCAATGTTTCTTGAGACCTTTCGTCTGGGTCTAAAGTGATCGAGCTAAGGGGAGCTGCTGATCTCCGACTCTGATGAGGGTCTATCACCTTTATCTCGCCGAACATTAGGCAACAAATAGCAAAGGTAAGTTACAAACTTCATCTTAGCAGTTGAACTTGCATTCTAACCTATAATCTATAACTCTTATATAGACAAACCCCACTAACCAATTCTCTCGACATGCAACACGTCCACACTATTAACCCAACTATCTATTTTCATTGACATGCAATGCGTTTGCCTCATAATAATCCATTATCATTTGGCACTGGCAATTTATTAACATGCAAAATGTCGATCTCAGCAGTTCATTATTCTAACATATTTTTATTCCTCCTTTATACCCGTGGCAACGCGCAGGGATACTCTATAGTTAATAAAAAAAGAAATGGGATTGAATACAATAAAATTTCTTTCGCCACTAAAACCCCAAACCAAGGTATCCACCATGCTAATGTTGTTTGTGTCTTTAACTTTAAGGGCATGTGCCATCACGCGCGCCGTCGTCATGTATCCCGTGGCCACACGCCCACACCGGTCCAGCCCGCGGGGCGAATGGAAGAGCCAGCCGTGGCAGTAGGCAGTGGCACACAGACACAGACCATGGCAACCGGCGGCGGTGTGGATGCAATTGCAGCAGCAGACGAATAATAGAAGTCGACTCAACCCTCCTCCTAGCCTGTTGTTTCCGTTCTCCATCTCCGCAGGACCATAGACACCACAAGCCCACAAGCAGTAGGGCCACAACCGTCAAGCCAAATCAACCGCGAGTACGTGTGCTTCCCGCGGCCGTTGGGCTCGTGGCACTGGCACGTGCCCGATGCGGACGGGACGAAAACCTCCGGCAATTATTGGCGTTCGGTTCGCGGGATCGACTGTTACGGAAGACGAGCGGAGGATGGACCCGCGGGAAGCGGCCGCGGAGGGTGGTGGCGTTGGCCCAGCGGGGGCTCCTTTGCTTGCCCGAAAATATCCATCCAATGGGCCCTCCGACCTCGTCGTTTGGAAACCCCCAAAAAAAAAATCTAGTATATATTGCAATCGCACGGGTTCCATATATTTGTCCCATCAATGATCATGAGATCTCCACCGGCGAAGCAAATCATGGTTAGGCTTTTTTTTTCTTTTTGAGAAATTCATGGTTATAAGCTTTCTAGAACAGTCCATCTGGCTCCTCGCAGCTTCAATTCTCCGGCCCCAGGAAAGGGAAATTGGTTTACGCACGACGGTATGCACCCCACACCGTGCCACTTTCTTATTTCTAATCACAGAAGAGAATCATTTCAGATGTTGATATGGTACCCGAGACATGATTTTGACCACCAATATACATGCCATATTACCATCGATGTTTATTTTTGTGAAATCACTTTAAATTACTGCCCACGAGTCATTCCTATCAGCAAGATTTAATCTGGCTTCTATTCTATACGAGATGAGCGAGAACACCGTTGGGCTAGCTTCGCTAAATCACTCCATTCACTAAATCACTCCATTGTCATCGTAAAAAGCTCGACCGGGGCAATTAAGACTGTTATCGTCATATAAATATCTATCTCAACACACAAAGAAATGTACTTCCAATCTTGGGGCCATCAGAACACAACTCCAAAATCTCTTTCATGCACGATGCATATTGATAGAAATAAATATTTTGGTACTCCAAAAAAAGAAATAGCTATTTTGGTGAAAAATCCCCCACAAACAACTGTTCAACTAGATCCAATCTTTAAAGATTCTCATCCATTGTTCTTGGTTGCTCGCTCGTCAAAAATAGAGAGCAAAGCTAGCAATATATAGAGGAATTATTGAAATATATGAAGAAATATAGATAATATTTATTGCAATGACTCTCCAATAAGAATTTGGAGAGAAAATGGCTTTAAAAAAACAATGGAGATGCTCTTAAACTTGCATATTCACCCCTCGAGAAACAGCATTTGGCGTTTCACTCTACAAGCCTCTCAACGGTGACCATACGAATTGTATGCTGGTTGCCTTTCTTGCTGCAAAGTTTGTTGCATCACTACTCTATATGAACCTTGCACGATTCCTCTACTTTATGTGGCACCCCACTAGACGACTGGCAACATGCATCCATGACGGTTCCACGCCACAACCACCCATGAGCCATCATTGTCGGTCAAATCTACCATGATGTCATCCAATGTTGTCTGAGGCGCTTGATCCATTGTATCATTGTCCGATTTACCATGGACAACCATGTCCATATGCTGCTTCTTGGTTGAGAAATAATAGAACAATTATGAAGAACAAATAATATATTGAATATAGTACTTGACATCACCGCCATGAGTTAGTGAGATCAAAAGTATGAATTTAGGTACATTTTTGAAGTATATATTTGCATGTAATTCAACTAGGTATCATGATCAAATATCTTGGGCTCAGATTCAATGTTAAATCTTGAGGAAGCTTGCACGTGAGAGGTAGTGTTGAAGTATAAGTGAACTGCTCTTGTTGGAGAAATATCCTAGAATTTTATCATGTGATATCTAAATAATTAGGTTGGATATATATAAGAGGCTAATAGTGGTGTTAGATATCCATTACAATGGCCTACGTATTCCATTCATACATTAAAAAAAATCATATATGAAGAAAGTTTGATAGGGTTTAATACACATTTAACTGAAGGTTTTGAATTCAAGAGTACTTATAAAAGCCTAATTTTTTTTATTGGTTTTCATAACCGGATCAAGTTTAATTTTTAAGGCGAGTGTCGTTGTCTACTTGACTGTCCGTACAAATTCTCCATTGGAAACAATTTAGATATCCAAATATTTTTCTTTTGGAAAAGGAAGATATTATTTCATCCCAATATCACTACATCGAGTTGATACACGGCCTTGGAAACAACCTCCCTGTCTCTGCCTAAGTGAAAGGCACACAACTTAAGTAAAAAAATCTAAGCATGTTTTAGTGACATTCAATCTTAAGAATAGATGGCGACCCATAGATATCCAAATAATTAATAAAAACTTGTAGACACATATTCGGTGAAAAACCATGCTGGTAGCTATGTTGACATGGAAAACGTCCCACCCATTTTAAGCCCCACTAAAAATAATTTATGTGGTCACATTTTTTGTACCACTTTTGCTTTAACCAATCCTAATTATATTAGTATAGTACTCTTAAATTACATATCATATTAGTTTGTTCTAAGGTAGACATATTCCTATTTTTGGCCATCAATTTTAAAAAGTTATATATGTTAACAACATAAGATCTATATTTTTTAATTCACTATGAGACATAATTTCATAACATATAATTCACATATTGCGGAGCTATATATATTAATTTTTTGGAATTGGTGATCAAAGATAAAAATGTTTAACTTATAAGGACAAAACTAATACAAACATCGGTGTTGATTACTTCCGTAAGTCTGCTAGCTAGGTACCATGTGAGCACATGTAGCTATATACTTTTGTGATATACTCCACACGGTACAACTATGTAGCCACAGCGATCCTCATGACAGCAGACACGTCCAACGGTGCCCGGTGAGGAGCACATGCAGATGCAGTTACCTCACTACAGGGTTCGCTCTCTTTACCGACTACAAAGCGCACTCGACAAAGGCAGAAATATAGTCAGCAAAGGCTTTGCCGACTGCAATTTCACGTGGCAGTAGACAAAGGGCTGTCGGCAAAGAAACCGTCGGCGAAGGCGGCTTTGCCGAGTGCCACGTGGCATGCAGTCGGCAAAGCCTTTGCCGAGTGCCACGTCAGCACTCGGCAAAGCCACGTGGCGCCGTCAGCATGACGGCTGGCTTTGCCGAGTGCTGACGGGGCGGCACTCGGCAAAGAAAACAAATTTTTTTTTTGAAAATTTCTTTGCCGAGTGCCAGCTCGGCACTCGGCAAAGAAATTTTTTTTTCGAAAATTCTTTGCCGAGTGCCGACACTCGGCAAAGCTGGGGATTTTCTGGCCAAATTCCCTAGCTTTGCCGAGTGTCAGCACTCGGCAAAGCTGGGAATTTTTTTTCTTTTTTTCTGTTTTCTTGCATCCAAACATTGCAAAATCACAATTTATATCACAATTTCACCAGGACCACAAGTAGCACCATTTATATCATAATTTCATCACATTTATCATCACCGTCACATATATATCACAATAACACATATATCTCACAATAGCATCTCTTATCACCACCACAAGTCCATTACAACCATGAAATTCAACGCAACGAGTCGAACACCACAAGTCGAGGTCCATCACATGAAGTTCAACACAACAAGTCTAGGTCCATCACGAAGAGAAGAAATACATGACAGAGACTTCGACGATACTCAAGTCCAGGAGCATAACACAAGCGACAAGTACCTAGCTCGTCGCGCCGTCCCCGGAGCCGTCAGGTTGTCCGTCCCCAGAGCCCCCAGGGTTTTCCCACGGAACCCACCCTGGATCACGCGGCGCCGACGAGTATGGCCACCCTCCGCCCACCGGCCACGAGTAAGGTGTAGGAGGGCCACGCGGAGGTGGATACGGTGGAGAAGGGCCACCCGGAGGTGGATACGGCATCATCTGAGGGCCGGCACCTCTAGGAGACGAGTTCGAACCCGCCGACTGTACCTGCACAAGTTAAAGGCCAAGTGATGTCATTAGTATCTGCAGGATGGACGTACAAGCTAAAGCAAGAGTCAATGTACTCACCGAGGTCCCTACAGGAGCGACAGGAGCAGGCACAGGAAAAGACGGTGGAGGAGGCGGTGGAGCGAATAATTCAGGCGGTGGAGGTGGCCCGGGGATCTGTAGGGATTGGAAGTAGCCGGCAAAGCCCTGCATCTGCCTATTGTAGTGCTGCTGCACGGCTGTCAGGTGCTGTTGGTAAGCCATCTGTTGCGCCTGCATCTGCGCCATCTGCTCCTGCACCTGGGCCTGCAATATTACATCCGCAGTGTTGATTGTAAGTATAGGTGTGAAACGAGTGAACGACGAACAAAACCACACTTACCTGGAACTGCGACATGCTCGGCTGCCGAGACGCTATGGGGATGTCGGTGGAGCTCGTGGGCCTGGATCGAACCTGGCTCAGCGTGGGAGCATCGGACGGGTCGACGGCGCTGTGGGCCATGTAGTACAGGCCGTGCTGCTTCCCTAGTCCCAACCTCTGCAGGAGGTCTGTGTCCAGGGGCTCGGCGGTGGGGTCGAACGTCTCCCCGTAGCGCTGGCGAGCCGCGGCGGTGTACTCGGTCGCCTTCTCGTAGGCGGTGGGGTTGCTGTACGCCTCGGGCCCATCCTCCGAGTTGTAGACATTGTCCGGCGCTGTCGCCTTGCCCTTGTGGGAGAGGAGGTACCCGGTGAACTGGTTGATTTCTTGCCCACCGTGCGCCTGCGTCTGCATTGAAAACAGAAACATGGTTACAAGTAATAACAATTGAGGGCTAGAAAAAAGACATGAACGGACGCATACCCATCTTCTCATGTACGTTGGGAGGGGCTGACTCCCTTGGTGGTGTGGCACTCCTCGCATCTGCAGGCGACGGCCCCGATGGTGTTGCGCCTCGCGTACGCCTCGTCCGTTTGCCACATGCGCACAATCTCCTCCCAGCAGTCCCTGTGGTTGTCGCACCACCCCGGACAGAACTGCATGACATCAAGTATTTGACATGCGAGAAGATTAGTGTAATGTTTCATTGATGGAATCTGAAAGAATGTTTTCCTACTTAATTACCTGCACGTATTGAGCGAAGGTGAGGTCGATCTCCCTTGAGTTCATGATCTGGCGGATTTGGGGCTTCTTGATGGACTCTCCATGCACGTCGGCGTAGTAGTCATGGATGGCCTGTATGCGCACCTCATGGTACAGGTCCTTGAGACGATCTTTGCAGACCGCCTCCTGCACTTGCGCCACATGGTCCGCTTTACCCTCCTCGCACATGAAGAAGTCCTGCACACAGACACATCATGTAGCATTGCATTGTTTCAAGAAGTCCGACGAATGCGTACTATTTAGCAATGCGGTGCGATGAAAGACTCACCCAAAACTCCCTCTTTATCTTTGCCGCGAGGGTCTCGCCACCCACGTCGACGAGGTAGAAGTGAGCCCACCTCGTGGGCACCTTCAACTCGCCGTCCACGTCGACAAGGCCAGGGTAGTACTCCTTAATCAGGAGGCCCTGGATGCCATTGATATGGCGTGATTCACCTTCTCCGCTCACAAACGCCCAGGTACTACACGAGTCATTAAGAATACTTGTTAGTCTGCAGTTCGATTTTTAACATGTCATATGAACAAGTAGTGAAATCAATAATGGTTACTTACGTCTGGCCCATGGGTGTAATCACCGGGCGTCTGTTGAATTGCGGCCGCACCCTAGGAAGCTGCGTGGGCCCGCGCGAGTACACCTTGGCCACGCCTGACGAAGTCAAAGCCGTCTGGCCTGGTGTAGGCATGTCGTCGTCGTTGTCGTCGTCGTCGCCACCGCCGTAGTCCTCGTCACCCGTCGTCGTCCCCCCTTGCGAGGACGAGAACGGCAGCCTCCTCGTCGCCTGGCGACGTCCGCTGCGGGGCTGGGACCCCCTACTGGATGACCCGCCCGCCAACACGTCCTCCTCCTCCTCCTCGTCGTCGGTGGTCTCCTGCCGGGGGACCTGGTACACCGAGCGTACGGCTCGATGCGGCCGCTACCGCCGTCCGCCTGGCATTTTGTTGAGTGCCTGCAATGACAAAGAACAAAAGAGTTAGCACAAATAAATGACAAGTACTTGTAAAGGAACATAACAATAACAATATAGTATTACATGGCCTCGTAATTATCTCTGCGAACGGCAATATGGCGGGCGTGGAGTCATCATCACTATCACTATCGTCGTCATCGCTATTAATATTGTCGAGCTCTCTTAAGTCATCACTGTCATCATCATCCTCATCATCTCCATAGTCATCATCATGTACATCCTCCTGGACAACTCCATCGCGCTACATCTGCCATCGCTCAAGCATTCTTAAGTCCTTGGCATCTTGCACCTCCTCACCCTCGTCCTCATCGATTTTGTTGTCTACTTCCATGCCCATGAGCGAAGCAATGTCTATCTCCAAAGTACCTTCTAGCCCCTTAGGTTGATAGAACTCATCTTGGTTTGGGTCAAAGTCGTAATCATCGTTGTTTGGGAGAGGCGCTTTGCCGCGCGGCGACACCAAATGCACAAGGCTCCAACCCGCAAGCTTCTCGTCTTTTTGGCACGCCCATGGGAGGTAATAAACTTGCGTGGCGTCTCGGTTGGCCACAATATAGACATCGTCTCCTTTATAGCTGGAGTCCTATCAAATCTCGACTTGCCCTAACGTAAGGTCTTGCCTCGTGACATCGGGATCGAACCAATGGCATTTGAATACCACCGGCTTGAAAGTCTTGGCACCCTTAAAGTTGAGCTCGTATATCTCTTCGACTATGCCGTAGTAGTCCTTCTGATCCGTGCCGGGCGTACGAACTTCGCTGCACATGGTTTTTAGGTTGGGTCGACTCTCCTCGTGGCTTTTCGTGCAAAAGCGATAGCCATTCACGTCATAAACGGTGAATGACTTCACCCTACGGGAGAAGCCACGGCCCACCTGTTTCAATTCATCACTCATTTCAGTATCCGTTTGGGCCTGCAAGGGTGAGGACAGGTAGATCGTTACATTACTCGCTCCGGGGAGCAAAGTGGAATCACAAAGTCGGAAAGAGGTTAGTTGGTTGGTACCTTTGTACAGAACCAGGAGATGAAATCGGGCACACCGTGTCTAAGAAGATTGTCTTCTTCTTGCTCGATAGGAGCCCTATTGCTTGTCTAGTATTGACTAATAAATTCCATAAAAGAAGCAAGAGACTAGAGGGTCGGATCATGATAGGTGAAGGATAGTGACGGCGTAGGTAACAAGCTCATTGAGAACTTACTTCTGATAAGGAATCACTTCATCAAGGTTGAGCAACAATGTGAACATGATAGTGTGCCACTCCTGATGGGTCAACTGCTTGTTGGTACCTGCGCTTCCACTTCCGAGATCCCCTTGAAAAAGGCTGAGGGTCGATGAGTTCTCGTCGGCGTTATAACGAGGGGTTGGACTGTGCACGCTGGGAAGATTCTCAGTATAGTACGCCTGTGTGAAGGTCGACACCTCCTCCAGAACGGAGGCCTCTCCCACGGATGCCTCAATCTTGGCTTTATTTCTACACTTTTTTCGAAGAAGCTTTAGACACCTCTCGATTGGATAGCACCAACGGGCCTGCACGGGACCCCCCAACCGTGCCTCGCGGTAGGTGCAAAATCAGATGCTGCATCAACAGGAAGAAGCTAGGTGGAAATATCATCTCCAACTTGCAGAGCAACAGAGGTGCAGCCTTCTCCAGTTCAACACAAACATCCCGAGACAACTCCTTGGCACAAAGCTGGCAGAAGAAAAAGCTCAACTCTGCCAGGACGCGCCACACTGGCTCTGGGAGGTATCCCTGGGTCATCGCAGGAAGGATCCGCTCAATCCATATGTGGAAGTCATGACTCTTCATCCCTAAGACTTTCATAGTCTGCAAGTTCACGCCCCTGCTCAGATTCGCCGCATACCCATCAGGGAACTTTAACGTCTTGATCCACTGTAGTACTTCCTTCCTATCGTCCCTTTTCAGGATGTAATCGGCCGGACCCCTTTTCCATTTCTTGCCAGGCGCAGGGGTCTTCATCACCAGGTTTGGTCTATCACAAATCATCTCCAGGTCCAGTCTAGCCTTGACGTTGTCCTTTGACTTTTTACCAACGTCCATGAGTGTTGCCCAGAGTGCCTCGGCCACATTCTTTTCTGTGTGCATTACATCGATGTTGTGTGGAAGAAGAAGGTCCTTGAAGTAGGGGAGCCTAGTCAAGCCCGATATATGAGTCCACATGTGGTCCTGAGCATATCCCTTAAAACCACCTGTTTCCTCAACTTCGAGAGCCTGTAAGTCGGCAAGGACGGCGGCAGGGCTCTTAACCTGCGGAATGGGGCCGGTGACTTGAACACCTTTTGTGAAGTGCTTTACATCAAGCCTGAATTCATGGTTCTCAGGCAGGAATTGGCGATGCTTGTCGAAAGAAGAATACTTCCCACCCTTGGCCAGCCAGGTGAACATCACATCTGCCTTGCATGTCGGGCAAGGGAACTTCCCGTGAACACACCACCCGCTGAATAAGCCATACACCAGGAAGTCATGCATTGAATACTCGTACCACACATGCATTCTGAAGTTCCTCTTTGTAGCTCGGTCGTACGTGAGTACCCCCTCTTCCCAAGTAAGTTGCAATTCATCCCACACCGGCTGCATGAACACACCCATATTATCGCCCGGGTGTCCAGGTATTATCAGCGTCAAGATCACGTTCCTAGGTTCAAACATGACGCCGGGGGGTGATTGAGGGGGATCACAAACACGAGCCAACAAGTGTACGGGGCCGCCATCATTCCAAACGGGTTGAACCCATCTGTTGCCAGCGCTACGCGTACATTCCGAGCCTCCATAGCCTTGACAGGATTCATGTTATCGAAGTGCTTCCATGCATCACCATCCACCGGGTGTACCATCTTGTCAGGATGGTATCTTTTGCCATTCTTGTGCCACGTCATTTGTTTCACGGACTCCTCTGTCATGTACAGCCGTTGAAGCCTCGGTAGGAAAGGAAGGTGCCGTACGACCATCTCGGGAACCTTAGACTATTTCATGCTGCCATCAGAGCCTTGTACCAACACGAACCTAGAGGCTCTGCATTTTGGACAGATTTTTGCTTCCTCGAGGTCTCCCCTGAATAGGACGCACCCCTTCGGACAAGCTTGTATCCCCTCATACGGCATCTTAAGTGCACGAAGGAGCTTCTGTGTAGCGTAGGTGTTCTTCGGCAGGACATGATCTGCTGAAAGCAGTGTGCCAACAATGCTCAACATGAGATCGAAGCCGTCTCGACTAATGCCCAGTTGCGACTCCAACCCTATTAGGCGTGAGACGACATCCAGTTGCGTAACCCTTGTCTTCTCGTGAAGGAGCTTCTGTGCCGCCTCCATCATATCGTAGAACGCCTTCGCGGTTTCCTCCGGATCTTCCTCCACATCCATTCCTTTGCCGAACTGTGCTTCGTGGAAGTCTGCTATCATGTCTGCCATCCCGGCATCGGCATCATACTCCTCGAGGACGGGTCCCACCACCTCGTCCCTAATAGGATGGTGTTCACCATGGTGGCGCCAACGGGTATAGTTTGGAACGAATCCGTTCTTGAACAGATCTTTCCCCACCGCAACCTTTACTTTCCTTTTCTTGTTCTTGCACTGCCTGCAGGGACACGGCATCCGAATCGACCCTTTCGCAGCTGGGCCAAATGCTTGCTCTAGGAACTCATTCGTCCCCCTAATCCATTCATTGCTCTTACTTGCGAAGCCCGAGTACATCCACTCACGGTCACCCATGCTCTGTCATGCGGCAATGTTAACATGTGATAAAACCAGCAAGTGCATCTACAACGCGCTCCTACCATCTAATAGGTGAAGGATAGGTCCTAATCCCACCCGAGGATGCGCAGACGAGGTTAGCTTCCATAATCCGCTCCTGTCCGAGACGGAATTTCGGTAGCACCTCCCCGCTGTTCTCCCGATACACGTCCCGGCGGGGAGAGTGTGTATCCGGAGAACAACGGGGAGGTCCTGCCAAAACTCCGAATCGGACGGGAGCGAAACATGGAAGCTAACCTCGTTTACGCATCCTCAGACTATCCAAATAACGTGGACAATCCAAAATAGATACGGTTATACATATGCAAAGAACGTATACTTCCAACCGTATCCATTTCGGACGGGAGATGCCTAACTAGGTAACGCGACCTATGACTACATGTGATGGAAAGAGAGGTCATACCGCAGGTGCCGATGAAGACAGGCTAGCGGGGCAGTGCCGAGTCGTGCTCTTCCGGCTAGCCTCCAACTGGAGCCCTCCTGAAAAAGAAAACAATTAATGAGAATGAAAAATTTCGGCAGCACCTCCCCTGTACGGGGAGGTTACCAAACCTGCAAGAAAAGACGGCACGACTACTAGTGATAAGAAATGCTATGTATGCAATGCTATTGAACTGCAACATGCTGAAACATTTCTGAAATTTATTCTCTTATAAGTAATAAGTTGTGCTTGGTTTCTCTGATACATGGTTCAAAAAGCATACTGTCACAAATTTCTGTACTGAGGTCTTACGCTATATGGGAGAAATCCTTCTTTGAAAAAAAAAAACTAGAAGTTTGTCTAGCTTTACTGCCAACATGTTCCACGATATGCTAACCTACCAGTATTGTACCAACCTTTTTGATAACACTTTTTTTTCAGAAACAATCGTTATGCATTATTGTGAAGCATCATGTTGCGTCATGCACTCATGGTCATGTGTTATTGTACCTTATTGATAAGAGACCACTGAGTCTTTAGCAGTACTTCATTGTCGTACATGTTGATAAGTAATGAGATTTCTTTCTAGATACGTGACTACCGAAAGCATGTGTCCAACCAAGCGCCTGCATCATCTGCTGAGCTAGGATTACCTATTGTGAATAAAGTACGACTGCGAATGACCTTTGAGAATGTTGTAAAGGACATCACCCTTCTATCTGATGATTCCTGGACTTATAGGGATTTTGTGGTAAGTACGTTGTGGTAACATTTATTCTGTTAGTTCAAATTTCAACATGGCTCAGTTTGGCATCTGTACTTGACTTTTTATACTATATGAAATTGCTTATTTGAGAATGTATTAACTGAATTTAACAATTGTGAAGTCTCCAATAACTGATTAGTAACACTGGAATAGCATGATACAGTAATAAAAATGTAAAATATATGTACGGTTGGATACATAAATCACTGTAATAGAGTAACTTGAAATTTCAGTTAATGCAATTCAATTTGCTTTGCCCAACCATATGGGCTATTGTGATATTCATGTTTCTATAGGAAGCTGAGGCTCGTATCGTGAGAGCTCTACAACCAGAACTTTGTTTAGACCCTACACCTAAACTGGATCGACTTTGTCAGGATCCTGTTCCGCATAAGGTATGGACACATGCTGAACAGAAAATATTTATCATGAATTCATGATAGGTATATATGTATCAAACTAAGCCTCCTATATATGTTACTTGCAGTTGAACCTCGCTATAGGGAAAAAGAGGATGTTGAGGCAAAATCCTGAAGTTGTTGTCACATCCAGTAACATGTCTCATGGTAAAAAGGTTTGCATTGATAGGTTACCAGAAAATGCCAAAGTTTATGAGATGGACGGACGGACGGACGGACGGCATCGCGGACGGGAGACGCCGGCTGCAGCGGGGCGTGCGATGATGGCGCGGGGGAGGCGGCGCGCCCGGGGGGAGAGAGGGGGCCGGCGGCGCGGGGGGAGGGGGCCGGCGGCGGCGGCGGCGCGGAGGGGGAGGGCGGCGGGGACGGCGGCGCGGGAGGGAGGGGGCCGGCGGCGCGGGGGGCAGGGAGAGTGGATAAGACGCAGGCGGGCGGGCGGTGTTTTAACTCTCGCCTTTGCCGAGTGCCACTTCAGCGGCACTCGGCAAAGATGGCACTTTGCCGAGTGCCACGTAGGTGGCACTCGGCAAAGAGGGCACCCTTGCCGAGTGCCATAACTGACACTCGGCAAAGAGGCTCTTTGCGTGGAGGGGGAGGGCGGCGGGGACGGCGGCGCGGGAGGGAGGGGGCCGGCGGCGCGGGGGGAGGGAGAGTGGATAAGACGCAGGCGGGCGGGCGGTGTTTTAACTCTCGCCTTTGCCGAGTGCCACTTCAGCGGCACTCGACAAAGATGGCACTTTGCCGAGTGCCACGTAGGCAGCACTCGGCAAAGAGGACACCTTTGCCGAGTGCCAGGTCCAAGGCACTCGGCAAAGAGGGCACTATTGCCGAGTGCCACGTCGAAGGCACTCGGCAAAGAGCCTCTTTGCCGAGTGTCAGTTATGGCACTCGGCAAAGATTTGATTTTTTTTGAATTTTGATTTTAAACTTTTTCTATAGCCCAAGTATATTGTATTGAAGCACGTGTTCGAATTTGGGTCCTTTTTATAATATTTTGCTATATTTTGTTCATTTATTTCATTTACTTGAATTTTTCACGATAATCCAAGTTTGAACTGCTGGTGCATAAAATAATGAGACGTAGCCGTTCAAAAAATGGTATTCACGTTGGAGAGTGTATTTTGAGGCCGTGTCCATAAACTCACCCAAACTTTTACATGCCTTGTCCACGAAAAACGACCATCCAGGTGTGGTAGAAGTGTTTATAAATTATATAAAATCCAAACGAAGTCCAAAAATGATGAAACTTGTCGAGGTGTGTTGTCATAGCATGTCAAGGCTATGATAAAAATTTGAGAATGTTCGAAGCAAGTTGAGACGTCGGATGTCTACAATCTAGACATCTCCACATGTGATCACCTTGTGATCACATGTGGAGATGCGTGGGTTTTAGGCACGTGACGTCACAACTTGCTTGAAACTTTCTCAGTTTTTTACCACAGCCTCCACATGCGATGACAACACACCTCGACAAGTTTCGTCATTTTCGGACTTCGTTTGGATTTTATATAATTTAAAAACACTTTTCCCGCACGTAACTCGTCATGTTACGACACTAACATGGTCGTAACTTCATGCGAGGTCCTGGATACGGCCTCAACATACTCCGAATATTATGAATACAATCTTTTGAATGACCAAATTCTATTATTTCATGTACCTGCAGTTCAAATTTAGAGTTGTCGAAAAAATTTAAAAAAACAAAAGTAATTGAAGAAATATAGCAAAAAAAGTCAAAATTGTCCCAACTTTTGAAGTTGTGATGTATTTACTGTATCAAGGCCCCATAAAAAAATGGGAAGAAAAAAATAAAAAAATTATTCTTTGCCGAGAGCCAGAGCCGGCACTCGGCAAAGAGGCCTTTGCCGAGTGCTGGCCCACGCGGCACTCGGCAAAGAGGCCTTTGCCGAGTGCTGGCCGACGTGGCACTCGGCAAAGGATTTTATTACATGTGGTGATATCCAGGTTTTAGGCATCCGACGTCACCACTTGCTCGAAACTTTCTCAAATTTTTACCACAGCCTCCACATGCGATGGCAAGACATGTCGTCAAGTTTCGTCATTTTCGGACTCCGTTTAGATTTTATAAAATTTAAAAACACTTTTCACGCGCGTGACTCGGCGTGTTCCGACACCAACACGGTCGAAATTTCATGCGAGGCCCTGCATACGGCCTCAACATGCTCCAAACATCATGAATATCATTTTTTAAATCACCGAATTCTATTATTTCATGTACCTGCAGTTCAAATCTGGAGTTGCCGGAAAAATTCAAAGAAACAGAAAAAATTAACGGAATATAGCAAAACAAATCAAAATTGCCCCAAAGTTGAAATTTAGAATGCATTTACTGTAGCAAAGCAAAAGAAAAAAACTGGGATTGAAAATAAAAAAATCTTTGCCGACTGCCAGACAGGACGGCAGTCGGCAAAGGCTGCCACCTTTGCCGACTGCTGAAGGCGTGGCAGTCGGCAAAGGTGACGGTGTGGATGCCGTCAGGACTGGCAGCCTTTGCCGAGTACCAGGCAGTCGGCAAATCCAGGCACTCGGCAAAGCCCGCTTTGCCGACTGCCCACCATGGCTCTCGGCAAAGGCAGATCTTTGCCGAGTGTCGTCAAAAAACAGTCGGCAAAGCATTTGGCAGTCGGTAAAGCTAGCATTTTATGTAGTGCCTCCGAGCTGCGAGCTACAGCTACTACTCCTAGTACATACGTAGGACGGTAGATGTAGTAACAAACAACTACCACTGGTCTCCTTGTGTACCTTGTGCCCCCTGGCTATATATGAGCTGCCTGCCTTGCCTATACCTCTTGCATTATATTGAGAGAAGCGTGAGAGATCAAGCCAAAACAATCGGCCGTACCGAACGCCCAGCAGCAGGAGCAGACGGCAACGCCATGGAGGAGTACAAACCGTGCGCGGCCATGGTGGTGACGCAGTGCATCTACGCGGTTCTAGCGCTCTGGTCCAAGGCGGCGTTCACCGGCGGCATGAGCCCACTGGTCTTCGTCGTCTACAGGCAGGCCGTTGCCACCATTGTGCTCGTCCCCGTCGCCATCGCGGCCAACAGGTGAATGTTTTCATTTTTGCTGGTATATATTTTCATGCATTTGACAAGTTCGATCGTAAAGAAACCTGATTCTTGTCGTCGGGCATGGCTCGTGTATCTGCAATTGCATCCAGGAGGAAGATGAAGGAGATGATGGGCCGCCTTGGAATGACAGGCTTCTCCTTGGTCTTCGTCGCCTCTCTTGTTGGGTATGCAATATATAGCATACTAACGCACGGAAGATCGGCCGCAGTTTCATTGGTTTAATTACGTACAGCTTAGGGAACCTCTTCAGATTGTCTTATTTGTGAGTTAGTTCTGACATCAAGTTTTGCTGTATGCATATGCGGCATGCGACAGGGCGACAGTGAATCAGTGTCTGTACTACCAAGGGGTGCATCTGGGCTCGTCGTCGATGGCAACGGCCATGACCAACTTGATTCCCGCCATCACCTTCGTCATGGCAGCATCAGTCGGGTGAGTGTCTGACAGAGAAGAGAGAACCCTACCCGTTTCATCAGCAAATTAGTGCGTGGAGCACTGTTTCTCTGCTCCACTGTCGTCTAATATGACATAGTACTGAATTAGTTGGGTATCCTGGACCAGCGCCCCACCTCACTCACTTACCGTCCGATTTGTAAGGCGTTTTGTGTAGAGAAAAAATCGAACTTTATAATTTTTGAACAATTGTTTGCTGATTTTGTCGTCTGATGCCTCCATCCATCTGATTCCGACCCCTCGATCAGCAGGCTAGAGAAGGTGGACGTGAGGAGGCCGAGGAGCCTGGCCAAGATCTTCGGCAAGGCCGTCTGCGTGAGCGGTGCCATGTCCATGGCCTTCTTCAAGGGCCCGAAGCTGCTGCTGGGCGAGGATCTGCTCGCTCTCCTGCTCCACTCGCCGGCGGGCGGCAGGTGGGTGACGGGCGCGCTCTTCCTCGTCGGCAGCAGCTCCTGCTGGTCGCTCTGGCTCATCCTGCAGGTGCCCATCTGCAAGTCGTACGTGGACCCGCTGGCGCTGTCGGCGTGGATGTGCCTCCTGTCCACGCTGCAGTCCGCGCTGCTCGTCTCCTTCCTCCTGCCGGACCCGGCCGCCTGGAGGATCCACTCGCTCTTCGAGCTCTCCTGCTGCATCTTCTCGGTAACTGTCGTCGATATATGATCCGTCTGCCGTCGAGAGGAGGAACCTTGGAGGTGATCGATGCCGTCGTGGCGATGCAATGGCAATGCAGGGGGTGTTGGGGTCAGGCGTCACGTTCTACCTGCAGTCGTGGTGCATCTCGGTGAGGGGCCCTCTCTACTCCGCCATGTTCAACCCGCTCTGCACCGTGTTCGCCGCCGCCGTCCTCCGCGAAGAGCTGCACGTCGGCAGGTTCGTAATACCTGTAAGGTTTCATTTCGTACGGTCATTTAGTTTGTGAGCTTTGTGACGATACATGACATCTTTTCTGGCCGACCGACTGATCGATCAGCTTGCTGGGCGCGACCGCCGTCATCACGGGGCTGTACGTGGTGCTTTGGGGCAAAGCCGGCGACGCCAAGAGGGGCGGCGGGATGGAGCCTGCAGAGCAGCACTCGGACGACGATTTGGAGAAGACGTCGTCGGCGCGGTCAGCCGGCGACCCAACAGAGAAGTAAAGAGGGGGTTTTGTGCTCCTCGGTGTTCTGTTTCTTCAGGGTCGTCGTTATGCTCTGGCGCAATGCCGTCCAATTTGTTTCGTGTAACACTAGCAGTTTGAAAATGGTCGGTTCGTCGAGTTTGAGGACTTGATCTCCGTGCTGCCGATGTGCTACATGCGTATTGTCCGCAAGAATTTGTTTTGTTAATCAACGCGGCAAACCCACGCCGCTGCCGCCGTCGTCTCCAACTCCAGTCCGGTCTTAGTGGTTTCCATTCTACTACTCTAGCTTGTGGCTTGTGGGTTGACCGGGTTTGGGCCTGCTGAGACTAAATGAAGGCCCACAAGCCAGGTCCAAGAAGCAAACATTTGTCCCAGTAGAATCAGATGACATAACCAGGCCCATATATTTTACACCAACCTTTTATTTTGGCGATTATATTTTACACCAGCTCGGAAGACGATATTTGCAATTTGCAATTCCAATAAAAAAAACTGAACTGGCGCAATTTTCACGTCTGTCTGACAGACGTGTGCATTCAGGGGCGGCACGTAAATCTGTAAACACTGTTTGTGCGAGAGATGATCCCTATGATTTGAGCACGGTTTTTAATGGAATGAAATGTGGCCAATATCTCGTATGCTACTCGTCGCCAAATTTGTATTTCTGGCACCAGCAGCAGGCCAGCGGCAAAGAAGACGTCGTCTGCGGTGGCGGTGGGCGGTGCATGGCTATCTGCCAACCGCAAGGAACAGAATCTACTCACCGTGATCGATCCCCCCAGGCGTTTACAAAGCGTCAAAGCCTGGCTCTGATGTGTGATGGCCACCACAAGTGAAGAGAGTTCCATAGCACCTGCTCTGTCTCTCGCTCTCGGCTCCTGCGCGCGCGCGCACAGACACACTCCCAACTCCAGTACAGACACACTCCCAACTCCAGTGCCTGGCCCAACATGGCCGACGGCGTCATCCGTGCGGATGGCTACAACTACAAGCCGTGCGCGGCCATGGTGGCGACGCAGTGCATCTTCGCGGCCATGACGCTGTGGGTCAAGGCAGCGTTCGGGCAGGGCATGAGCCCCACGGTCTTCGTCGTCTACAGGCAGGCCGTCGCCACCCTCGTCCTTGCCCCGACAGCCATCATCGCCAATCGGTACGAGACTTGATCGATCGATCAAGCGTCCTCTTCCCCCAACCGCTTTCATGTGGTTTATTTCTGAACTGATCAGGGCGAGGCTGAAGGACATGAGACTGGGGATGAAAGGCTTCTCTTTGGTGTTTCTGGCAGCTTTGTTTGGGTGCGGGATACCTGTAAATTCCCTTTAGCACTCCTGAACAAAAACTTGCTCCTCCAGCATGCTTCCTCTGTTCTTGGCAACTCTAATGTTTTCTTGTGAGCGACAGAGCTACAGCGATCAGAACCTGTGCTACCAAGGGCTGCACCTGGGGACGTCGTCGCTGGCCACGACCATGACCATCCTCATACCGGCGATCACCTTCGTCATGGCAGTAGCCGTTGGGTCAGTAAACTACTCCTACATACTAATACATGCTTCAGTAGTCCTAGGTGTGTATTTTTGCACAGCAGTTGTTCGATATTATAGATTATTTTTTAGGCATATAAGTTGTCCGACCGAAAGTTACAATAATGCCTACTAGCCAATGATCCAGAGGCCACTAACGATAGTCACTATGATGACATGGGATGGCGTGTCACATGCATTGCTAACTGTCATTGTCTTTCGCGATCAGCCGATCACTGTCTGGTTGTTTGCAGTGCCGTTTGGTGTCAGATCTCTTGTAGTAGCTAGCTTTGTCAGCACCTAATAATGCTGACTGCCGAATGCCTGAGTGTTTCCTCTCCATCCATCCATTCGTAGACGTTTCATAAGATACATCTTTCATCTAGTCCTAGTTTTCCCCCCTTACTTGAGACAAATATAAGTCATTTTACCGGATCTTTTTTTTCGAGAGGATGCAACCGTATGTATTTCATTAAGCAGAACAAAAGCCCTTACATGATAAGCCGAAGCTTACCTACCCAACCCACACACACCCATCTAACTCGTACGAGATTATAATTACATAAAACAAATTGTGCGACTAGCATAGCTTCCTATGAAACCTCAGCCCCACTGCACGTCGTCCCCCAAGCCAAGCATATTGAGGTTGAACGCAATCGGGTCGAATTAATAACCCAGAAGCATCTGAAGATTGGCGTGGGTGGCGTCTGAGAGCGGTTGGCGAAATGCCTCCTTGCACAGCCGAACCGTGTCAGCCCCCGCAGACGGGGAAGGAGGGGGTACCCCGAGCTTCTTCAGCAGCACCACCTTCGCCTGTGAAATTGCGTCTGCCACCCGCGGTGCAGACGCGATCCGCGCGCTCCAACGCAGAGTCTGGACAACCGGCGTCTTAGACCTGCACAGCCTCGGAGGCCCCTGGATGAGCGGCGTCTCCATCGGGATGCAGAGCCTCTCCTCCAGGTGTCGCAGCATCGTCCGCGGCGTCGATTGGCCGACAAGGCCAGCCTCCTCCTCGCCTGAGGAGCCCTGGACAAGGACCTCAGCGTCAGAGGGTGCACCAGCAACCGGCGCGGTGGCCGCGGGTGTTGTGGCAGCTGCAGCGCGCGGTGGGAAGACCTCGACGGTTGTCGCCGCCACGTCCACACCGACCGCCACTGGCACCTCAGAAGCGGGGATAACCGACACAGGGGAGCCCACTGCACTGATGTCCTCAACGACCTTTTCGGGCACCTCATCGGCCGCGAAGAAGAGTTGGGACATCCGTGGCGGTGACAGGGGGGTCGACGGCGACGACCGGTGCAGCGAGGCAACAGGCGGGGCAGACGTGCGCAGAGAGGCGAGCTCATCAAGCATCACATCGACCCATATGGAAGGCTCAGTGCTCCCACACTGGGCTAGCGCGAGCAGCTCGCTAGAAGCGTCGGCGCGGAGGGCGATGCCGAGCCTCTCCGGCGACCCTCGCCGGTGTCGCCGACGCCGCCGACGACGCGTAGCTATGCTCAAGCCACCGGTTGGCGAGTGCGGGCAAGGCAACTGGTGCGGCAGCCTTGGCAACATGGTGCCAAAGGAAAGTGGACCAACCCATGTGCGCAACGGGCAGGGAATCACCCCCACCTGGATACACGACGGCGGCGGAGATCGAGTAGGAGAAGGCGCCTGCTCAGGAGGAGAGGGCGGCGGCTCCAGAGAAGATCCCACCACACGGCAGGGGGAGGCAGACTCCACATACCGCCCCATGGGGCACGGCTGGCCTGGCACCTTGTCATAAGGGTGAGGCTTCCCCTCGCCCTGATTGCGGATGCTCGAGGTCAATTGGTTGCGTCTACAGTCACGAGCACGATGTCCCGTACCCCGGCAACACAGGCAACACGACGGGAAACCTCAAGCCACAGCGACGTGGTCAGCACTTAGACAGTTGAAGCAGAGTCCAACCAAGAGCGGTGGGACTGGGCAACGCCAAGAGCCCCGACGTTCCCGGCATCTCCAGCGCCGGCGGGCTCTCGATGAGTGAGAAGCCCTCGGTGTCGGCACGTCCACCGAAATGGGGAACGTGCAGCCGCTGGACGTGCGGGCGTGCCTCTCCTAAAACGGGCGGAGCAGTCCGGGGACCTCGACGACTGCGGCGAGTTGACGTCCTTCTTCTGCCCCGCCTGCCCTTGCGACACTGCCTAGTCGCCCGCTTACCGCTGGCGCTTGCGACGAGGGTGCAGGAGCGGAGATGGAGCTCGCCACACGGGACGGGGCCAGAGGCGCCAAAGTATGGCGCGTCACGGACCCACGCAGGCACCTGGACCTAGGATCTTCGGCGTCGTCCTCGTTTCTGAGGCGTCCTCGACGAGGACCAGCTCCTTCGCCACCCGGACGGTGGTGGACCCCTGCTGCGGCCCCGACATGACCGGAGACTGGCTGCCGGCCAGGGAAACCTCGCGCAGAACGACCGCCGGAATGTCGAGCACTAGAGCAGAGGGCTCCGCGGGAGCCACGCGCCCCACCGGCAGCGAGGCCCTATCACCGCCAACAGGGCCACCCCGCCGGGGCGAGACTTCAGGCGTGGGGGATTCCGACAAAGTTGACGATGGCGGTGGCATCCTGGAGTGGCCACGGCGTGAGGGAGCCCCCAACGATGGGGACGGGGGCCCGGCCTTTGGATCCGGGCACAACAACGGTGACCCGGCTAGATCCGCCGCCCCCCGGCATCAGGAGGCCAGCAGGCTGCGACGGTGCTCGGGCGGCCGCCGCGTAGGCCCTAGCGCATGGCGGGGAAGGCAGGGGAGGGGAGGCAGAAGGGGCAGCAGGGAAGCCAGAGGAGAGGAAGGGGGAGGAGGTGGAGGCGGGCGCCGGCGGCTCGAGGGCGGTCGCCAGAGGGCAAAGGTCGGGAAGGAAGGAGTTTGTCGACGGATTCAAATCCCATCTTACTGGATCTTGGAAAGAAGGGCATTTTTTCTATTTATTACCGAATTGCTAAAGAGAACCCGAAGCTATCAAATTTATTACAGCAATAGTATATACTCAAATTTGCGTGAAGAGAAAAGTTAAGTGTCTATATTTTTCAATTTAAGAGAAATCGGGAAGCTGGCCTCCAAAGCTGATGGCGTTCCGGCTAGCAACATGTGTGAAGCAGCTCATCTCGCCAAAAAACGCCTTCATCAAAGGACTAACATACACGATGACTTCAAATTCGTCCAAAGAGCTGCGGTCTACCCACGACGACTTGATATCTCCATAGCTTTCAACACGCTGGCATGGCCATTCCTCCTCAACACGCTGTAAGCATTTGGCTTCGGGGAGCAATGACGCAGATGGGCAGTTACTCTACTTACGTCTGCGATGTCGCGGATCCTGCTGAATGGAAGGCTGGGGAAGGCCATCAAGCAGAGAAGAGGAGTCAGGCAGGGGACTCTCTATCGCCTATGTTGTTCATCATCATCATGGAAGCCTTCGCCTAGCTTGTGAGCGCATCCGCGGATGGGTCTACTGTGGCCGACGGGCGCGCCACCCATTCATCACCACTGTAGCATCTACACCGACGACGTGATCCTCTTCACGCACCCCGATACGGGGAAGGCAAGGGCAGTAAAGTCGATCCTGCAAATCTTCGGGGAGGCCTCCAGTCTAACGACCAACCTCGTGAAATGCTCCATCACATCCATTGCAACCCTGAGGACATTATGCACAACTAACGGAGATCCTCGGATGTCAACTGGTCGACTTCCCCATCAAGTATCTCAACCTCCCTCTCAGCATGAAGAAGATCCCAAATGCGGGAATCCAGCAAGCGGTAATTGCAGTGGCAAGGAGATTGCAAGCATGCCATGGACATTGCGTCTTGCTCATTCTCCAGACAAATTTGGTCGACTATCCTAGCAATGCTTAGAGTTGACGCTTCGCAGATCGGAGCATCCTTCATCATCAGCTGGTGGGAGCAATGGCGCAAGAGGTGGAACAGAGACAAGAGGGAAGGCACGGACATCCTGTTCGCCCTGGTGGCCTGGCAAATTTGGAAAGAGTGTAATGCAAGATGCTTCAGAAGCGCCAATGCCACAACCTCCTAAGTGCTCTCCAACATCAAGCTGACCGCCGATCTTTGGATCGAGACCGGTGCGTGCAACTTAGGTCGTCTAATACGCGAGTAGTCCTGATAGGATCCTTGTAAGGAGGCGGCACTTTCATGTAAACCCATCCCCCTCCAAATGTGTGCGCGGGCGCAGTTGTAAAAACACTCTCCTTCTTAAATACAATGATACGCAAGTCTTTTGACTATTCGAGAAAAATAATTAAGAGAAAGCAAGATGTATGAGTAACTTATAACCTGATTTTTCTTGCAGTTTGATCACAAAGAAGAAATTATATAATTTTGTTATTTCATATTTTCCAATCGTTCTCATATCGTGGTTCATGGAGCTTGGAACTTCTTTTTTCCAAACATCCATTGAAAATTAGTTTTTTCTAAATTGTCTTTTTTACTAAGTAATAGTTCCAGCATCAGTGACAACATACAATCAATTTTCAACTCAATTCTGAATCATTAAAATAAGTAAAAAAGCACTCACAAACTTAATAAAAATCATAAGCAAAGTCCATTATTGGTGAACATATCCAAACTGACAACTTCTATTGTTTTGTTTTCCAAATTGGCTATCTTTGTTGTGTCTGCTGCAGCAACATCCAAAACCGCAGCCAATATGTTCTCTTGAAAGTAACCTACACTAAAATCTCCCACATCAGAGCTACAACTCCCAACAAATGATCCAAATAATACTATTACCTTGCTAACAGTTTTCCTCCAAATGCTTAACTGTTTCATTGCAATCACAAAAAACAACATTGCTAATTTTAGTGCTTCAACTCAATCCGTGCATGAAATTCATCAACAGGCAAGAAAGGGTTAAAATCGGAGAAGTGAGTAGAACGGCAAAGATCTTTGGCACGGCTGTCTGCGTGGGAGGAGCCATCACCATCGCGTTCTTCAAAGGTCCGAAGCTGCCGAGGGAATTTCTCAGTGACCCGCTCACGCTTCTGCGTGAGTTCAGCGGCGACTGGGTGATGGGCGCGCTCTTCCTCGTCTGCAGCAGCTCCTGCTGGTCCCTGTGGCTCATATTGCAGGTCAATTCACTATGCAACCATTTTGCCTAGACTAATAACCAAGAATTTTTGCTAGTAGAGGAAAGAGTGAACATGAGAGAACCAAGTGGTCATAGCATGGTAATTTTTGTTTCCAGGGTCCTATCTGCGAGCGGTACGTGGATCCTCTGTGCCTGTCGGCCTGGACGTGCTTCCTCTCCACCCTGCAGTCCGCCGTGGTGGCTCTCTTCCTGCTGCCGGACCGTAGCGCGTGGATGGATCCACTCGCTCTTTGAGCTCTCCTGCTACGTTTTCGCGGTCAGTGTCATGCACTTTCGTTTCAGAACAGCAGAGCAATCGAGATCAATCGAACTTGTTGGCTAACAGCAGAGCAGAGTCGTCGTGACTCGTGAGTGCAGGGCGTGTTCGGGTCAGGCGTGGTGTTCTACCTGCAGTCGTGGAGCATCTCGGTGCGGGGCCCTCTCTACTCCGCCATGTTCACCCCGCTCACCACCGCGCTCTCCGCCGCCATTCTCCACGAAGAGCTGCACATCGGAAGGCATGCTTGCTCTCTCCTCCTTCTCTGAAAGAGACAGACCTGAATATACCCTGATGGTTCCTTCAGTATTTCTCATCAAGTGATGACGCCAAGAACTGATTGCTTTTGTGTATCTTTGCTGTCCGTCCAGCTTGGTCGGGGCCGCGGCCGTCATCACTGGCCTTTACATCGTCTTGTGGGGCAAAGCAGAGGGCGCCAGGACGGGGAAGATGCCGGCTCTCAGCCAAGATTGGGCGAAGGCCGCGGCGGACGTCGAGCCGCACCCTCACTCTCAGCTTGACCTTGAGAACACTCTCGCTGCACCTCTCATGGCCGGCAGGGAACGTGCACAAACACTCAAGTCACCGATGGAACAGAGGAATTCTTTTCGAGTTTTCGGTTGCTATATATCTGGAGGTAATTGTTGCTGTGAAATGTAAGTGTTGCGTGCAACTCTTAAGCTACATAGGAATTTAAGAAGTAAAGAACTGAACAAGCTGATGAGGTGTTGAGTGCGACATGGACTGTGGATATACCAATCATATATATATATACAGTATGAAAGAGTTGTATGTGGTGCTGCTTGGCTGCTCACAGAACATGTGGTGGAGAGTGGAGACGATGCTACCTGTGAGACGGCGATGTGATCAGGGGCATCGTGGCAAGGGAAAGAAGAAGAGAAATCGACCAAGGATGCTGGTAATCGGTTGATGCGACACCGGCATGAACTAGTTCATGATGAGATCCAGCAGAATATTACATGCAGGATTAATTCGCATATCCGTCAATTCTCCAGCTCAACGATTTGGTTTGACCACGGAACTCAACAGGAGAAAGCAATCAATCGACCGTAAACAAATGCAGGAGTGACGGCGCAGCTGGCTCATCACAGCACGGGCGGCTGTTTAGCTGCTGGTTTGTCCGCGAGCGCGCACATGTGCTCCTACTTAGCTGGCGAAGCGGCGGATCGAGTGGGCGCGCGCGCGAGAAAGGAGGCGCCTCCCGATCTCTGCCCCCCACCCACGCGTGCTCTCGCATCTCGCTGCCGCGCGCCATGGCAGGCTCCGGCGCCGGCGCGCCGTGGGTGGAGCGGCACGGGCCGAGCGTGGGGATGGTGCTGGTGCAGCTGTTCTACGCGCTGGTGGACGTGGCGCTCAAGACGGCGTACGGGCTGGGCATGCGCCCCATCGTCTTCGTCGCCTACCGCCAGGGGATCGCCGCCGCCACGCTGCTCCTCGCGTCGCTCGTCACCAGGGGGTGCACGCTGCGGCCCATGGCCGTCGGCGCGCGGGGCTTCGCGCTCCTCTTCGCGGCCTCCCTAGCCACGTAAGTGAGTACGCAGACTTGAGTGAACTGCCTCCATAGTTCTTGATCGACCTCTGATTTCTGATTAGATTCAACGGGAATGATATGGGGCAGCGCCACGGGTCAATACTTCTACTTTCAGGGCCTCCACCTGGCTTCGCCGTCCATGGCCAGGGCCACCACTAACCTCGCCCCCGGCATCACCTTCGCCATTGCCGCCGTCATCGGGTCGGTGGTTGTACAGTCTTCCCTTGCGTTCTTTTTTATTTTTTTTTTCTTTCTGTTCTGTTTTTTTTTTTCGAGGAAAGTTGGGCCTCCATTTTGCGTTTTTCGGACTATATACTGGGCCAGAATAGACTCTTACTGATGGGCTTATTTGCTTTGTTGGCCTGGTTGGCTCTGTTGAAAGAAGAAAAATTCCAAGCCCAAGGCCTAGCCCTGTAACAGCCCAAATTCTTTCTTACTCCCGCCTTTCCATCCGGCTCGCAGGCTAGAGAAGGTGGATATCAGAAGCTTGAGGAGCGTCGCCAAGATCATGGGCACCGCCATCTGCCTCGCCGGAGCAGCGTTCATGGCGTTCTTCAAGGGTCCAGGTCTCCTGGGTGCGGCTCTTCTCTCCGCGACTAACGACAGCGACTGGGTCAGAGGAGGCATCTACCTCGTGGGAAATGCTATCTGCGTCTCCATCTGGTACATCTTGCAGGTGATTACAGTAACGCCATCGATCATCTTAACAAGATTCATTCGACACGTCATCACCGCGGTTATTTGAGGTGACTCACTGGTGGCAACGTTGAATTGCATTGCGTCGAATGGTTTCAGGTGCCGGTCTGCAAATCCTACCTTGATCCTCTGTCTCTGGCCACCTGGATGTGCTTCTTGGCGACCTTGCAATGCGCAGCGATGGCGCTCTTCCTGGAGCCCAATTACCTGGAGATCTGGAAGCTTACCTCGTTCTGGGAGTTCCCCTGCATCTTATATGGAGTAAGTTTCACCTGCATCGCTGGTCCATCGCACATCGCCACATTGTTTTGATTTGCATTGCATAGTGAACTAGTGATAAAAAAAAAACAGAACACATTTTGTAGGGTGTGTTCGCCTCTGGCGCCAACTTTTTCCTCCAATCATGGTGCATAGCAGTGAAAGGACCCCTCTACAGCGCCATCTTTACGCCGCTGAGTGCTGTGATCACAGCAATGTTATCCACGCTCTTCCTCCATGAACAACTCCATGCACCTAAGTTGGAAGGTATGCATGCTCGCTTCTACTGTACTATACATAGTGCTACTATAGCCACTAGACAAGCATCAACCGTTCAATCGGCAGTGATGTCACTGGTTTTATCCCCTCTCTTGTGCAGCGTCTTAGGTGCAGTTACGATCATTGTTGGGCTGTACGTCGTGCTGTGTGGTAAAGCGGATGATACGAAGGGCGGAGATCTCCAATCTAGTGATTCCAAGAAGACGGTAGATGCGGACTGCATCCCTGTAACTGTCAGAGTAGATGCTCGAACCCATCTTTCAGAACCATTGCTACCGACGACGACAAATGCTAACACTCGATTATGCTAATTTCTACGGTATTTGAGAACATGATAACTGCATGTCCATACTTTTTGATGGTTCAAACTTCCAACTTTTCAAATGTGGGAGTCCTATCGTTGGGAAGTAGCCCATTTGAGCACACCCAAACTATGGAGGGCAACGGGTCGAGTGAAGTGCAGCCAGAGTAAAAACCAGCCTGAAATTAAATATCGGGTAGAATATTATACTCGCATTTGTACTCCACGGGTCAGGTTTTGTACTGTGCCCACGAGTCCCACGACTCCACGAGTTATATTGTCACAAGAATATTTGGAATTCTCTGCATTTTTAAGCACTATCGATTAAAAACGACATACCCGCATTCATATTCACGAGTAGAATTTTATATCCCTACCTACACCCACAGATAGGATTGCCATCACTAACCCCAAAGGAAGGAACAAAAGGGGGTCTCCAAAGCACTCCTATAGGCTATTGAGGGAAGACATATCGAAGGGCCCACACTACAGCGCACTGCCGATTAGGGGAAAGGGCCAAGTGAGGATAGGAGATCACTAGTATATCCTTGAAAATTTTGGTACAACACCCTGTGCAAAGTGGATGATTAGAATGCCCGAAGTGGGAGTCACCTGTTAGGTGTGTTTATCGCATACCCATGATTAGAAGATTAAATACAATATGAGGCCCTCCACATGATTCCTTGAATCATGTAGAGGCTACATTCAGTTAATGCAATATCTATGCACCCATGGCAATTTGAAAACATATGTAACATCAGCGCAACAAGCTCCTTGAGTTCCGAAGCCTGCTACTTTTTTTTAATACGTGCATTGCACGAACCTTATTAAGGGAAATTAGAATTGTTTTTACAGTCCACCTATTCTAGTGGCGAGGTGCCAAAAGAATAGACGGACAAAACACAAACAAAAGACGCCGGCTCGAACGACGGAGCTTCGAGGGTCGTACTAAGTGCTAAACCGATTGTGCGACAATGCTGCCAAGGACGATGAGCCTAATCCGGAGATGGCGAGGAGTCCAGCGACGGCTGTGTAAAGCGCGCCTGACAGCGCTGAGGAAACATAATCTGCATGGCCTGCTTCCTGGCGGACAGACTCGCTGCGGCGAAGGCAGTGGCGAACTCATCGTTGATGTGGAGTTCGGCACGTTGGTGTAGGGCCGCTCATTTCACTTGTTGAGCATGATCCGCTTTGCCTGCATCTCCGGTGTCGGATCGCGGTGTGCCGATTTTGCCGCAAGCCGGGTACTCCGCCGCGGCTTCCAGTCAGCATCTCGTTGGTGTCTGGGCACATGCGTGCGTGGCGCGGTGGGGATGAGAGGTTCCTGCAACGGTAGAACTAGAGAGTCGAGGAAGGCGTTTGCTGCAGCTTGGGTGTCGTTGCTGGACCCCTGCACGTCACCAGTCGGAGACGCTGCATCCGTGACGTCATCCGCCGAAGCCACTAGAGGCACACCGGCGGCAGGCGTAGGGACTACAGGCGTTGTGGCAGCTGAAGTGGAAGTCGTCGCACGCGACAGGATGGGGACCTTGACATGTTCCGTCGTCACGTCCCCACCCATCGTATCCAGTGGAACGCCCACTGCTCCGATGTCGTCGCCAACCTTCCCAGGTTTATCGGCCGCGAAGCATAGCCGAATCCTCCGTGGCGGCAACAGGGGCTCGAGCCGCGCCGGGGTGGACGGGCGCGCGACGAGGGCGGCAACGAGCTCATCAATCATCGGGTCCACCCAACTGGGAGGCCCCGCACACTCAGACGACTCAACTGCCAGCGGGTCGGTGGCGGCGGCGGCAGTGACGTTGTCGGCGTAGCCCTGGCGCCGCCTGCATCGAGTGTTGACCCCTCTTGGCCGCTTGGTCTGCCGCCTACTGCGCCGGCGACGGGCGTCCGAGGTACCCTCCACGGCTCCCATCGTGGCACCAGCCGAGACGCCGTGTGGCACGTTCAAGGGGCACCGCAGGCCGCCACCCACGATTGTCGAAGGGGCCGTACAAAGAATGTGCCCGATGAGTACAAAGGTCATGTGCGGTTTAGCATCGCGGCCCTTACCGCTGGCATCGGCGTTGTGGGGAAGCAGCGTCTAGGGGGCTCAACCACACGTTCGGTGGGAGGGCGTCAGGGAGGATGGTGGCGGCGAAGCGAGCAGTCCCTCGCCCTGTGCCTTGTGGAAAGGAAAAGGAGACAGTGGGCCGGGAAGGTGCAGTGGACGGTGATGTGCCCCCCCCGCCAGACAGTTGAAGCAGCGACCCCTCAGCGAAGCCGGCACTGGCCGCCGGTGAGGAGGGTGACGCGGGGCACTGCGATGGCCGTGCCAACGGCCTTGGACAAGGGTGAAGCCGTCAGCATCGATAGAATGCCGGGCACGCGACGGCGCCGGGGATGCCCCATTCTGCGGGCCAAGGCGTTCTTGCACCGAGGCTGTCAGCCCGGGGCGCGACCCAAGGCGGTGCTGCACAGGCACGCGTGCGACGTACGGCGGTGGAGCCCCTCGACCATCGGACCGATGGCAGCGACGCTCCTACAGCAGAGGCTAGGAAAGGCCCGCCACAATCCTCTTCCTGTGGCGCCGGCGTTGACGACGACGACTGTGTTCACCACCCAGACCGAGACCATAGGTGAGCTCGCATGGTGCGTGGCCTGGAGGAAGCGCTCCTCCTCCGCCTCGTCATCCAAGAAGATCTCGTGCCAGCGCTTGTGCTTGGGCGTGGCAGTGGAGTACGGGAAGGAGGCTTCGTCGTCGGAGGCGTCCTCGACGATGACGAGCTCCTCCATGTACCGGTCAATAATGACCACGGCGGCGGTCCCCAGAGGAGGCCCGGCCACGACGGCCTCACAGGTGGCGACCGCGCCCAGCAAGCCAGCTCTCAGATCTGAGGGGGAAGGTGAGCCTGGGCGGATGCGTATGGGAGCACGAGGACTACGTCGGGTGCCGGCGTCGGAGGAGGCCGACTCAACGAACTTGGCGAACTCGTTGCCGAGGTCGGGGTCGTGGCAGCAGGACCGGCCACGGCGTCAGGGCCGGAAGTTCCGGTGGCGCTGGTGGTAGGGTCCGACTGCAGGCCAGTCCCCTCCATAAGCGGCACGGGAGAGCAGTTGCCGAACTTCACCAACACGGGCGACAGCGGCGTGAGAGGGGCCGCAGCTACGGCTTCTTCAGCGAGCCCATCGGCGAGGCCGACGGCGGCGCAAGGGGGTGAGCTGCCGACCGGCCGTTTCCACGGGCGGCGCGGCGAGTCTGGTGGGGGCGACCTTGGCGCGGGGAGAGGGGCCGCAGCCCCGGCCTCGAGCAATGCGAGGTGCCTGCCGGCCACCGACGGCACAGACGTATGGGGTCGTGGCCCCGGCGTCCGTGCGTCGGTGGGGGGACCGCCAGGCGTTGATTCGCCAGCCACGGGCGCGGATCCAGGCACACCAGCGCCGGATCCGACGCTCTCCAGCCCGAGCGGTGGCGGAGCACCTCCATCAGCCGCGGCGGTGTCGGTGTAGGGGGCTGGCGATGGCGACGGCGTCTCTGTGCGGGCGAGGCTAGGCGGGCGGAGGTAGGGGAAGGGGAAGGGGGAGAGGGGGGAGGGGGCGAGGCACAGGTGTGGGGTGCCGGCTCCAGGGTGGTGGCCGGCACCACCGGCGGCGGCGGCGGTCCCAGCGCGTCGCTGAGTCGCCCTAGCCGTTAGGGCCAGTGTGGCGATGGAGCTCTTCTGTAGCCTGCTACAAGCGCTAGGTGGGCTCGAGAGGGTTGAAAGTTGCCACCTTATTCACCATTCTCTACTGTCCCAATCAGTAAGGGATCCAACCAAAATTCCACTAATGTCATAAGTACTACACCATGTCGACATGGTTTAACTTCATGTATGAACATCAATTTGCAATGAAAATCTCAGGATATCATTGCTATCATTGACAGCAATGAACAGGTTGGCTCGTGGCTCCGCCTGCCTCCAATGATCATAAACCTCCTAGGACCCTAGGTCATTCATCCTCTCCATTCTTATGGACACATGTGTTGACAAAGCAGGTTCTTGATTGACCTCATTCACAATATTATTTTGGCTCGTGGTTGTCGTGCTACTAGACTCTGCGTGTTTGTGTGGTAGTGGCGGAGTAACTAGGTTGAGCGAGTGGGAGAAGATTGGTGCATGGGTTATGTACATGAGTGTTTGTGTCTGTATTGCATGATTTGTAAAAAAAGAACTTCAAACCGGTACTTGATATATCAAAACCACACCACATAAATGCCATATAGAATGAAAATTAGGGAAAAAATTGTTGTGGGGGTGTTTTCTTCTTCTTCTTTTGGTATTGTCGAGTAGTCGTTAGATGTTATGTAATGTGTGGTTTTAGAGTTTAAGATAGACTTTTCTGTGATTTCTGGATGTTGAAAAATCAGATTTTACCCGTTAGCAATGTGTGGTTTTAGAGTATGTTGCACTAAAGAGAAGACCTATTTTTTGTGTAGTCAAGATTGCCCCCTAATTGAGGTCATAAAGTATCATCTAGTGAAATGTCCCATATGGAACAATATAGTGCCGGCTCTCTCATTTCATTTTCTGCAAAATCAAATCACTAGTCTCAACCCCCTCTAGATATTTCCAAGCGCACCTGCATTAGTCATCGCCACTTCTGGAATCAGTAACAACAACAAATACATTTACACATTTGCAGCTGTATGATGCATCAGCCCACCCATCTATTAAAGTTACTCTCTCGCCAGCCCATGTTAGTTTTAGCTTCCTTTAGGAAGGGCTTGGTTTGATGAATTATTGCATTCTAGATGAGATAGTGCATCATAAATTTATTCAATAAATTGAATAGAATAAACTTATTTACGAGTACTAATTAGAAATGAGATGACGATAGATCAATTCATTCAATTTGCAAACGGGGAAATGTGAAGTACTTTATTCTTTGGACCAGACACCCTATCAACATACCTAATATTGAATCGATCACTGTCTCTAGTATTTGACACTACTAGATATTTCTCAACTGACCAGGAACGGTATAGAAGATGATGCCATGGATCGGACCTAGTCCAATTTTAAGCATGCCTTCCCACTAGCCGAAGACGACAAGCAAGACAGTGGAGGTGGAAAGAGGTGGATATTTCCGTAGGAACGTTACCTCTCATGGTCATGGGACACCACTGGACCACAGCTTTCATGTCGCTCGTCGTGGTTGGAAACTTAAGCCTTTCGTCTTCCTTTCTTTGATCACTTCATTGTGGAAAATGGTACTACAAGTCAGCAAGCGTCAGTAGCAACCTAGCGAAACCGTGTGCTAATAATGTGTGGAGGACAGAGATAAGTTCAATTGTTTCAGAACCGGAAACGGCAGTTAGCTCAACAACTTGAGGTAGTAGGTAATATCATGGAGAGCAAACAGAGTTAAAAATCGACTCAGAGCGCTTGAAAAGAGCAGTTTGCTGTCTTTTGAGATGTGTTTTAGGATATACTGTATATATCTTGTGGGATGTGCTGGTTTTTAATTTGGTCTGATGCATCCTCGGAAGATGATGTCTGAATCCAGAGTTTATTTTCCTCCATTATCTAAAACAAAATACCCTTTCAAAAAATTATCTAAAACAAAATACTCGCTAATCCTCTCCCATGTCATCATCTATGCTATGTTATGTGACAAGTGATTAAGTGAATTTCTGGCATGTCACACCGAAAATCTGTTGACGCAGTGAAACTGTAGGATTAGTTGATGCCGTGCCGTATCATCATCTAGTCTTCTTCAGAATAATACAGGACGTCGTTGTTTCATGCCAGGCGAAGTTTCGAAAACAAAGTGAATAAACTGAAGAATCAAAGGTGGAGGTTACTCGGGAAAAAAGCCCAAACGAAAGTAACTGGTGAAATAAAGGCATCCATATATGAAAACAGCAGTCTGACGAATCAATGAGCAGCGTATACAAAACCTACCGCTGATCTGATCATAATACGATAATAATATAACTAATGAAGACGATAAGATCCATCCCATCATCCTGTACAGAGCTACATCGAGCCTACTAAGCAGTGACCACAAGACAGAAGCAGAGCACTGAGCGTGCATGGTGACAGGAGCACCGGCTCCGGTCCCAAACGACGGCGATGGTGGATCAAGCGTATCCGCCCTTCCAGCCGCCGCGGTAGGCGTTGTCCCTGCGGTTGTTCCTGAAGGCGCAGCAGCCGACGGAGTAGACGATGATGATGAAGACGAGGAAGACGATGCAGACGACGGCGACGCGCTTCCAGTCCCGCTTGAACGTGGCCACCACGCCGGCCTTGCACGACTGGCAGTTGTAGCAGAGCGCCGAGTTGCTCCAGGCATTGCAGTCCGGGTCCGACGTCGCGTTGGTGGCGACCGGCGTCCAGTCCGTGCCGTTGACGTACGTGAAGCCGCAGCTGGTGGGGGGCTTGCAGCAGCCAGACTGCAGGGAGAAGACGTAGATGATGAGTCTTTGAGAAAAAAAAAAATCACGAGCAGAGTCTTTGAACTTGAAACAGAGCTAAATATACTATTCATGTTTCACTAGTATGACTGAAAACTTGCAACATCGATCACGTTTTAAGATTTTAGGATTATTATCATGTTTTGCAAATGGAGCAGTATCGGAAAATGATTGAATTCTTCAACCGGCGAAAGTGCACCGGACCCTTGAAATGCAAGCACCTGCTGCACTGCACTCCAATAACGCAAAGGTCAGAGCATTGGGAGCAGGTACAAAATGGTTGCTTTGGACTGAAGAAACCACAAAATACTAGCAGTTATCCTTTGACAAAATCAACGCCAAGTCTGATGCACTGTCTTTAGATTGTACAGTTCAAACAGTGCACGTCTGATTTAGATGCAGAACCGTACAAGTAACCATCAGCAGGCCCTACATAAGGTTTTGCGTTGCACAAGCGAACATTTTCGTCTCAGTGGTGTTTGACATTATCAGATTAGCTTCCAATGTCACATCACAATTCTCAACCACTATAAAAAGTAGACAAAACGACACGTGAAAAAAGATCATCTTCTTTAATCTGTCTATTCATCATGGATTTAATCTGTCTATTCATATGGATGCAAAGCCGGTGACAGACAGACGGATAATAGATTTTCTCTTGGTGTCTTGGTGATTAAGCGTATATATATATATAGTACCAAAAGAAAGAAATCGATCGATTTTTTGACGTGAGTGAATACTAAACAAAAACATGATTACCTCGATGGGGGAGAGATCGGAAGCCATAAACTGCGTGAAGGTCTCGTTCTTCTCCTGCAGCTTCTTGCAGACCTTAGAATCCTGAAGGCAGCTCCTGATCTTGTTCCAGTTCTTGGTGTTCTCCACCCTCTTCTGCAGCCAGTTGGAGTAGTCCCCGAGCCTGTACTCCTTGTACCCCCTCCCCGAGACGGCCTCCCCGGCGCCCTTGTTCGTCACAACAAACGCGAAGACGGTGAAGCAGAAGAGGACGACGATGAGCACGAACATGGAGAGGAGGTAGACCCAGAGCAGCCAGGTGACGCGGCAGCACGCGCCGACGAGCCCCGCGAGCGAGACCACGAGCAGGAAGACGCCGAGGGCTATGACGGGGGCAGAGAGGTAGCGCTCGCACTCGGTGCCGTCCGCGCGGTGGCCCAGCCAGATGCCCGCCGCCAGGATAGGGACCGAGAGGAGGAAGGTGACGAAGTTTAGGATCCCGATCAGGTTGTTGCTCAGCCGGAACGCCATGGCTGGTGGCTCCGATCCGCCGCCGGCGATGAAGTCGATCGCCGCGGGGCACGGAGGGTTTTGTTTTGGGTCGTAGGTTTGTGGGGGTTTGAGGGGGGTGGGGGCGGTGGGCACGGTGCGGTTTGATGGTTTTGGGGGGCGTCGTGGGCGGGCGTATTTGTAGGTAGTCTTGGTTGGGGGATTTGGAAGGGCGCGCCCGAATTGAAAGGAAGGAAGGAACCGTCGAAAGTTCGTGGGCTTTTAAATTTGGGTGGAGGAGAGAGTTGGAGTGGAAAATGGCAAGGGAGGGAGTGCACGCGCAAGCGTATTGACCGGGTACTTGGTTTGGTTTCGATTTCGTGTTTTTTCGATGGTGATAGATATCTTCAGTAGCAGGGCATGGTCTCTAAGTAGTTGTTGCAAGATTTTCAGCATTTGACGCGTTCGAGCTCCGAGTCTCTGTCCGGGGCTCCTACTGTGATTTTATTGAAAACAAAACAAGTACAAGTACATGAAACAAAAGGAAAAGCCGAGGGATACAACAGGGACGTTGGCGGTCTTCAAGTTTGTGACGACCTTCAGCTGCAGCCTGCAGGCAGATAGAGAGATACACAGCCGCCGACAGTTGTAGGTATCGCGCGCCAGGCCCTCGACGCGCTGAAGCTATCCTTCCGTTTTCTCCTCCATCTAAGGCGTAGCTGTGTGGTGCAACCGTACTGGATATGGCAAATCACGGTAACCGTGACAGCAAATCCTGGTGACGAGGGCGCACGCGCAGACCCATCGAGGAACCTTCCCCAAACCCAAATCAGTACGTATGAAGTCGTGACGCTCGCGCGCTCCCGTGCTTTGTTTGCTGCTTATTACGGGTCTGAGTCGATCTGACCGCCAGGTAGCACGTGGCGGCCGGATTTTGTGTGATCGTACGTGCTCTTCTTCTTTTCTGGGGTTTTGAGTGCACTGCCCTCTGCCACGGCGAGTGAGAGTGTGACACAAGTTTGGTGCGGTTTTTTTCCATGGCCTGCCGCTTTCTTTTGATGATGATCGTGTCAAGGCCAAGCTACATACCGCGATCGTCAACGACGGGCGATGAGTAGGATATGAGTGTGGATCGGTCTTACGCGGAGTCTCGTGATCCCGGGCCGGGCGAGCGACGACCGGGAGCGCTGTCGTACGGGGGGAGGCGCGACACGGGTGCACAGTACACACTGACACACGGACACGGCCGTACCTGTTGGCGACATTTCGCACGTCCTAGCTAGGCCTACTATACAGTGTAAACATAGTGAGATGCTGCGTGCATAACGCGCAACCTGTCTATTCGGGGCTCAGGATTAACTGCTTAACTGCTGCTGCTGCTGATTGTGATGTGTTGTTGGGCAACCCTGTCTATCCGCCGGTACATAGTTCATCACGATTTTAGGAAAATCACAGCTTCTTCATACAACCTCATATATAGGGACAGCATTTATTTATACCATAGATACCTTAGAGAAGTACAATTTTGTAGTTCACAGCATTTTGTTTTGAAGCTGCTACCAAAAAAATCAAAATAATGTTTCTATCTACAAATATATATAGATCCAAATGCTATGTTGATTTTTAGGTATCTTAAGGACATTTGATTAGAAAGCCATGAGTTACAACATTTTACATCTCATTTTTGTCTATAAGGGAGATAGTTATGATTCTTTAAGGTGAGATGGTAGCGAAAGGAAATTCTTCCAATTGATTAGTGGTATACGAAATATTCCACCGGTTCAACTAGTAGTATTTAAGTTCTCTCAGTTCAGTTGATGGCAATAATATGGTTTTGCAATTTTTTTTAATTCTGATAGATATTTTTTTTTGCAAGAGACAAATATGAATTGAAAAATATGGCAAAACGAATTTTGACAAAAGTCGTTGCATGTCAAAGTGGGGGTTTTTCTTCCTTGGGCCATCAAAAACTCTCTTTTGGCTTGGTAGCACCGTAGCATAGCAGGCGACGAGGTGGCACATGGCTGGTTGCTCTGGTCTGGTTGGGTTTGTTAAGAAATCCTCAATTAGAGGATTGATGGGCTCATACCAGATAGGTCTTGAAGGCTTGCCTCTATACCTTAAAGGTTACATCTATATAAAGAAATCATGTGTACACTATAATAACGAATAAAATATGGCTCCCCTCGTATACTTGTCTCTCGTGTGTTTTTTTTCTGGGGATTGGGCAAAAGAGATGGGATCGATCTACAACTCCTACACACCTCTTTCTTAGGATTAGGAACGGGAAAACGAATCCGGTGATCCATGGATAGGTCAATTCGCAGCTCTTCCAACTGGGTGAGACGTTCTTGATTCGTTGATTATTTTCAGATCTTAAAAATTGATGCTAATGATGGATTGATCTGTGTTTTCCGGCTCTCGGCTCACGTCTCGTCGAGCGCTATGCTGCGGCCAGGATTGCCATCCTGGATCGGCTGGCACAGCAATGGAACGTGCCTACATGGATGCGATCTGCATCTACTCCATGCTCGCATGAAGCAACAACAGCCACGAGTAGCATCCGCGAGCGAGTCGATGAGGCGTGATGGTGTGAGATCAGAAACCTTTTGACCTGGAGGATTCGACCTCATCTTGGCAGCAAGCCGGCGGCGGCTGCGTTGCTGGCACCGCGACAACGCTCATGCCTCTGGATTCGGCGCTGCATACTGGCACGGCGGCACCGATCAATCAAAGCTTAATAGCCGTGGGCTATTCTTAATTTGTTCATGATTTATGCATATACTAATCATGGATTGATTTTGTTTTTCCAACCGGCCACGACTTCTGCATCGTGCGCATTCCATCCGCCATCTGCATTCCACCCGTCATCTGTCGGAGGCCGGACAACCATGGTGTACCTGCTGCACGGTGAACAGTGCACGTACGACGATCGTAGCGGCGGCTGGCTATGCGTCGCTTTTCCACACCGCACAGTCTTCCTCACGCCTTGTGTGCAGTGAAAACAGGATCTGGAATCTTCCTAGCCTTTCGATAAATCAATCTTAGTTTTATTACTAATCATAGATTGGTTATTTTTCTGATATAACCCGATGCCATCCCGTGATTTGGCAACACACGCCTTGGATCTATGGATGCATTTGCTCATGGCCGTTTCATCCATCCCCGCCGCCAGGTGCCGGCGCAAGCAAACATGGATCCGATCTGCGTGATCTCATCATGGTGCTTTTGGTCTCCAGCGCCACCAGCCAACAGTCTTGGACTTAATTCGGCTCTGTGATGTTTTTTCGGATTTCTATTTGTATTTTGATCAATCTAGCATATGAATAACAGATTGATCCTCTTTTACATGAATCTTGGGCACATGTATGGAGGCATCGGCATTGGGCCCTCTGCTTGGTCCGATCAACGGAAGCTGATCCTTGCAAATTAGCTGGTCCTGGATGACGACGGTTGTGCCAAGTTTCGTCTCGTCTACTTCGATAATGTCAAACGCCCTACGCGATATGTATCTATCAATCATTGACCTACGTGGCATGTGATGTAGATCAAACTGACATCCTCGGTAAGGTATGAATAAATCGCATCTTGAAGAATGCATTTATCTTAAGCACCAAAGTCGGGTGATTATTAGTCAATCGTAGACTACTTTTCTTTATGGCTTATAACTGATGTTTCTATTACTTAAGGCTGAGACATGCATTCAATGCCCATTACCGGCCTTGCCAGAAGCACGTACGACTTGATGTGGATATATATTCTCCTTTAATTTTTTTTTACAAGTTTAAATCTTGAAGATATGTTATTGGTAGATAAATTGTTAATGTTTAAGGAGATTAGTACATGCATGGTTTCGATGATCTTTAGAAGCATGTCAATGCAGCAGCCAGCACCGGCCATAGCCACGGCCCGATGAAATCTTAGCCAGTAGCTAAATGCAAGCACATCTCTAATTATTTTTACTGCATTGTTGCAGCTAACCATATATTTACACGTTTGTACCACCCGTAGTTGGTCACACTGCGCACAGAAGATATGCAGCTTCCTTGTACGAGCATTTTGGGCAAGCTGGCAACCCTGTTGCTTCCTTTTTCCCAAAGATTAGGAAATGTTTTCATTGATCACTACCTTGCCCTCACATATATATGAGTATTTTTTGCACCCCTGTAGAGATTGTGTATTAGACATGCCTTCTATATTTAGTTTTTCTTGCATGTTTATGTGTGATTATGTTTTCTATGGGTTATATAATCCCGAAGTATTATCCTAAGACTTATAAAACCCTGGAACAATACATATGCTTGGAAAATTCTGGAAAATAAATGTAACATCTATGGCTATATATAAGAGCATCTCCAACAGTTTGGTAAACTCACTTGCTATCCTTGATTTTTTTGGCAAAACTAGAGAAATCACCCCTCTAACAGTTTGGCAAATGACTTGGTAAAATTTGGCAAATAACTTGGCAAACACCGGCCTTTCATGCGCATATATGCGGGCGCGGTGGTCACTTGCCATCGCGATTTCCCCCGCCGCCGGCTCCTCTCCCGCGCGCCCGGAATCTTCATGGTCTCGTTCCCGTGCGGCAGGACTCCACCGCGCCAATGAATCCCCGTGTGACCTCTTCCTCTCATAGCGATCTGATCGAGCGCCGGCCTTCCATCGTTCCCAGCGTAGCGATCTGCCTCCGCTGTGGTGAAGAGAAGAGAAGTCCCCACAACTCGGCAGCCGTGCGACGAGAAGATGAGGAACCGGTCCCCCGGGCGCAGGTCCTGCGTGGTGATGGACGGCACGACGCTAATCACAGGGCGGCGCAGCGGGAACGGGCAAAGGGAGTGCTGCAGCGCCGGGTTGTTCCTGCAGATGTCGGGCTTCATCGACGCCGGCGGCTGCTGGCCGTCATGCGCTGTTGGGCGTCGTGCACGTCGTGCGATGTTTCGGGTTCTTGTGCTGCTACCCATCGTGCGATGTGTGTTCTTATCTGCTAGCTCCTGGTGACCTTAATTTGTTGACGTGCATGGTTCTTTTTTTTTGCATGGTCCTGTACATTGACGATGTGATTCGATTGATCATGCTGCTCATGGCCGGCAGATGAACATGATTTGACGGCGAAGATTGCCGGCACAACGCGCTCATGTGCCTTGTCTGCTAGCTGCTGCAGTGGCGATGTTCCTTTTTGTGTATCGGTCATGGGCGTCCATGCGGTCGAACCTCTGCGGGAACTGCACGTAGTAGAGACACGGATCTGTTGGAAGGAATTCGGCAAAAGAAAAGCCATTCAGTTCAGTTCAGTTCAGGCTGGCATCTTTGCCTAGTAGTTCAGTTCAATTGAGCCTTGGCCACCAGCACGTTGATATGGACCTTGAACTCCTCAGCGTGCCCCAGCTTGACGTAGGAGATGCCGGCCAGAGTCGAAGATGGACAGAGAGCGAGGTACCGCGGCGGTGGCGCTCTTTAGGCATGCGAGGGGAAGGAACGCGAGCGGCGCAAGGGAAAGAGTCGTGGGACAGTTGGGTTGGTTAGGATGTGGGCCTGTTTTTTTAATTTTAGCAAGTCAAAATGGCAAACTATTGGAGAGAGTCTATTTTTTCACTTGACATATATTTTAGGGAGAAATTTGCCAAGTGATTTTTACCAAACCGTTGGAGATACTCTAAGATCATTTTTCTCTCTAGCGCTCTCTCTAATGCTTTGGTTTATTTATGTGGAGTAACCTGAAAAAAACCATTGCATGATACTTGTCCGTATATCATACAACCGAATTTGAGATTTTATTTGTAACTTCCTTTAAGGGGGAGATAATACATTGCCTAGGTATACAGCTGAATTTGGGATTTTATTTGTAACTTTCCTTGAGGGGGAGATAATACCTTGCTTAGGTATATTTTTAAATATTATAATATAGGGTTACAACTCTACTAAGGTCAACACAATATTAGAAGTCGATGTGTTTTTGTTCCTGTCACTCTGCTGCAGAACAAGCATGAAGTGTCATAGTAATCGAGGATTGTTTCCCCTTCGCAATATGAAGTTGCTATAAGAATATGAACGAGCTTAATATTCTGAGGTTTTTTCCAAGTTAGTGTGAAAGCAGAATACTTCTTTCTGATGAAGAACATTGCTTGTCCTTTCTTGGTAAAGCCCCGAAGTGCACATCAGAACTCAGAATTAGAGGTATCCTCAGTCGTTAAAATGACTGTGGGCATCATTGCGGGAAACCATTACATGGTTTATATTATGTGTGGAGTGACTACGCTGTGGCTAGTGGCTCTGTATACGTCACAGCTCATTTGATTAATTAAGTTCTATCTGCCAACTACCAGAAGATGGAAAGCGGGCAAGAAATATGAATCCCACATCACAATAGAGCTTGAAGCTAATTTTGATATTAACCAATCATATGTTACGCTAGTTATCCTAGGCTCTGAAAGGCCATATGGATGTTGAAAACTATATATATGTTCCTTATATGTATCTTTTACCTATGACTATTGCGCTATGAGTTGAGAGTATATCCCAGAAGGATATTGGTCATTTTTGCTCTTGCCAAGCAATCGTTTCTTTTACTTAAGCCAATGGCTTTGCATTAAAATAATATTTCTCAGATAAATAAAATCCTTGGTCTCATCTATTCTATCTAAAAGCTTGTCTTCATGCTGAACAATGATTTGATCTGAGCCATGCTTTATATAGAACAAGAAATATGTTGCAATTAAATATAATGACTCAATTTCATTAATTATATGGTATGAGTAATTGAGTCAAACTTTGGGCAATAAACAAAAAGAGCTGGACTATGAAATAACTCTACATTCAAGTATTGTGCTTGGCAACCACGGCTATTGCCATACTTTTGTTATCATACTTACGCACAACTATGGCTTGATGCGCCTGAAAGCGCAATGCCACCATTAGCTATGTTTGGTTATATTTGATTATCAGTTATATGAAAAATGGTGAGCATTAGTCCCTGAAGGATTGTTATGGCTAATTATGGGTTACCTGTGAGTAACTGGTGCTAAGTTTTGAAGATTGCATATGCATTCATTGAAAGCAAGAACTTGCAGAGAAATAGTTGATAATTAACCAGAAGTTCACTCAATGAGAAGTTGAGGATATATACTCCTCCTATAGAAGGAAATAGATGCAGTATTCGTGCAACCGCATTAATAAAGTCCAAGTTCACTGCATATAAAAATAGTAACCCCTTGGTAAAGTGTGTAATATTTCTCAAATAAATCACCACTAAAGTATACATATACACCACTAGAAGTTGGTAAATGGGAAATTTAAGTATGCTATTAAATATCTCGGCATTAGGGGGAGATGAATGCCCATTTTGTGGAATGCCTTGATATTTATGAATCAAAACGCACAAATCCAAACTAAACTAGCTATTTAGTTACACTCCTCTATTGTATAGCATGGAGTTATGTCAGATAATTGTATTGATGAGGAGTAACCAAATTGGTTTACTATAAATGAATGCTTCTACCCGAAGTAGACATGGATATACCTGGGATTAATTTTATATCCACATGACTTATTGGCTTTTGATCAAATTATGTGGGGACGTCTGCAAGTAAAATCTAGCGGCCTAAGTCAAAAAGCATATGTTTAAGAAGCAAAGTCACATTATGTGTGATAAAGCTCCTCTCATACTCTTGTAGAGAAATCACCCTGCTGGTGAGTTACATCATGATGAGGTTCATCCTAGAGATGAAAATCCTAGCAATGCGCACATACTATAAAAGCTGGGAAAATGGAACAACAATGAATCTATCATTTTGAAAAATAATGAAGATTGTTATTGAGTCAAAAAAATATGCCGACACTTGTTTACCTCTAAAATTGTGAATGAGTCTCTTTTGTGAGAACCCGGATCCAGAATAAAGTCCATGGCAAGAGTGCTTGAAGCTCTCGTATCGGGTTAAATGATATATGCAATTGAGGTTGAGCTAAAAAATCGCTAAGTGAATATCTTGAATCTGATGTTCGAATAATTATGGGTCACTACTGAACAATTGGTGGTGAAAAGCGATGGTTCAAAAAGTCTTAATAGAGACCAATTCCGACATAAGTTTAACATATGTTCTGCTATATAATGAATCTGGCTAATGGCATGAATCAAAATACGCAGTTATGGGATTCTGAAAATTCATAAAGAGCAACATTGAAATCTCATACCAATATTGTCATTTGGAGGAATGATCTCTCCATAAGGACAACAACTCCCTGAAGAATTTTTTCCTTGAAGGAATATAAGGTTATGTCTAAATGCACCAAATAATTAAATTTCTTGGAAGGAAGACCCATATATGACCCTGAGAGTTAAGAATAATGAAAAGTGGAACCAAAAGCAATATGATATAAATATACTATATAAGCACATGTGCATTCCATGAGCTTTTACTATGAGTGTATATATACTTGTAATAGAATGCAGTCTCCACCTGAAGATTTGGAGTTAAAGTATCATCTGAAAAGTGATATGATATATTTGGTGCTACTAGCTATAATTCCCCATTATGCTAGAAATACAGACTTCTAATGTCTTGCTGTATATTAAATATTCTAGAAGAATATATAGTCAACCCTAGAAGGAGTCACGACTATTTTGAATAGAGAAATTTTCATATAAAGAGTAATAATTATTAATCACATCTTAAAGGTGTGTGCATTGCAACTCTGAAGTGCATTAATATGCATCCTGATGTATGTACGCTAGAATATGTATTATTCTTTATCTCAATGTTCCTGAAGAATAGAGAGACAAGTGTCTTGAAGACTAAATATTGTGGAAAATCTTGTAATCTCACATGCACTATCTATGTGCAATGGTTAATACCACCAGAGTGAATGACTTCAACTAATGTTGTCATCAGAGGGAGTATTTATAAGATATTGATTATTATTCATGAGACTTTAAAGGTCTCAAATAATACCTAGAATTTGGTATTTCTTAATGCTTCCAGAAGTAAGATGAGGTTAAGATATGAAATGATCCTGTAATATATGTGATATACTTGTTAAATCTCTATATGTATATGCTTTCTGTAGAAAGCGTTCTTGCCATTATAGAATAGTCCTGCAAGGTCTAGGGGGAGAATTTTTCTATAGTATTAGCTCTTAACCAGAATTCTAGAGAATTCAAAATGACATGGTCTAAAAGATCAGAATTTGTCCTGAAGACATATGTTGTACTTTTTTTTCTTAATGAGTTTTTTAAAAGTTTCTCATGTAAAGATTTTTAACGAGGCAACAATGTGCAAATGCATTAAATAACAATAATGTACTCTTTCTTCGTATTTTTCCCATTGGGTTTTTGGAGTTTTAATGAGACATGTATTTGTCATGGTATTCGCCCAAGGAGGAGTGTTAAGAAATCTTCAATTAGAGGATTGATGAGCTCATACCAGATGGGCCTTGAAGGCTTCCCTCTATGCCCTGCAGGCTATATCTATATAAAGGAACTATGTATACACCTCTAATGATGAATGAAAGACGACTCCCCTCATATACTTGTCTCTCGTATATTCTTGTTCTGGGGATTGGGCAAGGGAGACGGGATCGATCTACAACTCCTACACGCCTCTTTCTTGAGATTAGGAACAGGAAAACGAATCTGGTAATCCATGATAGGCCGATTCTCAACAGGGTTCAGCCATGAAAGGCTGCAGACCAGCAGCCGTGCTTGCAGATTGGGATAAGGGAGATAGGCTTCCGAATCAATCCGAGAAGGGAGATTAGGAGGATGCACTAGTTTTTCTTAGTCCTTTTTTCAATCGACTTATGACTGGTCTGTGCATCATTGGGATAAGGGAGATAGGCTTCCGAATCAATCCGAGAAGGGAGATTAGGAGGATGCACTAGTTTTTCTTAGTCCGTTTTTCAATCGACTTATGACTGGTCTGTGCATCATTTTCCTTCAGATTTAGTAAGAGCTCCTTGCTGACACGCCGAAACGTAATTGCTTTTAGAAAGTGATTAAATACAGCTAATAAATAATGTTGTTAGTATCTCCTAAAAACTAGTGCTAAAATATCTTATCTACACACTGTAAGAAAAAATATGGGTCATGTGCACTTCGTGAATCACCTATACCTGAATAGCCAAGGTGGCGGTAGATCATGCCCCGTGAGACCCAGTTCATTCCTCCTTCCTTCTATATATACCACCATAGAGCGGTGACAGCCACAACCACATGCGGCACATAGAAGAAGCGGCCATAACTAGAGGACCATGATAGCATATTATATTTGTTTTTTTTTTTGCAATGAGAAAAACAATATATATATTATATAATAGATGGGTATATCAACACGTTATAAGCACTTTGGATTACACAGATATCTAGAAATTGGTCTTCATCTAAATTGTACTCATGCTTTGAATAACTCTAGATCATATATATTTACTGATCTCCGTCTAAATTGTACTCATGCTTAGCAAGGATGGGGATGGATCAGGCTCCCGGACTGTCATTGATAAGTTCCTTCAAATCCTGTAATGACTCAACTCAACTGGAGGGATTCAATTTCTATAGGACCCAGTACTTCTCGAATCTTGGAGGACCCTGCTCTGCAAATGACACGTGCATCACAACAAATCTCAAAGCATAGGCATCCGTACTCTTAACTGACATCCTGTTAGTTCACGTTAAGGCATATCTTCCTCCTAAAGCCACCACCAGGACCTGCTGCTCTCCATGGTCCCCCCGCCTCTGCATCCGCGGCCGCTCCTCCGGCCTCGTCCTCCAGTCATCGACTCCTCGTCCCCATCACCTCCACGCGCAGGGCCGAGCCCGGGGCCTCCTCGCGCGCGCAGCCGCAAGCTCATGAGCACAAACGCTCCTCTTCCCCTCCTCCCCCGCGTCGCGACCACCGTCGCCGAAGCCTTCCTCGCTGACCTCGACGACTTTTTCGCAGCCATGGATCAGATCTATGGTGGGAGGTTCCTATGCTGCTGGGGGAGGAATTGGACCAGATGGCGCTGGCCTCGAAGGGAACTTGTTAGCGGCATTAAGGTTCCTCTGTCCGTCCCCATTACTCTGCTTCATTCTCCAAACTCCAGTTCCTTTTTCCCTTCTACACTGTTGCTCAAAGGACTACAGATGAGGTAAATGTTCCTTTATAGTGGGAATCTAATTGTAGTAATATTAACTAGACAGGGGTGAAATGAAAGATAAAATAGATGGAGCTCATTTTGTCCTAATTTATTTATTTAACAAAGGAACAGAAGCAATTATCAAAAACGTGTTTCAATATTGACTGATCTTTAGCTGTTTTGTGTTATGTGAAACGCAGGGGCTAAATTGGGAGGCGTCCCATTGTGTGTTGTGGGCTGAATTCGACACATCTATGAAGAAGTTGCAAGCCACTGAGTCTAATTTTGATGTTACAAAGATGATAGACTACAAAGCAACAATTCAAGTGTCGTGTGAGCCTAGACAATTCACAGGTGAACCAGCATAGAGTCCATTGGCGACAAAGGCTAAACTCATGTTTATGGCACTAAAATATGTGGACAATGTGCCAGTACAGAATCATGGGCCTGAACCATATTCTTAAGGAATACACAGTTCATCACATTGACCAGTTTGACAACAGAATGGAGATAGTTTGGAACTCAGGTCTGAGGATGTGGAATCTTGGTAAATCAGGTTTAACATAGTTCTGTAGGATGAAGATGGATGTATGTGCTTTTCATTCCGGTGACTTAATTAATTCCTAGGTTCACAATATGCATTGCAGAATCAATTGTGGGTTTTCAGTTTACTCGAGACAATGGCTTTTGTTTTGAAATTGATCTGTAAAAGTTGATCCCAAGATATTCTATAAGATGTTCTATGCACATTGTAATTTTATATAAAATAATATGCCATGTTTGCTGGTCTCAAACTTGTATACAAGGGTATTTGGGATGCAAAAGATAACACTACTTTGTTATTATTTCTATGATTTGGTTTACAAAATTCTAGAATCTGAAGTTAATATGTAGAAATCGACACAGAAACTGCAAACTGAAAAAGGCAATTGAAAACTGAAATTGCAGCAAGAAATGGAAACTGCAATCGTCAACCAGAAATTGAGAACTAAAATGAATATCATGGTTGAAGTATTTGCACTAAAAAGTGGACTCGGATGATGGTCTTCGTCTATAATTCCCATTAATACATCTGTTGTATCACTAGGTCCAGCTGCTGCACTACTCTTTGATTATTGAGTAGCAAAAAAGTATCATAAAATTGATACTTCTTCATTATCAGTACATGAGTAAAAGGCTGAACATGAGTAATTTCAGTACAATACCTAAATTAGAAGCATTGACATAGGTGCTGGTGGTGGCTCTAGAATAAATCGGCCTTGCTGTTGCTGCACATTCTACAAAATAATCATTAAGCGAACATATGTGGGTACAAACCAAATTGGCATGAATTATGTATTCTTCATATGTGAACTTTGAAATAGTGGGCACGAACCAGCTTGCTTGTCTCCTTCAGCCAATCCATCAAATGATTGGCGGGCGTGGTGAACAGCCTAAGTGCCCACGCAGCTAATGGGTGTCACATTGAGTAGGGCAGCACAGAAGCAGCATGCAGTGGTGACACGGTGGTAAGGCATTCGTCATCGGTGGATTCCATCATTCGAACGTCAAAGCGGCCGACATGTGCATGTGGTGCTGGGTGGACTAGCTTGAGTAGCAGGTCACCCCTACAATGGAGCAGCTCAGCTCGACAAGAAGACACCACGACAGAGAGCCGCAGACTTGAGGAGGAACAGGGGAAGTGCTAGTACATGCTCGCGAATAGGCGTTGAGCGCCGCTTGGAATTGGACGATCCGACGATGTCGGTGGCTTCGCAAGGAAGACAACAGGACGATGCTCACTGTTGATGGAGTTCGCATGCTAACGGCGTTACTCACAGGTGGATAGAGAAGGAAACTGTTTATCTTGCTTTAAGATGGGTGTCTGCCAGGTGTCATTTGAAGAGCAGGGTCTTTCAAGATAAAGGAAGGACCGGGTCCTTCAGAATCTGTCTCCCAACTGGAGACCCCTCTTTCCTGAAGATGTTTTGGTCTTTAATTTCTCCTGTTCGAATGTCCAATGATACAGATGATAGGCTTAGCGTGCAAGGCAGGTTGTTGTCATCCGCTGTGTAGGTTGTTACGGTTCCTACTCTAATCCATAATTAGTTGATATCTTCTAGTGTAATCTAGCAGAGATAGATGCTATGTAGATCAACTTGTTGTACAAGATGTAAGCCACGCCAGGGGCTGTTCCTGACAGCGACTGAGCCGGCGGCCAGGCAAGCGAGGCTTCAGCACGGGCTACCGGTCCCAGGTACGTAGCGCTCTCCCTAAGCCCTGCCTTGATTTTCTATATATGTTTCCTTAATTGTATAGATTAATAGAAAGGGCTGAGAATAATATTCGAGATAAAAAAGAATATTTATTGCTTATTGGACCAATAGAGATAGAAAAGTGAAAACAATCAAACAAACCCATCTCCCCGTAACCCACCGGTGTCCGACCTTCTCATCCCCATCGCATTCGGCCTTTGTCACGGGCTCGTGGCGGCGGCGGCGTGCTTCCTGTTTGCGGCTTCGCGCAAGACGCGGGCGGCACAGCCGCAGCTCAGCGGGCGGGCGCTGGCGGCCAGGTAGGGTGCTTACCTCTGCGCAGCGGTGCTCGTGCAGCTCCTGGACGGCGGCGGTGGGCGACCAGGCGAGGCGAGGACGTGAGTTGGAGTCGCTGGCGGGCGCCTGCGACCACTGCGCGCTGCGAAGCTTTTGGTGCTGGGTGGCCGACAAGCAGCAGGGAGCAGGCGGCTGGAACCAGGCAGCTTTTGTGAGGCATATGGAAAAAATGTGGTGAAACGTCACGCGCTGCGCAGGGAGCGTAACCGCCCGCGTTCAATTCCTGGAATCGACCGGGTTGTCGCACCGGCCCTGTTGGGCTTTAAATAATTTCAGGTGTAGCCTCTAGCCCTCTGTGCCATAAAAAGATGACGTGCTCGTCACTCGCGGCTGCTGTGATCACGACTCTGTAGGGCTTTAAATGGGTACAGAGTTATAGGTCTAGACTTGCATCTGGTGTGTGAGTGTGTGGTGTGCGTGTGGTGTGTGTTCAGATGTAAGTTCAGATACTACAACTTGTACTCAATAGAGGCTAGTCAAAAAAAAACTTCACATGTGGTCTCAGTATGAGCGAACTTTATTTTTTTATGATGTATTTTATGAATTTCGTTGTTGGTCGTGGTTTTCAATATAAGATTAATTCGAGCTATTATATATATGTCTATTGTGAGGGGTCATAATGGAGATAAATCTTCGTAGACTTTTGTTCAGCCTGACCTAAACTTTTTCCTGGCTTCATCGCTGGTTCCTGACACTATTTAACGTGGAGCCGTGACCCTAAGAAGGATCATGTTACAACTTCTTACACCTCCAAATGCTATAATGACTCAACTGGAGGCCTCTCTTTCCTGAAGATGTTTTAGTCATTGTGGTATACGAATTCTGAAATCATTTGCCTAGGATGGGCACAGTTGACCAAGGCAGAGCAAGGGCTACATCTCTTCCGCTGGCAGTGGCACGTCAAGTCGCACGACTAGAAGAATTCGAAACTCGTCAATCTCAGCGCGGGCATCTAGCAACCGGTCATGGATCCCAAAGTCATTCCCTCCAGCCTCAGCCACAACCTCTATAGCAAGAGCGAGAAGGTGGTTGGGGAGCACCTTAGCAGGCGCCAAGATAAATCCACCAATACGGAGCATGAACCCTGAGCATGTGGGCGTGCCACCAGAGGTCCTCGGTGCCAAGGGATCGTAAATCTCGATGCTTGATATATGTTAGCTCATTGACACGACATTGCGAAATCGGGCTCTATCTACCGCTCCTCACAAACACCTCCACGAAATCTAACATGATAAGGGCATGGTGGGGCTTCAGCTGCAGGATTTCGAGATCTTGGGCGACAGGGCCCTGGTTGATATGGAAGTACAAGTCGGCAAGGAAACAAACTTGAAACGTTGGCATGGCTACAGTGGAGTGGGCCGACACTGTAGTGGATCGGAGTGGGTGAGCAGGAAGGCGACGAGCGGGCACCGCGGCAGAGTGGCGGCACAACGAAGGAGAAGCCACTATTCCAAAAGATTCTGGAGAGGAGAGGTCGCCGGGTCCAAATTGGAGAATGCCAAGCTAGGGTTATTTGGCATGATCGACTCACTAGTTCATCGCAATCTAGTTGGGCCCACATGGTAATAGATCTGAGTGTTTTTGGTAGGAAAGTGTTGGAGCTTAATTTTTTCCTAAGTGTGTTAATTAATTATAACTTCATCTAAGAGTATGACTTGTTGTTCTATGGATCCAAGTTTTGAATTAACACTATGCAACGCAAGTATGCTATATCTTTGATCGTACCCAAAAATCCACATAACCCTATTAGATGGTAAGAAGATGGCAAAAAACTTTGATGTCTTGGTGAGGATATATATTCACTTTGAGCGATATAACTAACTATGTTTTGCAAAACTTTTGAACAGCTCCAAAGTAATAGTTGCATCTATCAAGTTATTCTATCTCTCATCCTCACATGAAAAAGGAGATGTCTAGAAGCCCATAAGGAATAAGGTAATATGGGTGAATTTTATGTATTATGCTAACATATTCAATTCAAAGTAGAATGTTGAGTTACATGCAAAGTTACTTGTAAGATTTAAAGTATAGTAGCAGCTCTTGGTTTATGTTAGGTTCATCACCCTTGGATGCAAAGTGTGTTTATTCTCAATGGTGAAATTGAAATGGATTGGATGGTCCACACTTCATCAAGCCGACATGTCAATGTGTCAAGAACAACACATACCCACTCTACACCAACCAAGGACCCACCCCACCAAAGGGGAAGAGGGTTCGGCTGAGCCCCCATCTCATTCCTCGACTTTGTGCATGGAGGCATGCAAGGAAACACAACTTGCATCATCACCCTAGATTTGATGGTGGATCCATGGGTCCACCTTTACACGCATCTATAGTAGAGACACCCCCAATCTCCATTTATGACTCAAGCTCCAAGTGAAGAGCATAATTGCTCCACTTTATCCTTAGTATTGTAGGATAACATAGTATGAGAGTTAGAGAAGAGTATTGAGTTTTGTACATTTCGCTATTTAGTAAGACTATACTTTATTCAATATAGTATTATTTGTTCTCTACTTTACTTAGTCTTTACTTTGTACAATCTTACACTTGTTATATTATTACTGTTGTGTTATATCTTAGCATATAGTTGTTGCATGCCAGAATGTGGTATATCTTAGTCTTTATTTTTCTGTCAGCTCAACCTAAAAAACATAACTTTCTAGAGATTTTTTACAATTGAAAATTGATATGACAGTAGTAGAGAAAATGATATCTAGAACAATGTACTTTATGAATTTTTCATTTGAGGTTGCTAAGATACCTAAATTCTTATAATGTTTAGATCTATATTTGTAGAGATAAATATTATATTGATTATTTTAGTATCAAGATAACTTCAAACTAAAATGTTGTGATTAAAAGGTGGTAGAATTCATCATTAAAAACAATTCTTATATAAATTTTATCTTCATATATGACTATATAAAAAGGGTTATATTTTTTTCAAAGATGTGCTATATAAGAGTGAAAAAATTCCCTCGATTTTATATTTTAGAAAAAAATCAAACTTTTTGCATATAGCTGTGTATAGGGATAACATTTTTATAGTATTGTAGATACCTAAGAGGAGTATAATTTTATAGTTCCCAACATTTTTTTGAAGCCATCTTGGTACCAAAATAATCAAATATTTTTCATCTACAAATGCATTTGTGAACATTATATTAGCTTTTATATATCTTAAGTTCTTAACGACCTCAAATTCTAAAAGTCATGTGTAACAAAGTGTAGATCTCATGTTTGTCAACAACTTGAGTACATATTTATCTTTATCAAGTTCGTATATAGAAGTTATGATTCATTAAGTTGAGATGGTTGAAAAAGAAATTCCGCCAATGGATTAGTAGTAGCAAATATTCCGCCAATTCAATTGGCAGCATGTAGTTCTTCCAGCTCAGTTGATGAAAGTAGTATGGTATGGCTTTGCAATTTTAAAAATTTTGATAGCTATTCTTTTGCAAGAAACAAATTTATAATAAGGGCTCTTATGATAATATAAGAATTGAAAAATACGACACATACTTCGACGAATGTTGAAGCATGTCAAGTGGGGCTTTTCTTTCTTGGGTCATCAAAAACTTTTTGTTGGCCATCTAAACTTTCTTGGCTTCGTAGCACCGTAGCAGGCAACGAAGCTGCTTGCTCAGCTCTGGTTGGGGTTCAACCTTGGAAGGCTGCAGCAACCGTGCTTGCTGATTGGAACTAGGCTCCGGAATCAATCCGAGAAGGGAGAATAGGAGAATGCAGCAGTAGTCCTTTTTTGTCACATTTGGATTTGCAAAATTTTCGTAAGCTGAGTTAGCTAATTATCTTTTTTATAAGTTAGATGGTAAAGTAGTTCAAAAAATAGACTAAGCTGTCTTGTTTATTTTAATCTAATTCTGAGTTGTCCAATTGTTTTTCTCATCATTTTCCAAAGGATTTATGACCGGTTTGTGTATATTTTTTTTCCTTCAGATTAAACCACGGGTCTATCACATGTTAAATTCTACACCAGATAAAAGGTGAGTAAATTTCTTCCCTATACTCCTCTGTCTTGAATGTAGCCGAATAAATATTTCGTGCAAACACGCATTTTCTAGTCACAAAAATTTGAGACAACTTCAAATGTCAAACACAAACTATTTCGTTTACATACACCATATATAGTTTAAAAGACATACATAAAAGGAAAGAAAATATGTTCTACCTGTACAACAAAATACACCATAGGATACAACCACAACATTTGTGACTTCAAGGATTTCCACCGGAGTTAGAACCATGACCATACCCTTGCCCATTCCCTATACCCACCATCCCATTGTCCGACCCACTCCCAGCCCCACTGCCCTCGCCATACCCAGACCCTGACCCGCTCCCACCACCCTGCCCATGCCCTTGCCCACCGCCGGAGCCCGCCGACGAGCCGGTCCCGGACGCAGTCGACCCCGCGGACGATCCAGCGCTCGATCCGGCGGACGAACTGGCTCCTCCGACGGATACGGACCCGGACCTAGACCCGGACGTGGATCCCACCACAGGTGCCGATCCTGATCCAGAACCGGATCCGGACACGGACACGCCTCCGGTGCCTGCCCCGACGCCGAGCCCCAGACCGAGCCCGAGGCCCACACCCTGCCCGTCGCCGCCACCGCCACCGCCCAGGCCGATGCCGAGGTTCTTCCTCGCCACGTGGCCCTGCGGTTGCGCAGCAAGACCGCAGGGCAGCGAGCACACCAAAGCCAACAGCACTAGAGCGCTTGCAGTACCCCTGCCGCTGCCTGCCATCCTGCTCGATCAGCAGACGACCACTCGTCGCACTCGGACACTCCGGCTAGCTAGCTCGCCGATGCGGAAAGCCTCCGGGTGCTGCTCGCTTATATAGGAGGAGCTGGCGCGCGTGCGGCGCCAAGAGGAACGGGACGCGACGGGGACGATAGCTTTGGCCGCGAGACGTACCGCAAAGCGCGCGCGATTATGTGGGTGTGGGCGGCGAGCGTGGTTGGGGAGCGATGATGATCATGGAGCGAGCGGTGGTGCGTTGTACTGTACTGTGCCAAAAAGGCGGCGACGACCTTTGCTGGTTGGGTTCGTGCGAGGGGTGGTTGTGAGACGGCACGCCTGCCGGAAGAGATCAGTATGCACTGGCTGGCCGGCCGGCGTGCCGGGGATGGCGCGCGGTCTCTTCAGTTGTCCCCAGCTCCCCTGTCGCGTCCGGCGGTACGGTGTCTCGGCACCGTGCGTGCCCAGAGGTGGAAGGGGTGCTTACTGGGTGCTTTGGTTGGCTGCCTTATCTGGCCATGTCAAGTTCGAGGTATATATATATACAGGCATACCTCATACATACATGCCTGGCTGCTTTGTCCATGAATTTATCTCGAGTTAGGCAAAGTTAGGCGAATCAGTGCAAGTTGTAGTACGGGTAGTACTTAGTAGACGCATCCGGCATTAACCGGACGGCGTTGCATGATGTGATGCTCCAGTCCTGATTCTGATCGAGTCTTGAAGTTAGCAGCAAGTTGGTTTCAGTGAGCAATCGCTGGCAGTGTCGTCACTCGTCAGGATATACATGAAAGCTCACCATAGTGGCCTATCTCGAATTAAGTCGCTGGGCTTGACTTGGATTCAGCGAGCGCGGCAGGCGGACAAAGCTGGAGGCGCATGCAGCTGATTGTCCTAGGCAAAATTTCCCCCCGATAATTTGCTCCCAGCTAGCGCACTTGCTATGAATTACTATGATGCCCAGTCCTGGATTTGTGTTATGTCCCTCGGAGCTAGATTTGCACGGTCATTATTCAAATGCACACGCTCACTGTGCATACTACTAACTTCATTCCAAATTATAATTTTTTTGACTTTTCTGACCTTAACTTTGACCGCACGTCTTATTCAGCAAATTATGCAAAGTACCATATATTTTATCATGGTTGACTTTATTAATAAAAATTCTTTAAGAATGACTTAAATTTTACTATGTTTGCATAATTTTTTTTAAATAAGATAAATGATTAAATTTATGGTCAAAAAAGTTAAACGAATTATATTTTAGAACGGAACGAATCAGAGTAATTTAAAACGAATATGGAGTATGGAGTATGGATAGTGAGAATTATGACTTGTGATGCAAATAACTGTATCTTAGTACAATAATGTGCACACCTTTTGTGTATGAGAGAGAGAGAAAAGCAAATAACTGTAGATTTGACCTGTAGCAGTGCTGACTGCTGACTCAAAGAAATTGCAGGCACCGTTGTATGGAGAAAGTCCCTACCGTGTATTATCAACCAAATGAAGAAGAATGGCACATGCATCAGCTTTGCACACAGCATCAGCTAGTCGTCCCACCTGCACCACAGCACCAGAGTAGTCATCTACTTCCTTGAGGCAGGTAAGCCATTGTCATTCTCTCCCAATCACAACTTTATTTCTTCCCACTGCCAACAACTTTACATTCCACAAGGGCCGCCGCCCAAACGTGTCGAACAGGCGCGCTAGTGAATAGCTCGCCGGCGGCGACTAAACCCGCCGCCCCTACACACCATGCATGGCCGTGAGAACACGCACGGCGGCCGCCACTGTGCTAGCTAAAACTCTCACTTTGCACGATCAGCAAAGTCAAGGCACAGCTCGCGAGCGGCCACATGTACGACGCACGGAGGCTCCACAGCCGCGCACGCGGTTCAACCACACCACTCCGAAAAGACCTTATCACCTACACTGACATGCAAAGAGTCCTGATCTCCTGATGATATGATCGAACTATATATAAATTCCCGTGGGTTCGCCAAAGCTTGCATCGCGCATAACATAGCAAAACTGTTTGTAATAAGCTAGGCAATACAGATCAAAGACATGAAGGCCATTCTTCCACTAGGAACTGTACTTGTGGTTGGCTTGTTGCTTGCGCCACTGGGTGAGAGCCATGCTGCTCGGAAGGACCTTGGCATCAACCTTGGGAATGGTCTTGGGATCGGGATCGGTCTAGGTGCAGGCGTTGGTGCCGGGGGTTCTAGCTCTGGCTCTGGCTCGGGTTCAGCATCAGCGTCTGGCTCTAACTCAGGTTCAGGGTCAGGGTCTGGCTCGGGCTCTGGATCAAGATCAGGATCAGGAGGTCTTGGGCTTGGGCTTGGAGTTGGAGTTGGTATAGGTCTAGGTGGCAGTGGCTCTGGTTCAGGCTCTGGATCAGGTTCATCATCTGCATCTGGTTCAGGCTCTGGATCAACTTCAGCTTCTGGTTCTGGTTCTGGCTCAGGCTCAGGAGGAGGGCTTGGGCTTGGACTCGGTGCTGGAGTTAGTATTGGATTAGGAGGTAGTGCAACAAGTTCCAGATCAGCGTCAGGGTCCTCTGGAAGTAGTTCAAGTGCCGGATCAAGTGCGTCATCATCTGCAGGTTCTGTTTCAGGCTCCAATGGTGGTTCACACGCTGCGTCCAGTGCAGGATCAAGTGCCGGGTCTAGTGCAAGATCAAGCGTAGGGTCTAGCGCTGGATCTCGAAGTGGGCAAGATCACCATTGATATGCATGTGGGTACCTTGAAGGGCAGAATATTTTGCCACCTTGAAGACCTGTTTGGCTGCTTCTCTAGTAATAGTAATGTTCTCTGGATTAGCTTATAGGAAGAAGATATAAAGAACAATTGCAGTTAGGTTACATGTATTGTACTGGTCCGATGACATATATTTACTTGTTGGCTATGTGGACGTTTTGTATGCACATTTAGATGAAATGAAACCTGAGTTTACGTTCGTTCTGTATTTCCCTGAACAAGTTGTGTTCAGATACATCAATTAGCTATTAGTGTACCATGATATGTAATAAAGTACAAAGTTATAGTTCGCATTGATTTCTACAATTTTGGTATAAAATTTATCTTCTTCTGTGAATTGAGCGCTTCTTATGGTGGAACTAGACAACGTGCTCATCAACAGCAATTCAATCTCGGTCTTTTAGTGATTTGTAAAATAGATTATCTACATCTAACTTCATATCCATATATGAACAAATTATGATTTTTTCATGTGTATAACTACATGAGAAGCTGGAGGACTATAATTTCTGGTATTCACGTTCTTCATTAAGAGAAGTGGGAATAGTCAAAAGACCTACATAAAAAAGATACAAAAGGATTCATTGGTAATCCTTGGATTACCAATAAAGTCCTCAACACAAACAAAGCAAGAACATGAGGGGGGACCCTCCACCTAACATCCCCAACAACTGAGCCTAATACAACAAATTAACTCAACACAAAGGTAGCCGATAGTGATAGGAGCCGTAGATGATAAATAACAGCGGCAAAGCATCCGCTAAAACTTCAGACGGTAAAGCATCTGCCAGAAATGACAGGACCTCGGCGGCAAAGCATCCGCCGAAAACCCCTCGGTGGTAAAGCATCCACCGGAATCAACAACCTCGGCGGCAAAGCATCTGCCGAAAATGACGACCTTGGCGGTAAAGCATCCGCCGAAAACGATGACCTCGACGGCAAAGCATCCGCTGGAACCATGACCGACTCCTCCGAGTCACCGAGGGCGCCCTCAGGACCACGGGCGAGGAGGGTCGCCGCGAAACTCCTACAATCTACAAGACCATCAACATGGCAACATCCGCGGATGGGGCCAACGCGCTCTCAACAGCAAAGCATCTACATGGGAGGTGGACTAGCTACGACTACGGCTACGACAATCACCAAAAGGCCACACCAAGTGAAGAGCAGCATGAGGCACAAAAAGGCTCAGCACGACGAACATGACAACCACGGAGACGCGAGAGCGACGGGCAACCATGGTGCTCCAGCGCCACCTTCAGGAAGGACAACGACATCCGCAGACACCGATAGCGCTGGAAGAAGCACTAGGACTTTCGTCCCTGGTCTACCCCGATGAACAGGAACCTACGACGACGCCTCCACAAGGAAAATGACGCGGCTGCGCCATCACCGTCGGCCCCGGAAGACCGGGCAGGGATTTCTCCCAAGTTCTGTAGGTCAAAATGGAGCAAACCCGCCGCAGCTCACCTTCCCTTCCCGGCTATGCCTTGGCAGGGCACAGTAAGCCTGGGCCGTGTAAGGGGCACGCGATACAACACCATCCACGCCATCATGGCGTCGATGACGTATTGCTGGAGTGGCCGACCACACCACCATGGTGCGGGATGGCGCACACAACCGGCCACGCTGCCCCATCGCCGTACGCCCCGTGCGGCAGCCATCTGGAGCTGCCGAGGCCAAGTGCCCGACGCGCCGGCACCCCGAACAGCAGGGCCCCACCAACTCCTGCCACCCCATCGACGAAGAAGGAGGAGCCGATGGCCCAGCTCGTCGCAGCCAGCCGGGAGGCCGGGGAGGACCACGACCAGCAGGCCCCCTACTAGCTCCGGCCACCCCTCTGGTGAAGAAGGGGCCACAGCCTTGCCTCCGCCTGGAAGGGAGGGGAGGGGACCTGCCGCCACACCGGCAGGTGGTGGGGCACGGAATGGAGGCCGGCCGGCCAGATCCGGGGCCCAGGGGCCCGGATCAGGCCAGGCACCACCCGCCAGAAGCCCCCACGGGCGGCCGGGCGCCATGGCCGCCGACGGTCCACCACCGGGCCGCCAGGAGAGAAGAGGCGAGGACGGGGGGGCACGGTGGATCTGGCCCGCAGGGGCCCAGATCCGGCCGCCCGCTGGCCGCCAGCCGCCGAGGCCGCCATGTTCGCCGGGAGGGAGTAGGTGGAGGGGGAGGAGGAGAGGGGGTGGAGGAGGGACGGAGAGCCGGACGAAGTTCCTTTGTGGAACCACCATCGCTAGCTGCCGCCGCCACCATGAACGGCGGCGACGACGGCCGGAGGAAGCCGGGGAGGAGGGGCGCCTGGCCGGTGGCGCGGGTGCCCCCTGAGTTGCCCGTTGGGTGGGGGCGGTCGGGGGTCGAGGGGGAGAAGCTCCGTTGGTTTCTGATAGTAATTATTTCCGGTATTCAAGTTCAGGACTTCAAGGTTTTTTTTCAAAATGCCTTTTTATTAAGAAACAAAAGGGGATTGGTAACCTCTGCAGGTCAACTGGAAACTGACACTGTACGAATGGAAGGTGTCAGTCAGCACTGAGGTTGATATATAGCACGAAGTAGGAAGAAGAACAGACTAGCACTAGGTGGATAAGGTCGACAAGTAAGCTTCCACTACTAATTATGAATCGAGTATAGCAGGATCAAAAGCAAGAGCTTCCTGAATCTTCCAGTGGCCTGTTCCATCGCAGGACAGAGCTCTCAAAGCCCCCACCCCTTCCCATAGTGTCAGGCCCATCTCCTTGCACCCTTCTTACTCCACTACTGCGTTGTACGCTCTAACAAGATATACCAAGAGCCTCACTCCAAAATTCGGCCGTCCAATGGCCACAGCACCACAAGTTTCGTGCCACCAAATCACCAATAAGCCAAGCACTATTTCTATCTCTGAAACCCTACTTTTGTGTCCTATAAATGCCACTGCTTTGCTGCGTCTCGAGCAGCAAGAGAGTCCAGGAGTTGAAGATATATAGCATATGCTCCTTTGAACATACACCTGAATCCATTGAAAAAGGAACACAATACATACAGGTGCATTATTTTTGTTCCGGCTTCTCCTAGAGGAATTCTAGGAAGATGTCTCGACACCCGATCATGACCGTTTTCCATGGCATCGCCATCACCGTGCTTGCTGCCCTTGCTGTCACATCCGAGGGCCGCATTTCTCGGAAGGACCTGAGCATTGACCTCGGCGGTGGCGGCGTCGCAGGCATCGGGATCGGTACTGGAATTAGGCTGTCTGCACTGGGAGACGGTGTCTGCACTGGGAGACGGTAAAGTGCCCTCCAGTATCACTTTACCGTGAATTTCGCCGCAGCGGGACACAGTAAAAGGGACGCTACCGTTCAGTAGCTCCCCGCACCCGCTATCTGTCGCACGTGTACGAAGTGTGTGGTAAAGATGTTGCGGGTCCCGCTGGAGGAGAGAGAAGGGAGACCGGAGAGGAGGACGCCACCGCCGCCTAGAGCTCACCAGCGCCGCTCTCTCTGTCTCGGTCGGCTCCTCCCGATCCGTCGCGGTCTTCTCTCCCCGGTCCTTCCCCGGCGAGCTCACCCGCGCGGCCAGCGGTGGTGCTTACCCACGCGACTTGGAGGTGGAGGGGAGCCGGAGGAGTGCTTCGGCGCGGAGGCATGACGCAGACGACGAGCTCCGCCCAAAGCATGCGCGATGAAGTCCACGCGAGGAGGCTGCCGTCGCGGCCTCCGAGCTGGCCATGGCGGAGCACCTCGCGCGGCCGGAGCTCCTCCTCTGCTCCTCTATCGCGCGGTGGCGACGGCGGATGTGCGCGAGGGCGAGGCGGGCCCTCCACCGGCGGGCTCGGGGCGACGGCGCTCCCTCCACCGGTGGTGCCTCATCCCTACTCCCTCCGGCGCGGTGGAGGCACAACCGCTCGAGGAGGATGAGGCTGGGGTGTGGATGGGAGCAGGGACGAGGCCGTCACGAGGAGAGGGAGGAGGGGCCGCCAAAGGAGAGGGAGGAGGGGCCACCGGCGAGGCCGCCGCTCGCCGAGGCTGCTCGTCAGCCCGTGCTCGCGAGCAGAGAGGGGAGGAGAAGGGAGGGAGGGAGGCGGAGGGACGCGCCTGTCCGTCGCCACCGTCGGGCGCCTGTCCGTCGCGAGCATGGGCACTAGGTGCGGCCGTCGTCACCGCCGGGCGTGGGCGAGCTCCGCCGCCGCGGGGGCGCAGGCGAGCTCTACCGCCGTCGAAGGAGAGGGAGAGGTGGAGCCGTCACAGGGAGGGAGGGAGGCGAGGCCGCCTCCGCGCGCCCTCACCGGCGCCACCGCATGCCCTCGCCGGAGCGGAGGGAGGTGGAGGCCGGGGCTGGGGCTGGCGCAGCGTCGGTGGAAGGAGTGGTGTCGGTCGAATGGGGAGAGGGGAAAAGGAAAGGAAGAGAAAAAATAAAAAATAAAATAGAAAAAGAAAAAATCTTGTCAAGTGGGTCCCACGGTGGATAGAGCTCGATACTGGAGTATGGATGGGTGCGAGAGAAACTGGTATAGAGGGAAGAATGTTAATGACTAGGACGAAATATTCTTTTGAGAGGTTGGATTTAGAGTTGTATGAGTACGGATAGCCTTAGCATCGGCATAGGTGGTGGTGCCGCTGGCTCTGGCTGTGGCTCTGGCTCAGGGTCTAGGTCAGGATCAGGCTCTGGCTCAGCGTCAGGTTCTAGGTCCGGTGCAGGTTCTTGTGCTAGATCCGGTGCCAGCACAGGTGTTGGCTCTGGTGAGGATCGTATCCGGTGCCAGCACAGGTGTTGTCTCTGGTGAGGATCGTATCCTGGCTCTGGCGCCGGCTCCGGTGCAGGGTCAGGAGTTGGGTCTGGTGCTGGTTCCGGCGCGGGTTCAGGTTATGGCCAAGGGCAAGGTGCAGGTGCAAGTGAAGGCCACGGCCAACGATCTGGGTATGGCCAGGGCCAGGGTTCCGGGTCTGGCTCGGGATACGGTGAAGGATACGGCCAGGGAAGTGGCTCCGGTCGAGGATCCGGCTACGGCGAAGGTTTCGGCTCCGGTTATGGCTCTGGCTCCGGTCAAGTATCTGGATCTGGCTACGGTGAATGTTACGGCTCTGGCTCGGGCTCCGGTCGTGACCAAGACTCCGGATACGGTGAGGGTTCAGGAAGTGGATACGGAGCTGGTACAGGCTCAGGCTACGGCGAGGGACACGGCTACGGATACGGCTACGGCTCTGGAAATGGCAAACAAAGATGGTGAACAACGGCTGGCTCGCTGTGTGTTGATTGGCACACTGTCTGTTCTCTGTTCTGTCTGAACTCTGATGTCTTCTTCTGTGTATCCATATATATGCGTAAATAAGTATGTATACACGTGACAAACTATGGACAAAGAATTGTATTGTACTCCCTCTGTCCTTTTTTAATTGTCGTAGTTTGACTGAATTTATAGAAAATACGTGTAATATTTATATCTCTAAATAAATTTATTAAAAAACCAGAGTCAAAGATCTTTCTAATGATACTAATTATGTAATATAAATATTAATATTTTTTAATATATGATTGCCGACAGTATTTTCTTTGAAAGCGAAAGTGACAATTAAAAAAGGACGGCGATAATACGCTCTTGTTTGTCATACGTGTGTAAAACTGAGCATTTCTCATATATACTCTCTTAGTCTACAACACATACGGCTTATACCTCTTTGTATTGTTGTATCAGAGATTCGCGTCTATCACATCAGACCACTACTTGTCGACATTAAAATTTTAAGAAAACAAAGCCAAGATGCAGTGATTACTTGCAGTGGCTTGTAGTAGCCTGCATTGTAGCAACGCGGCAGGATTGGGTGAAATCGAGCAACCGTACACCCTTCCCGGCACGGCACCTGTCAGCGCGCGTCCTGGGGGTCATGCTACGGATTGACCAGGTGGCGTCCAGCACCCCGCCGACCACCCCAAATAAATAACGGAAGGACTAGCGCCCGCACGTCTAGACGCCCGCTTCTTCGCCCAGCGCCTCGCCCGCGGCTTCGTCCTTCACCAGCACCTCGGACCCCGCCGCCAGCGGCTGCCTTTCTCCCCTCCCCCCTTCAGCGCCTCCGGCGCCCTTGCCGTCGGCCATGCCGCCCCCGCCGCCAGCCCATACCCACCGGCCATCCAGCCCGCCGAGCTCGCCGCTGGCCGTATCGCCACCACCGCCGGGTCAACGGCCATGGCCAGGCCGGCCGGGCGGATCCTATAGCCGGGGAAGGAGTTGGAGGAAGAGGAAGAGCTCGCCGGAACCCTAACCCTAACCGGAGTTAGAGGAGAAGGAGAGGAGAGGAGGGGAGGAGAAGAGAGAGGGGAGGATGGGGGCCTACCTAGGCCGGCTTTGGCGGATCCGCGGCCGCCGGTGTCGGATCCAGCCATGGCCGGCAAATCCGCCATGGCCGGCGGCGGATCCCGCCATGGACGTGAGTGGGAGAGAGAAAGGAGGGGGAGGTGGGGAGGCGCGGGCGCAAGGAGCCAGGGAGGCGCGAGCGTGCGGGGAGGTCGCCGGGGAGCTCGGGATGGAGAGGGGAGAGGAGAGTGGGGAGAGAGTGAGGATGAGAGAGTAGGGAGTGAGGGCAGCCGGTGTCATCCACACGTGGTGGGTCGGGGAGCTGGGCCGGCCCACGAGCGTGCCGGACGGTTTATGAATAAATAAATAGTTTTAATGATGTCATCACATGCAAAATCGTTTTTGAATTTAAAAAGTTGTATTTCCTAAACTAAATTTCAAAATTAAAATCTGATTGCACCATCGTGTTTCTAGTAATGACCTCTTTAAAATAAGATCGCACACGGATATGTTTGGATAAAATTTTTTAATAAACATTTATCTAATGTTTAATATGTATAATATAATAGAACATCACATTAAAAATATATGAACATAAAAAAATAGCATAGGTGATGTTTAGAGATGTTCTGGAACATCAGTGATGTTCTCTGGAACATCAGTCGATGCTCTGGAACATCGAGAACATCAGTCGATGTTCTGGAACATCGGTCATGTTATGTTCAAAAACGGTCATGTTATGTACAATAACAAATGCGGATAATAGAAAAAACTTTCTCCCTGGAACATCGACGGAACATCGGTTTATAATTGACACAACATCGCAAACATCGGTCGATGTTCGATGGAACATCGGAACAGTTATGTGAAAGGACAAATACAATGGACAATTCTTTTCTATGGAAGGACAATAGATAAAACTCTCTCTATAACGGCATAAGAACAAATACAATAAAAATAAAATTGAAAGAGTAAATTATAGTAGTAAAAGAATGAATAAATAATAAAAAGATGTCTAGGGACCACGAAAAGGAAAAAAAGAAGAAAAAATTAATGAAATGGAAAAAAGGAAAATATATACAATAAAAATAAACGAAAATAGAAATAGAAAAATAGAATGAATAATAAAAGACCACCGAGGAGAAATAGGAAAATAATGGAAATAAAATGAAAAGATAACGTAAAATAAATAAAGAAAAGAAAATGGAAAAAATACAAAGAAACTAACGTACGTAGCTTTTCAAGAAACATTGACGTACATTCAAAAAAAAAAAAAGGAAACATTTACGTACCGTACGTACCTGGAAGGAACTCGCGACTTACACACAAACAGCGCACTGGGCTGCACTCACACGTGATGATAAAGTGTATTTTCTGCTGAAATTGTACATGGGCCGAAATTGCAGATGGGCCGCGTACCGGCGCTGGCATGGGATTGGGCTGGTCGGCGCGGATGATTTCCGGCGTCCTGGTGTACGAGTGCATCGCGTCCGGCAACAGAGGAGACGTCCTCACGACTCAGGGAATTTTTTTTATTTTTAATTTTTTAAATTTTTTTTTTATAATTTTAATTTTTTGTTTCGAAATATGACAGAACTAGTCGTCCACAGTTAAAAAACGTCCACTGTGTGGGCGTTATATGTGACGTGGCACAGGGCCGGCCGCCGCCAGTGCCGGCTTTTGCGGGCGGCCGCCTGTAGCCCAAAAAACGTCCACTGCGTGGGCGTTTTTTGGTGGCGAGGGGCCGCCTGCAAAAGTGCGCGCTGTTTTGCGGGTGGACCTCGGAGCAGGCAAAAAACGCCCACTGTGTGAGCGTTTTTTACGCGTCAGGGGGCCGCCCGCAAAACAGCCGCACCGTCAGCCCACCGCAAAATGCGCTAAAACCAACAAAAAAGTACGACAGTGGGACTCGAACCTGCACCATCTCATCACCAGCCCCGCTACGCTAGCCAATAGAGATGTGTAACTTTCTTGTAAAGAATGGAGCAGTTGTACTATTTAATAGGTGTAAAGAATGGGCAGTCCCGTCCAGAAGACAGTACCGTGCAGCATCGCCTGTTTTGCAGGCGGCCCCCTGGCGCGCAAAAAACGCCCATACAGTGGGCGTTTTTTGGCTGCTCCGAGGCTCGCCCGCAAAATAGCGCGTATTTTTGCAAACGTGACACCATTCTGTTTCGCAGTGGGTGTTTTTTGGGCTACAGGCGGCCGCCCGCAAAAGCCGGCACCGGCGACGGCCGGCCCTGTGCCACGTCACATATAATGCCCACACAGTGGACGTTTTTTAACTGTGGACGACTAGTTCTGTCATATTTCGAAACAAAAAATTAAAATTATGAAAAATTTTTTTAAAAAAAGTTAAAAATACAAAAAGCTCACGACTCAGGTGCTGATTTTTTCTTTGGAATTACACGGTACAACGCAGTGATGAACAGGCCGGCCGAGGTCGCTGAACCCGCTCTACTACGGGCCGGAATCGAACAATGAGTGATCCACTAGGGCGCTGCAACCGTCGCCGTTGCAGGCTCGGGCATTGGCGAGAAGCTGCCCAACGAGCGTGAGCTCTTCTCACATTGGGCCGTATGTTTCGTGGCCGCTGCTGGTTGCTCCGGCCTTTCAGGTGGCCTCCTTCCTGTGGCGGATCTAGCGGGGCAGTTATCACTTTGGGATTTCACTTCCCATCGTCTCCCGCTCTCAGAAGTTGTCACCACTCAGCACTCACCAACCACCCCCATCCATCATCGGTTCCCTTCTCTGCTGTCTCCGCCAACCACGACGAAGGAGACTACGACGTCCCGGGAGGAACCAAACGATCGACCGAGCCATGGCCAACACCGCCGCCGCGAACTCCCCGCGCACATCCATGTCGTCGTCGTCGCCGCCGCCGCGGATTTCTCTTCTTCTCTGCGTGTCGCTGCTGCTGCTCGCCTCTACGGTACACCAACCGCCTTCCACCGCCCATGCCCAGAAGCAGCAAGCAGTGCCGCAAGCCCCCGACCCGACCTTCATGTTCGGCTGGCTCGACAACAAGCACGCGTTCACGGCCGGCGACACCGCGGCCATCCAGGTGATGCCGCTGGACCACCGCGCCGCGGCCGCCGTCCGGTCCTCGCTGTCCTTCACGTTCTCGGTGAACGGCAAGGACGGCAACAGCACGTACGTGACCGACGTGTCCTACAACATCGGCGACGACCCCAACGCCTGGACCGTCTCCTTCGTGCCGCTCCGCGCGGGGAGCTTCGCCGCGCTCGTCGGCGAGAAGCGGTTCGTCCCCGCCGAGTGGCCGCTCACGTTCACGGTCGCGCCCGCCGGCGCGCACCCTTCCGCGTCGCGCGCGTCGTGGACGTTCCCCGGCCGGCGCGTCGTCGCGGGGTCCAGGGCGTTCGTGTCCGTCGCGCCTAGGGACGCCTTCGGCAACGCCATCGTGCGCGGACCCGACATGCCGGGCTTCTTCAGGGTGTCGGGCTCCTTCCTCAACGGGTCCGCCGTGGAGCTCTGGGATTTTCACTACAACGGGTGGACGGGGGATGGACGCATCGGCCTCGAGTTCAGGTCAAATGTTGCAGGCGACTTGTTGGTGCACGTTTACGGGGACAAGAGGGAGCTACGTGATTCGCCTCTATTCCTCACAGTGAGTCCAGGTGTCCTTAACATAGCAGTAAGCACATGCAGCTGGAAGCATGGAATCAATACTTTGCAGCTTTCTTCCAAGCTGGAGATGTTCATATATCAGAGAGACTCCTTCGGAAATATTGTTCCAGAGATCCATCCATTCGATGCTCAAGTAGTTAACAAAGCCACAAATTTGTCCATCCCAATCGTAGATCTCGCGATGGAAGCGGTAGCTGATGGAGTGCAGCTCCTATCTTTTAATGTTGTAGAGGCTGGACAATTTTCTCTCACAGTTTTTGATGCTAGACTGGACGAACGGGTTTCCAACAGTGAGCACTTGTTTGATGTTTTTGTAGGTATGCAGCTATACTCTTCAGTTTGCTCATCGAGATGCTCGATTCCTGATCAGGGCTGATTTTGCTATGTTGCTACTTTCAGGATATTGTGATGGATCAAACAGTTTTGTAAATGGGTCTGGTTTGGCAAATTCTAGTGCTGGCTCAACGTCATCCTTTTCTGTTTTCTTGTTGGATCACTACAGAATCCCTTCTCCAGTTGAAACTGCAAGGCTGCAAGTGAAGATTATGGGTAAAAATGCCACCTCTTATGCAGACCCAATCATAACACCTGCAAGAGAACCAAACGGTAATGTTGTATGTTCATTTAGCGGTTTAGGCTTCTATTACCTTAAGTTCTTTTTTTTAAGGATCCTTTCTTAATGAATCCTAAAATTCTTTTTGGCTTGAATATTGGATAAATTCACTGATCGAGACGATAACTAATGAAGGGGAAAATTCTATCAATTCAGAATCTGCTGGCCACCATGAGGCAAGTACCCTATTCTTCTGCTTAATTTTAGCAGGTACTTCCTCCTTCTCAAATTATAAGTTATTTAAGAATCCTGGAGAGTCAAAGTATCTTAAGTTTGATCAAAATTTATAGATAAGATAATAACATTTATAATATTATTACTTAAGCATCATGAGATTCTTTGTTAACTATATTTTTATAGTATACCTAGTTGAGGTCATAAATCTTTGTAATTCTCATCATAATTTTGGTCAAACTTGAGATTCTTTGATTTTTTAAGATTCTTGAAATGACTTACAAGGAGGGAGCAGGTAAGTGGCATGCTCACTGAAATTCTATATGTTATTAGATCATTGCTGGGAATTCAAACGTGCAAACCAGTATATTTAATGTTTCATATACTCCTCAAATTGCTGGGGAATATGAAATTTGGGTACTCTGTGGGAACATAGTGCTAAATGGTGGAAATCCATATGCCATGACAGTCTTGCCAGGTTTGGTTACCTTTCTTATATAGATTTTTTATCAATCTTTTCACATTCATGTAATGCATGAATTCATTGCCATATAGTAAAATGCAATTGTAATTCTTGCATTCTGATACGCTAGTGCTATTTCACTTGTAATATACACATAGTACGATGATCCAAATGGATTATATCAAGGGAAATATTAAACAAATTGAAAGTTGAAATGATTCATAGTTTTCATGAATTTCAATGAGAAATTCTTCAGTGACTCAAATAAAGGATGATTACCTTAAAACTAGCCGACTAGTTATGCTGCTCGCATACAGTCAACTAATGAGAAGCTTCTGATACAGATTGACCTCTAACTTCCTGTACCATAACCTGCCCTTTGTTGAAGTTTGAAGTTTTTCTGAAAGCGAATCAAGACTCAAGAGGCTTCTAGACTCCTGGTTTCTTTTCTTTATCTCACTATATATTTATATTTTAGTCTCTCTCATAACCTAGTATTACAAGTATACCCATACATATCAACACTTTCCCTCAAGATGGGCAATGTATATCTATCATGCCCATCTTGTTACATGAAGTTACACAATCTTTTACACTTAACCCTTTTGTTAGACAATCAGCAATTTATTTTTTAGAGGTTACAAATCCTAGGCTTAAAATTCCTTCATCAATCTTTTCTCTAATGAAGAAGCGGTCGATCTCCATATGCTTGGTCCGATCATATTGTACTGGGTTGTTGGCAACGTTAATAGCTGATTTGTTATCACACCAAAGCTTCATAGAGTCATCCTCTATGATTTTTAATTCTAACAGGAGATTTCTCACCCATAATAGTTCACATAGGCTTTGTGACATAGCTCTATACTCCGCTTCTGCAGTGGAACGTGATACCATTGGTTGTTTTTTACTTCTCCAGCTCACCAGATTACCACTAACAAACACACAATAGCCTGAGGTAGACCTTCTGTCATCGAGACAGCTCCCCCAATTGGCATCACAGTAACCTTCCATATTCAATGCCCATTTCTCTTGAACATCAACCCTTTGCCTGGATTCTCTTTTTAAATATCTTAAGATTCTATAGACAGCATCCATGTGGTCACTCCTCGAGTCATACATGTATCTACTTACCACACTCACAACATACGTTATATCAGGTCTTGTATGGCATAGATAGATGAGACGTCCCACAAGTCTTTGATATCTCTCTTTGTTTACCGGATGTCCAGATTCAGCATAAAGTTTGTGATTTTGCTCTATTGGTGTAGTGGCTGAACGACACCCAAGCATTCCTGTCTCATCCAATAAATCCATAACATACTTTCATTGTGAAAGCATGATCCCCTTGGAAGATCTCACCACTTCGATCCCCAAAAAATATCGAAGTTGTCCCAAATCTTTAATTTCAAATTCGCTTCTTAAATTCTCCTTCAACCTCTTAATTTCCGAAGCATCATCTCCGGTGATAATAATATCATCAACATAGACAGCTAGGATAGTTATATGTCTCTTGGAATGTAGATAGAACAAAGTGTGATCTCCATTGCATTGCTTATATCCCATAGTGATCATTGCGCGTTTAAATCGGTCGAACCATGCTCTTGGCGATTATTTTAGTCCATATAAAGATTTTTTTCAGTCTTAGTACCTTGCCTTCTGTTTCAGCAGTAGAGAATCCAGGTGAAATCTCCATATAAACCTCTTCCTTAAGATCTCCATGAAGGAATGCATTTTTAACATCTAATTGATATAATAGCCAATCAAGGTTAGCAGCACAGGAAATCAATGTTCTCCTCGTACTCATCTTTGCAACTAGTGCAAAAGTTTCATCATAGTCAATCCATATGTCTGACTATACCCTTTTGCTACCAGCCTTGCCTTGTACCTCTCAACTTTTCCCTCAGGATTCTGTTTCACAGTATATACCCATTTGCAATCAACCACCTTCTTCCCATGAGGAGTAGGTACAAACTCCCATGTGTCATTCTTCTCAAGTGCTGCTAACTCTTCAAGCATTGCTTCTTTCCATCTTAGATCTTGTTTTGCTTCCTTCCAGTTCTTTGGGATTTGAATTGATTGCAGAGTTGTCATAAATGCTCGATATTCAACTAGTAAGGACTCATATGACACATAATTACTCACCTCATTGTTATGTTCATCTTCACCATAATCTTCAAATCCATATCTTGCAGGAGGCTTACCTGCATTACTTCTTGTCTCTCTTCGTAGAGCAATAGTTAGATCAATAGAATGATTTATCATTTCTCCCCCTAACTCAGATAATTGTTCACTCCCATTATCGCTTGGGTGAACTGATCATCTTGACCTCTTTCAACTTCATCAACAGTAGTGATGGGCTGTACATGGGCGTCCCTCCTTCCTCTTGTATATACCTACAGACTTCTCCTTGGAGGAGGTCTTGCTCTCTCCTCTTTTGTTCAGTATCATTCACCACCACTGGGTTTGAAACTAAACCATCTACAACCCTCTTCTCATTTACTTGAGGTTCACCTCCAAACCCCACTTTCTCATCATCTTCTATGGTGACTTGAGAATCTAGATCTCCAAATAGAGAACTCAAATATGTTTTCTCACCATATAAGGGAATTGACTCTCTAAAGGTCACGTCCATACTCACAAACATACGGTGTTCAGATGGGCTCCAACATCTATATCCTTTTTGTCCAGATGAATACCCCACAAAAATACATTTAATAGCCTGAGAATCTAGCTTTCCAACCCCTAGTCTATGGTCTCTAACAAAACATATGCACCCAAAGACTTTAGGTGGAACTAAGAACTCATTTTTCCCAAATAACATCTCACAAGGAGATTTCATACCAAGTATCCTTGAAGGCATACGATTTATCAAGTGAATGGCAGTCATAACCACCTCACCCCAAAGAAACTTGGGCACATTCATTGTATACATAAGTGAGCGAGTTACCTCCAGGAGATGCCTATTCTTCCTCTCAGCCACTCCATTTTGTGGTGGGGTATCAGGGCATGAAGTCTGATGTAGAATTCCTTTTCCTGAAAGAAAGCTTTAAAATTCTTTATTTACATATTCAGTTCCATTATCACTCCAAATAATCTAAATGGAAATGCCAAATTGATTCTTTACATAAACATAGAAGGCCTTAAAGCATTCAAGTACTTCACTTTTATGCTTCATTAAATATAACCATGCCATACGAGAATAGCAATCAATAAAGGTAACGAAGTATTTTGCACCATTTATAGCAGTGATCGGGGAAGTCCACACATCTGAATGAATTAATACAAAAGGTGATAAACTTCTCAAACCCTTGCTCACATATGAGCTCCTAGTGTGCTTCCCATACTCACAAGCATCACACATTAGATTACTCTTGTTCACCTTAGACATCTCATGAGGAAACATTGTTCTCATGATATCAAAAGATATATGCCCCAAATGACAATGTAACAGCATCACCTTTGCTTCATCTTCACTAGCTGATAGAGCAAAATAAATTTCTTCTCTTGTCTTCCTTCTATCAAGATACCAGAGCCCATCATGATACGTTCCAATACCAAGATTTCTTCCCGTATTTCTTCAAATTCTGGATTTAAGCCTCTCAGAAACTGAAGAACCCTCTTTTTCTCCACCCATTTCTTCACCCAGGCAACACATTCAGAGTGAGGTAAGTCAATAGGATCATAGTGGTCTAAATCAGCCCACAACCGCTTCAATTCTGCCACATAATCCATCAAGGTCTACGCCCCCTGTTTCAGATAATGTATTTTATCATCAGTATCTGCTAACAACATCATATTCCCGACACCTGAATACATACTTGCAAAAGTCTTTCATATCTCTGAGGCAGAAGTAATAGTATCAACAGAACAAGCAATTGTAGGGGTCATAGAAATGAATAACCAAGTAACCACTAATGCATTAGTAGCATCCCAATTCTTCCACTCAATGCTCGACTTATCTCGGGGTTCAGTTTACCCCCCCCCCCATTAATGAAGCCCTCAAGCCTTTTTTATTGCAACACTAGCAATGCTCTTCTGGACCAAGCCAAATAATTTTTCATACCTTCTAGCTTGATATCAAGCGGCATCAACTCTAATTTTTGAACTTTATCAATCTCTTTACTTGAGGACGGGACTTCATCCTTCTTCATAGTGAGTAGCTCCACCAATTTCCCAAGAACCTGTTCAATCCCCTGATTCTCTGCCATAATTTAGCTTCGGTCGAAGTACTAGCTGGCCTCCCTTTTACTCCACCGGGCAACGAATCAGCACTCTTTTTCCTCTTTTCACCAACACAGAGCAGCAGGCTCCTCTTCCCTTCACGTGCACACAGCAACACACCACCATAGCAACTTCTTATTCTCCCTTTCACTTCACGACCAACACAACAGTAGTCATCCCCTTCAAGAGCACACAGGAACTCACCACCAGTACGCAGCAAATGTAGCACCTTATCCTTCCCCTTCACCAGTATGCAGCAGCAGATATCGACCGTCCCAGGCACCCTGCTCTCGAGTGCCCAGCCTGCTCCACCTCCTGGACTCCACCTGCACTGTCCAGCCTCCTCAGGGCGTGCCCACCACGTTCGTCACCAGAGCAGCCACCAGAACCTCCTCCTTCAGGCCGCGCTCCTCCTCCTCCAACCGCAGCCACTACTGCTGCTCCTCGTCGCCGCCGACGTCCACCGCCACCGGATCGAGGTGCGGACGGCGTAGACCCACCTAGGGTTTCGTGAGCCCGCGACTCCCCTTTGACACACACTTTCGGGCTCCGCCTCCACGAGCAGGTGCTCGCCCTCCTCCAGGTCCTGCTCGCCGGCAGCGTTACGCCGAGCCGTACGCCGCCACCGTCGCCGCCAATACCATTGCCAGCTCTGGTACCATGTTGAAGTTTGAAGTTTTTCTGGAAGCGAATCAAGACTTAGGAGGCTTCCAGACTCCTGGTTCCTTTTCTTTATCTCACTATATATTTACATTTTAGTCCCTCTCATAACCTAGTATTACAAGTATACCCATAACCTAGTATTACAAGTATACCCATACATATCAACACCCTTTTTGTAGGAGCGATCAATATGTCTTTATCAAGTGTTTTCAAGTATGACCCCAAAGTAAAATTATCAGTTGAAAATGAAGTTGTTGTTCGACTTGTTGACTCATTCATGAACCCGGTGGTGTCTTTCAAGTCAAAATTGAAATTTCAGCTGATATCTGCAAGTATCGCAAGTACCACTAGTTTTGTGGCAAAAGAATTTGTTGACAATGGAGATGGATCATACACTGCTCGCTATGTGGCAAGGGGTCTTGGTTCATATGGAATATGTGTTCTTTATGAGGACAAACAGCTGACTCCATGTCCATTCGACGTCACCGTTCTTGCAGGTATTTTTTCAGTCCGCCCTGAAAGGTTCAACACATAAAAGAAAAGAAATTGGTCACTTGAGAGAGAATTTTTTTAAAAGCAATTCACATGAAATATTTTGACCATTCCCAATTTCTTTGCTTGTTTGTCGAGTAACTATGATGAACTGTATCTCTTTGCAGATGAATACTTTTCAGATGTTAAAAATGATACTGTTTCAGTATGGGAGGATGAATCCATTTCCTTTGATGTATTGTCAAATGACCGCATTGCAGGAAGTAAAGTGGAAATAGCCAACTCATCTTCTGTAAGTTAAATACTACACGTTGCTTAGAAAACAAAGGAACTTGTGGCAGCAAAACATTATACTGCAACTCATTTCAATTTATAATACTATCATTGAATACTTTGATAGGAGACACATGCCAGTTCTTTTCTTCTTTTGGATAATGGAAAGTCAATTCTGGCCTCTATCTACATCTTGGCAATGCACACAGGCTGGTATTTATGACAAATGTTCAGCAGAAAATTGATTTCAAATAGGAAATAGGAAACTATAACATGAATAAAAATCTCAAGCATTGCAAGTTTTTGTTAAGAGTTGTTAGAAGAAAATATCAAGCATAGTGTACCCTAGTACAAAATTCCCTATGGAGTACTTATTACTTTATTTTCTCATTACTTCACATAATCACATTCTGACTTGATGATATCCCTTTTCTCTGAAGCCACTTCATGGGTCAGTGCAGCAGTCCAGCAAAACCTACCGTTACACACCTTTCGAAGGATTCTTTGGGAATGATTCATTCTCATATACAGTATGTGATGAGCATAACAATGTCGTCACTGCAGCAGTCTTCATATCTATTCTCTGCAGACCACCTCAGATCATATCTTTACCTGACAAATTGCATGTTACTGAAGATACAATCAGCCCACTATTTGCGTAAGCCATAATGTCTTTTACCTAAGTATTGTATACTTGTACTTTTTATTATCCTTTATTAGCTATAACTGTAAAGTTTGACCTCTTTGTTCGCTTTCTAATCTAAAGTAAAAAAAATATATCTTTGTGTTTTTGGCAGTGGATTTCCGGGGATGAAAATGGTGTATTCAGATACAACAGAAAATATATCTGTTACGGTGACAGCACCGTCCGGGAGTGTGTTTTTTGATCCGGTGCGAATTAAACTTCAACAGCTATCAGATGATGTACTTTCAATCAGCAGCAGAGGTAGAGGTGGCAAAGACCTGATGTTACAAGGAACGATAGAAGCCGTAAATGATGCACTACAGTTTCTGCTGTACAGTGGGTACTAACCAAGATTCTGACTCTACCTGGTCTTGTACAAGCCCTATGTTTTACAAAGATCTTGCTAGTCCTTTGCGTATAGTAACCATGCATATCAATATGCGCAGAGACGAAGACTTCCACGGAAACGACGTTATATCTCTAAATGCCTCGGGCAGAAATGGTGTGCGAACAACTCAGTTCCCAACCTTCGTTGAACCAATCAATGATCCTCCAGTGATACTTGCTCCAAGCTCAATTTTCTTAAGTGGGAACCAATCAATGGAAGGATATAAATTATTTGATAAGCACAGGGATACATTTCAATTTTCCATTGTTGACCCTGATCTTCACAATTTCCCAGGTACTATATATGAATTATATACCGCTTATATATGATATGAATGAATATATATTAAACTGTTCATGGTGTTGTTTATTCACTATACGAAAAAACATTCACTGTTGTAGACTGACAGATTTTATCTTGCAGGGAAAAAGTCTTCCTTTTTTCTAGTGCTCTCGCTAGAGGTCTTGGAGGGAACGTTAACAACCACCTTGCCGTCCAGTGCCATCGCCACTGCATCGATGAAGACTGAAGGCGTTAACGATTGGCAGACGCTTCAGTCATATGTGACCATCGCGAATCACTTTGAACTGAAAGCAACTGCCATCAGGTTCCAGGGGAGCGTCCAGGGCTGCAACAATGCAATGCAGCAGTTGCATTACCAAGTAAATCCTGAATCTTCAGATTATATATCAGCTGTTCATTTTGTCACATTTCTTGCAGTTTTTTTTACAGCAGACATGGCTTTCTCTTGCAGGGTCCAAGGCACGGAACAACGTTGTCCATCACTGTGAACGACCAGGGAAACCATGGATGCTATCCTGACTGTTCAGAGAGAATGACAATGCCACTGACCACTGCCAAGACTATTCGTCTAGTTCCAGTCAAAACAAAACATGTGAACTCAAGGCGAACTACCTGTAAGTGTAAAAGAACTGATGATATTCATGGGCAGAAAACTGAAATTCCATATAGTGTGGAGCTCATTTTGATTGTGTGCTGTGAGTATTTTCAGTGTTTAGATGGTTGGCAGCAGCCGGGATCGTGGTAATGCTATGCCTTGGCTGTGTTCTCATGTGTTGCCTATGCAAATGCATGAGAGCTTTAAAGAGTCAGCGAAGACACAAAATCTGTGGTAAAATTCGCGCAACAGAGCAGACACCATTTCGTCAGCATGTGAGCGTGTTACTCTCTAAGTTAACTTTCATATAGCAGGTAGGGTGGTCTGAACAGCCATCAGGTTGACCTTTTACCATCCTTTCTGATAGTTCGGTTTTTTTTTCTTCTGGAAAAAGATGGATGCTTCCCCGTCGCAATGCGAGGACGCTGGATACTGCCCTGCTACTGCAACTGTGCCCCAGCTTGGTGCAAACAGATCAAGTCTTCGTCAGAGGTAAGCAATGATATTTGCTACGTTTTGTATATGTTTCTATTGTGAATTTTAGCGTCAACACAACACAGAACTCCAAATGCTGCAGTTTGCAACTGCTTCAGCGTGCATAAGCAAAACCAGATAAATTGTAATAAATTAATCTAGAACCGTCGTCAGCGAAGAATCAAAGTATTATATTTCCTGTGTTTACAAATCACACGAGTCCCCTAATCGCCATTGTTTTTTATATCCAGGTCTCCACGTTCATGCAAGCAAGAACTGGAACTGCAGCCAGTCTCGGGGACTATAACTATAGACAATAGAAACGAAGATAGCCTTCCTGTTACAGACAAGGACAAATAGGTATTTTATAACTTACCCGTTGTCCGAATCCAAACTATATTCTGCTCATCCAAAAACTTATCAGACGCCACTGAACGAGTTTTCAGTGTAATAAGAGTGCAGCAAAGAGTAGCAGAATGTGAATAAAATAGGGAAAACAAGATGTGTTGCTTGTAACTATTTTATTGACAATCATTACATATTGTTAGTTTGAAGGGAACACAAGCATGCGGCTTCTCAGATGCTTCCTTTTTTTCTTTTAAACGGCAGATAGAAGCTTCATCGTACAGGCAAAAGAGTCAGTCAACTAGTCACATGACTGACATTTTCGTGGCAAGTCAGGAGAACGACTGCTAACTTGCTGCTTGGTCCGCTGGATTGATGCATCATCTGGTGCTTCATTCAACGCAAGCGAATGCGGTAGCAATCCACAATCCTGTCACGTGGTCTGCACAGAAACCATAATGGGGTAATACGGCTTGGTTCTCCACTGAATACAGATAGAGTGAACTAGGAGGTACTGAACAGGCTTGCTGGGACCTACAACATGGAATGTCCAAATCATTACACCAATCCAACAATTAATATATCAGCATTCATTCCCATAAACTGTTAGAAAAAACACGAAAACTAGGACAATAGTTACGATTATTTGACAAGCCAAGTTGTAGAGAAAGATTCAAACTACCTTCGCATTGTGTGGCATGATCTTTATGTCATGAGGTGGATGAAGCCAAGATTCAGGGGCATATGATAAGAAGTTCTCAAGCCTGCTAGTGTAAATATCAGCGTATTGATGAATGTGATAGGCAAAAGATGATTCCCTTCCAGTGTCCGTAAGAAATGTTGCACCAAAAGAGCTATTGAACAAATCTCGCATCCCAGATCGGCATTGTCGTCTTTCCGCATTCAATTCATCAAGCAATGCTCTATAGACTTGGCCTTTCTCAGTGCTAACCACAGTTGCGTGGACTTTCCCAAGTAGATCATGTATTATACTCAATTTTGCCTGCAATGCAAGATATATCAAGTAAATTGGTCAGCATCCATGTGGATGAAAATTCATAAACTAACAAACTGCATATGTGATAAGAGGAACCAATCATATGTATCAAATACAAAAGGTAAATGCCATCAGTTTATCCGTAGATCAATTCATGGTGCAACTGATTGCCTGTATCATGTTTTAGACTTTGCATAGCAGGAGGATAGAGCCTATGATTTACCAACCCCAGTGCCATACAGCACTTCACAATAGAAAGTTAGACACAACAGCAGCAAGAAGTGCCTACAGAGTACAGACTGAGTCGCCTGAACCAAATCCTGCAAGTAGACCTAGACGGTGAGCCTTTCAAAGTGTACCGACCAATAGTACAGCATGAGCAGTTTCCTTGTTGCAGTCCCAATCTTAAGAGTAGATATTTGTTACGACCTCTGGATCCATAATCCTTGTCTTTTTGGACAAGGACATGTCTCCAAAACATTTGAGAGATACTGGAAGTAAAAGTTCTAAAAGCTCATCCAAAACAACAAGAATTAAGGAACTGGAATACAAACTTAGTTGTGTACAATTTCGTTAGAGGTACAAGCTAAGTGTAAGGGGGATAAAAATAAAGTATTAGGATATCATAAAAATGACAAGCAGATGATATAGTGCACACCTGTTGGAATCGATAGCTGTCACCATTTTGGATTTCTATTTCATCCTGAAGTGACAAAGCATGGAACATTGTCAAATCGTACAATACATATTGTATGAAAAAATAGTGTGGTAAAGTCAATAAAAATCCAAATCCCAAAGGAGAAATCTTAAGGTTTTTTAAAAAACAAACACAGGTGTGTTCATGTTCTCTAGTAGCATATCGAACATATTCAAGATCAACATAACATAAGAGATTACTATATTGAACATTTCAATACATTTCTCTTTGTTTGGATCTATTCTCAACTCAAAACTTCTTTGGTACCAACACTCCAATAGGATCAAGGTAACCTTAGATTGAGATATATTACTAGTCAATAGGTGAAATATGGAAAATGATAAAGCAGGGGCAATGTCTCGTGTGTGTCAAAATATCTCCAGTAAAAAGAAAAGCATCTACCTCAAGTTCTCGAATTACAGCGGCTGTTCGCCAACCAGCTTTTGAAGGTCCTCTTAAGTCACTCAAAAGATGGTCACCAAAATATATCACCTAATACAAAGCCCAAAAAAAACTATGATGAGAAATTCGAATGAAAATTTTATGAAATTTTGATTTGGGCAGTCCATGTTTGTATGAGCAAAGATCACCCAAATCAATATATTCAGTCATAAGCAAGAAACATAATCAAGAAACATAATCAGAATACAGCAATAAGCAAGAAACATAATCAACATTCAGCAGATGAGCACAAAGGAAATGCAATTGGAAAACTACTAGCTTCCACGATATAAATGGTATTATCAACTATATCTATTTATATATATATAACTTGAAAAAATATGATATTGAATTAAGGGAGAGAATAAAGAGTAAAAGCCACTTGGACAGAAGACAATTGAGAATACAGAAAATGATTCTTCTTTAAGACACTTGAGAATACAGAAATCAATTCTTTTTAAGTCCAAAATAACCAACCTCTGGGCCTCTCCATTTTGTGATCTGCAGAAATGATTTCAAACAGCCATTGTAGTATACTTGATCTGGCAGAAACTTGTCAACTGCAGTAAAAGCTAAGGTGTCCTTTTGAGTGTCATACACCCTACAATACAAGTACCCATAAAAATATTTAGGAACCCAGAATTGAAACACATGTGATAGTGCAGAACTTAAACAAAAACAACAATAAAAGGAAAAAATACAATAACTCGTGGCAATATAGGTCCAGGTCCCTAAGCACCTGTACTTATTAACACTACTTTCCATTAATATTCAAAGTAGCAACAGACCTACACAGATGTATCACTGCCAAAAAAAAAATAACATCTAAGCAAGGAGCCAAAGTACTATTTTCTTGTTAGTAACACATAGATGCTCCACAGAACCTGAATGGGTGATCTGAGTTATAGAAAGTTGGTTTATTTGCATGCGCAATCACAACATCAAACAGTTCCCTCCAGGAATTTCCATCAAAATGTTGGTCCTGCCCAACCAAATTGCGAAATGGTCATGAAGAGAATATGTGAGTAAAAGCAAAAATATTTTTCATAATACGCTGACATGATACATTCTATTTGGAATAACTCACCAAGAGAATTACAAGACACAAAATTAATAATAAAAAAAGTGTCATTTGTACTCCATACCAATATCCCCTAATCCCCTGTGTAGTAGTAGTATACAACAAACTCTTGATGAATGCTAGAAACAAAGGAAGGATGTATTATGTATATGTTAAATGTTTACTTTAGGCCAATAATGTGTCAAGGGCTCAAGGCCAGTGCATGGAGTGGCTGGCATGTGTCAAGTTAAAAATGATTTCATATTCTCAAACCAAAAGGTAACCCTCAAAGAAAAGATATACAAGGTCAAGAAGGACCTCAAAAAATAAGAAAAAAAGGTTATATCGACAAATATATAATGCTATTCATGAACCAAATAGAAATCTGTTGTGGATTAAAATCTTGCCTTTAGGTGATAAACAATATGGACAAAACATACAAGCAGATTTAAATTCAGAAACAAAACCTCTAGCAAATAACGCATCCCTCCATCTACAAAGTAGAAAGGTGAATTAGTAAGAAGAAATAGCTTTTTCCCTTTATCTTTAAGCATCTGCAAGAAACGGAACACCTGGCTCTGCAGGTCACAGGTGAGGCAACAGTCTTAGAGATAACATATCAGAAAAAACGTCAGAAAACTTCAGATTTAAAAAAAACAATAAAAATGTGCCACCTACTTTTTTTATCAGAAATTTCTGAGGGTCAGAAAGAATTTGCCTGTGAATTAAACCACTTCTGTGAACATGCTGAATCGATTGGTTTACATCCTCGTATACGTAAGATGGATCAAACTCCAGTTTTGCATCTATAAAGTGCTGAACAATATCAGCAATCAGACATGCCTGTGAAGAAATGATCATCCCATAGTTAAGAAGTTCCACTCTGATCGTATTTCCAGAGGAATTACAAATAGATCCACCTTTTTTTTTGTTTCTATGTCATAGATCAGTTCACTTCCCCTTCTAGTTCAATAGCCCCTTTCCAAGTTTCTCATATCACTTTTAGTTTCTATTTTGGTTACCGCTACCAGAGATAGGAATGAAATCCCTGCGGTGCGCGGGGGGCGGGGGGCGGGGGGGGGGGGGGGGGGGGGTGGGTGTGGTGTTAGGGGTGGTCCTGTGGAAGAAATGGGAACAAAGGCAGTTTAGTTGCACGGTATGATCTCAGAGAAATTACTTTTATTAAAAACATTACATGATACTAGATTCAATACATAGTACCTCTAGTTACTAATATGTGATACAACATTATCTATAAGTGCAAAACATCACTCCACAAGGCAGGTCAAAAGTACATGCATAGCTACATGCCCTTGAAGAATGATCTAACACGCATAAAGTTGATATATGAATACAGAACATATAAAATATAATTAACCTATGAACAGAGCATTAACCATGTACTGGGTGATAATATGGTGGTCTAGTTGACAGATAGCTAACTATTTAGTAAGTAAAAGGACACAGAGTAAAAAGAAAACAATAGAACTAAGGCTCAGATGAATCCAAATGTACCTCACTAAAACAGAACACATCCATCAGCCCAACAAGTTGACGAGCTTGATCTCTGCCAATATGCCGTGTGCCATAGAGCTCTTTAATCTCACTCAAACTCAACTGATTAACAAGCATTAAGGTAAGAAATTGTATTAATAGGCTGGCAATAGACATATTTTTACATAACATAATTATTGTTGGAGAAGACAAAGAAAAAGCATAAACATATCTCATAGAAATTCTTTAAACTATCAACATATGCAATCTATGTTCAGATGTATTCTACTAAATACATCAGCCAAAGGTTGAATTCAACAGTTAATGAACAACACACAGGGTGGTTGCTCATGAGAAGAGAACCTACATTTTACATATTATATTAATATCCCAAATATATAACTAATGCGTAAACCAAATAACAGTCAGCATCAACGAACTTCTAAATATAGTGTGAAAAGAAACTCAAGCATGCATGAGCTACTCTTGCAAGTTGGATGCAACCGTTTGAGAAAAGAATGGATAAAACAATGAAGTTTGAGATCAACAGCCATCCACCGTAAGGCATGCTATCACATTGTGTGAGCCGAAATGATTACACATGAATTAACCTGATAATAATGAAGTAAACCAGACAACTCCAAAAACAAGGTTAACAATCTTCTCAATTTGTCAAGGAACTAACACATGCGTAGTTATTTAAGCAGAGAGCATATTACCCTCTGACGTCCAAAATAGCAACCATCTGGTTCAATAGAGCCGAAGAAATCGAGCTTGAGAAGGCACCCTTTAAGTCTGTCATAGTACAGACCCCTGATGGGGAAGGTGCGGTCATACTCGTACTGCAAGCAACTCTCCGGATACTTCAACTGCAGAAAACATCAGGTCTGCTCAGTGCTCACAGACCACAAGCGCAGCATTCTGTCATCCATGCAATGATGCCATAGCACCCAAGGGACAGAGGAAGCAAACCTCATTGACCAAGTGCTTTTTGGCAAGATCGTAGATGAGGCACTGCAGGTGCTCGGAGTAGTGCGACAGCGTGTAGTCGTAGTCGAAGCCGTAGACCTGGAGGTCGTCCAGCTTGACGTTCTTGTTGACGTAAATGCCTGAAACCCGCGACACAGCGTCGTCCCAAAGCCATGCCAGCAAATGTTAATAGTCTGAAGAACCGATCTGTTAAGCAAGCCAGATAGTAGGATAAAATGCGCAATCGAAATTCATTTTTCTACCGACCTTGCGGATTCATCTTGGGCATGTCCTTGATGGCGGCGGGGATGCTGAGGTAGTTGCGCTTGGCGTCCTCGAACTCGCGGCGGATGCGCTCGATCTCGTCCTCGCCGGCGCCGGACCGCAGCGTGGTGGAGAGCGTGCAGAGCGCGCGCAGGCCTGTAGGAGACCGCGGCAGCCGAGGAGGCGCGCAGACCCAGTCCGCAGTCAACTCCCCCCGCGCAGTGGCATTCCGTCGAACGGCTCCAGTGCAACAGCCTCGCGAGGAAAGCAGCGCCTTGGCAGAGAGCGCCGGCGACATGAGACCGTAGCGGTCGAGGCGGCGAAGGCGAGCCAACGCCATCGGGGGGCCCGCCTCGGTTTTGTTGGTATGTCGGCCGGTCGCCGGCGTGAAGAGAGAGGGAGGGGCGACGCGGACGCGGGAGACGGCTGTTTTTCCTAGGCGCCGACGGGGAAAAGGTCGAACTCGTCGTAGTTGCACGGGAGAAGGGCAAAAGGCTGACACGTCGGACCAGCTGCTGGGCGCGTTCGTCGCTGACGCGTGGGGCCACATGTACGTCCCGCCCAGGGGAGCTCGTGGGCTGGTGGGGTCGCGCGGCCTCTTTTGAGTGAGCGACCCACGAGGCCGACCACGCAAGTGGTGGCGCACGGCGCCCATAGGAAAAGGAGGGAGGCCCCGGAACCCGAAGAAAGATGGAAGAAAACCAGCGTGGTCCTCGTGTCGGTCTGGCGGCCCATCTTCGCGCGTCGCAAACTCAGCCCAACCCAGGTGATCCCCCTGATAACGGATCAACAACTCTGAGCTCCAGTTGCCCCGTCGCTCGGCAAGCCCATTTGGCATTTGCGTGCCTATTTGATGGATCGAGTATTTTGGCATGGAATATATCATTGGGAGAACTGGCCGGCAGACACGACAATAGTGGCAATTCGGGTGCTACATACTTTTATTTTTGTTATTTTCTGAGAGACATTGTAATTTTACTTTATTTGGCCAGTAGACACCGCGCTCTTTGTTTTATTAATTTTCACCGGATGAAAAGAGAGAAAGATGTAAAAATGCCAATCTTGCCCTTTTCTCTTTCTTCTTCTTCTCTCCCTCTCTTTTTTTCTCCCTCCCTTTCTTCATCCCCATCACGAGCAGGCAGGGGTCAGTTCGGCCGGTGGCCCCTGGCGAGCGCGAGCTCCGCCGCAGCCGCCTGGGTGGCGCGCGCGAGCACTGCCGCGGCCACCTTGGCCAGCGCGCGCCAGCTCCGCCGCGGCCGCCCTGGCCGGCACGCGCGAGCTCCGCCGCCCGTCTCAGCGACCTCCGGTGATTCACGGCATCCAGACACCCCCCGGCGTCGTGAGCTCCTCCTCACCCTAGGTTCTAGCGGCGTCTGCTCGCCCAGGGGCACGACAGGCAGGTGGCGGCTCCCTCCTTGCCCCACCCCAGCGCGGCGACCTCCTCCTCCCTCGGCTGCGCGAGCTCCCTCATCCCGAGTCCGGCGGGCTCCGCCATCCCAGCACGCCGAGCTCCTCCTCCCCATGGTGGCCCTCCCCGTGGAGCTCCTTCCTCCCGCGGGATGGAGGGCGAATAGAGGAGGCGGTGGCAGACTACGTGCAGGAGAAAAGAAAGGGAGAGAAGAAAAGAAGAACGCAGTGAGGTAGAAGAAAGAGGCAAGGGAAAAAATCATTTCCCCACCTTTCTCTCTCCTCATCCGGTGAAAATTAATAAAATAAGGAGTGCGGTGTCTACTGTAACACCCCTGGTGTTAAGCATGCATGACCTTGCACCTCATGAGCATAACCATCTCATTTGCATCATCATTTGTTCACATGAAATGATAAAATAAAAAATATGCTTGCTTTGATTTGAACTAGAGCTATGTGATAGGTTGCTTGTTTGGGGTTAAGTGTTAAATAAAGTTTGTAGAGAAAATTATTTGGAGCAAAACTTATTTTTGGGTCATTTTATAAAAAGGCTTGGAAGTGGGTCAAAAATGTCAAAAACAGTTTATAAAAATGTTTTTCTTTTAATTTTAAATGGATTTTAAATCCCCATTTTTGAATTTCAAATTCTAGGCAGAATTAGGCTTTGATGTTTAAAAGTGAAATGTTCTACTCTTTGAGAGCAACATTTCATCTTTTAAAAGTTTCTTCAAATTCGGCTTAATTTTTTTGAAATATGGAGTAAATCAGTTCTGCATGAATCTTGGCACAGTGGAACCCACCCGTCGGCCTCCTTCTTCCTTCTCTTCTTCTTCTTCCTCACGCCGACGGTGTCCGTGCCGACGCCGGCCGCGTGGCATCCATACGCGGGCGACGCCGCTGCCCGCTGTTTGGCCTCCCCTTCGCCGGCCATGGCTGCCTCGACCGCCGCGCGGTCCGCCATGACCAGCAACTCCTTTCTCCCTCCTTTATCTTGCGCATCGTGGTCGCCTGCATGAGTAGAATAGGTTCGTGTAGTTTATGGGATCAATTAGGGTTAGGGTTCGTCGGATTTTGGTCGACCGCCGTCGCGGGTCGCGCCGCAGCTCGTCGGCCGCTCGCACGGAGCTCACTCCGGTGGACCTTTGCCTTCATGTGCTAGTGCAATCGAGTCGCCCCGACTTCAATTAGGTCGCAGGATAGTTCTTGGGCCTTGATTTGGCCGGAGTTGGCCGGCAGCCGTCGAACCGCCGACATGCACGCCGCCGCTCGTCGGCATGCATCACCATCGTCGTTCCGGCCAACATCTCTTCACGTTTTCTGGTTAATCCGAGTCGCCTTGGCCTGCTATACCCAGTAGGCTAGTCCTTGCGACCCGTCGTGGCCCGTGGTGGCCGGCGCACCGCCGACCCTCGCCGCCGTCCGCCATCGTACATGGCCGTCGGTCAAAACCACACTAATAGGCTTCATCTGGTACACTGTTGGGTTCGCAACGTTGAGTTGAGTCGAATGGTGGCTGTAGTTTGGCCAGAGACCTCGCCGCCAGCGAGATTGCCGACCGTCGGCGACCTTTCCCCTCGGCGTGGATCACGGGCAGAATATGTTAATCTTTTCCGGACTTAAGTGCAAAGTGGCCAGACTCAGAGAGTTTTAAAATAGGGCTTGGTTAATTACTAGAAAGTCCAAGGTTCCCGGTGCAAAACTGTTTTCTTTTTCGTTTTAAAGAATCTGTTTTCTAGATTTTTGGTAAAAGCTTTGAAAAATCATATCTCACTCATTTTTAGTCCAAATGAGATGGTTCAACTTGCAGTATTTTTCTTATGAGTAGATCTATGCATGAAAAATATGAAATATGATTTTTGTGATACTTTTCTATATAGATTTATTTATCCCTATTAAATGCCTTTATCTTAGAAAATGCATAAGTAATTCTCTGTTGCTCAGAAAAATGTGAATCCAAGTTTGTTAGTCTTCTTATGTCATGCTCTATCTGTGAAAAATATTAAAAGGCTATGTCATGTGTAAATATTGTCCTGTTTAATTATAGTGTCTTTTTTAATTAGATGATAAATAATTCATAATAAATAATATATAAGTGATTTATGCATGAAACTTTTTGGAGAGTGTTTTGATACTAATCTAGAGCTAAGAATATTCTGAGATCTGTTGTTTGATATTTTTTTTATGTACACAGTATTTTATGCCCATTAAATTATGCAGCCTTGTCATTTTTATGTAGGATAAAGTACTTGCCGTTTTGACCTAAAAATTTTATGGTAGTCTACATTAGCCATGCTTAAGCTTCTGTAATTTTTAAAAAAATTTCTAAATAATCTAAAGTCATGTTGCAGTTCTGTCCTGATTTCTTTTAATAATTAATAACACTTTAAGTTATTATTTCATGTGTATAATAATGTTTTTTCTGATGTTTGTGATAGGTGAAATCTGTTATTGGTTTTGGTTCAGTAGAAGGTAGTGTGCAAAACAATAGTCGTTTATAATTCCTTTTAATATGTAAGTAAATTGTAATGTGAGGCTTTTATAAGATTTGATTGTAGAAGAGAATGCAGATGACATGTGCTTATCATGCATGTTTTAAAATCATGTCAGTTATCTTTGAATGAGTATTCATTCACATCAGCTTGTATCTTTGTATTTACTATGTACTCGTGGTATTCATACGCACCATGCATCATACAGGATCGTCAAAGCTCGAAACGGTAGTTCCCGGAGTACAAGGAGAGGAAGGCCAACAGAAAGCCTTGGTGCAGGGGATAGCAGCAGAAGAGGATCCCGAGGTTGATCTTCCCGAGTGTGCTAACCATCAGCCACGCTCTTTCCTAAAAGGCAAGCCCCGGAGCATTCTCCCTGTGGTTTACAAAATATCTAACTTGATTCCTTTACTTATTTGATGCATTAAGTTATAGGCGTTGTTTTATACCGTTGCTGCATTACTTATATTCCTTGCCCACTGTATATCCTTCAATCCTGTTAGGTTCAGGTGCGATTATATGCTTAGCCTTGCTTTAACTAGATCGGTAGAAGTCGGGTGATTTCCTGTCATCCGCGAGTTATAGGTGGTGACTCAGAATGGTTGAATACATTGTTATCTTGGATAACCATGTGGAGATAATAAATCGAGACCGGGAGGGATTGGGGTTGGGACTGAACTGGAGGTTCGGTGAGGTTATCCCGTCTGTGTCGAACTAGGACCCCGTCCGTTGTACGTCCTCAAGTCATACTGAACACAAGCCTCACATTTAGCTAGAAGGATAAGTCGTTCCGACCGCGAAGCCTGGGTTTGGTTTAGGCCGGGAGTCGAGCTGCTGTACACATCGTATTGGAGAAGATGAGAGACCACAGGTTACACGGAGAGTAAGTCCGAGGTCAGGGTCACCCTGAATAAGGCAGCCGGGCGGTTCCTGGATACGATGGTACCTGTTGATCCCGCGATTTTCTCGAGTTGAACTTTCGGTGATCTGTAGCTCACTTTAGCGGGTGAGTGTGTTTGTGTGAGGAATACCCCACCAGCTGGTTAGTAATTGATTATAATTGCCATCGTTCCTGGATAGTGAACACTTGACTTGAGCAGCGGCATCGTAGTAATAACTTGAATAAAAGAGATGGGATGGTTGAGCCGTGATGTTGAAAGGCACTCAACCAAAAATTGGTTACTATTCTTGTTGAATAATTATTACCATGCTTGTTTAGTGCAGGTGCTAATTTAGTATGGTAAGGTTAATCAAATTAAAATACAATGCTAGAAGGTTATGATCAATTCTTTCTTTAATGCAAGCTTTTCCGCAACTTATGAGTCAGCTATCCAACTTATCCAGCCTTGCATACTCCTTGGAGTCAATTTATTTTTAGTTTATGACGGGTAAGTCTAGCTGAGTACATTCTCGTACTCACGGTTTTATTTCCCATGTTGTTGCAGATGATGAGATGTTTTATGGCTACTGTCAGCACTGTTTCTATCCCGCGTTGGGTGATGACTAGACCTTGGGCATGGTCACTCTACTCTACCTTATGCTTTTGCTGGATGTTGACTGAGAACCTGGCACTGTATTTGAACTAAGTGTGTGTGAATCTGAACTAAATCGCTTCCGCTTTATTTTGAATTTGAACTTGGACTGTAATAATTTATTTCGAACTCCGATGTTTTAAACTATGTGCGAACTATGTATGTTGTGGATTGTGACAGCTAAACTTATTACTATCTTGGCTATGCGGAAAGTTGGAAATCCTTCGAGATTTCAGGAATGACTACCGGGTTTATTAGGTCTCAGTCATGTACTTTGCTATCTTAATGGCGAATTACGTGCTGGTGCTCTAATAAATTGGTCGGTTCTGTCACAGCTGGCATCGGAGCAAGGTTTAGCATCACTATTCATAAGTATTTAGAAATAAAAGAGTTTTTGTTTATGAAAAGTATTTACAAAAGGTATAGCTATATATAGGTGTTCAAAGCTATGGTTTTGAAAATTTAGAGTGTGCCAGTGGTCATATCCTTTATGCCCAATAGGAATCCAGGTGGCTTAATTAAGTACTAACTTGGGGAATTGCATCATATTTTCTATTTTGTCATTGTCTATACAATGACGGAGTCGTATGGGTGCCATTCACTTGAGTGGTAATGTATGGATCAAATTGCCTCTACGCCCTGGTAAGTGTGAGTTGTGAGAGCATGATTGGATGCAATGCCAGCCTAGGGGAGTGCTTATTGATGCCGGATTATTCACATGTTGCACACATGTTTATATGAAGGTATCCCATGTTGGGACCGTCTTCTGGCGGTGTCGTCTTTTGCACGACTAGTTGGGGTAGTAAGTAATCGGTGTTTTCACCTTGTTCGGAAGGTGCGTGAATTTTTACGTCAAATTGCATTCATATGGGATATGGGCTGAAATGAATTTTCTGCAGGTACACTAACCGCGTGAATGGTAGAACGAAGTAGTTATGTATAAATGAGAGAACGATGTATGCCACCGCATAGCACGTTAGACTATTAGTTCGTGAGGACGTATGTAACGTGCATGCATCATGGTTAAAATTGCTCATTCAGACATTCATGGTTCCTTCCCTTATAAATAAATTGTCTTATTTCTTTAAAATTATAAACTCATGGGATATACAACTTTTGGACAGATGCCGAGAACCAAGCAGACTGCTTGCAAGTCCACTGGAGGAGGAGTGCCCCGTGGTCCTTTGGCTGTCCGTGAGTCGGTGCCAAGGGAGGTGGACACTTTTCTTGAGGAGCACGCTATGCCTAGCCTTCTTTGAAGGATTCTCTCCAATGCAGGGTACACGGTGGGCATGGAGCCTCACTACTACTGGGACAAGAATGACTTGGTGAACTATGGAGAGGCTCGGGTGGAGGTAGTTTCCCACCTTTGGGCGGTGACCCCCACTGGGTTGGGTGGCGCTGTTTTGGTGCGGGCAGGACTGCCAAGACGGGTGCCACGTTTGCAGCCTTTGACGTGGTGGAGCACCTGATGGTGGAGATCCCACACCAGCTTGCCCAGGCTTTTCCTGGTGTGTTTTCCTTTGCTAACCGCCTTTCTAGGTGGCCACATGCTGAGGGAAAACCACTGGAGGCTGGTCCTGAGGAGGCGCAGGACAGCGACACGCCTGCCATGAGTGCTATGTTTGCAGTGCTGAGGGCCTATGTCAACATGGAGACTAAGGCACTTCGTCTGAGTGAGAAGTTCAAGGAGGCTCAAGCTGATGCACGCAAGGAGAAGCGTGAGTTGACACGTGAGCTTCAACGCTCATGAGAGGAGGTAGCCCGTGTGTCTCAGCATCGAGACAAGGTTGTTCAAGAGAGCCAGAAGATGGCTCAGGCTAGGGATGAAGCCTGGTCCAAGTTTCATCGTCTTAACATCTGTCAGCAGTAGGTGCTAGAGGAAGTGGAGGATGTTCGTGCTTACAATGCTAGTCTTCATGAGGAGGTGCATAGGAAGCAGGAAGAGATCCGTCAGTTGAGAGCAGCCTTAGCAACAGCTATGAAGGCTTTGGACGGTGCTTCTAGTGAGAGTAGCAACAATGGAGAGTAGCCTTGTTGATGATCGCTAGTCTCTAGTTGTTCTTTTGCGTTCCTGTCGGGTGGTCATGTAACCCTTTTGCATGCTATTGAGACTTTGATGTAATGTTGAAACATGGTGTTTGATGTGGCGATGTCTATACACCTTTAAAAGTCTAGTGTATGTATGCTGGCAAAATGTGGATGTTGTAAGACGCTTTGCGATGGCTCGAAGTAATATTATTAGTGATGTTGTGATGTGAAAATTGAAATTATTGTGCCTCTATTTATTGTGCGAATTTATTCCCCTCGATAAATTCAGTTTGGCATGATTTTTACATTCATCTCTCATTATGACAACATTCACCTAATAAATACTTATTGCTGAAATATATAGATGCCGGTTACCCGTAGTGGTTCAGGTGGTAATGGTAGTGGTGGTGCTGAAGAGGGTGCCGATAACACTGCACGTGGTGTACCACCCCCACCTCTGACCAATGCGGAGCAGCTGTTTGCTCAATTCTTGGGTAGCCAGCGCAACGTGGAGCAGCTTCTTCGTGAAAGTTTGGCCCGTGATATTCGTCAGGGTCCTCAGCAAAATCAGTATAGCAGCTTCAAGGATTTTCAGGACACAAAACCTCCTGTATTTAAAGATGCTCCTGAACCGCTTGAAGCAGATGAAGGGCTCAACACCATGGAAGATAAATTTTGTCTTCTAAGGTTAACATAAGAACTGAAAGCGGAGTATGCAGCCCATCAACTTGAGGGACAAGCGAGGACGTGGTGCAAGCAACATCGCACCACCTTTCAGCAGGGTGTTCCTATTACTTGGGACTGCTTTGTACGTGCTTTCCGAGGGAATTTCATTCCTCCAAGTTTGATGGCTATGAAGAAGACTGAATTTCTGTCACTTACTATGGGGACTTGTACAGTGAAGGAGTATCTACACGCCTTCAATACCTTGAGTCGGTATGCCCCTGAGTTTGTTAACAATGATGAGAACAAGATAGCTAGTTTCAAGAGAGGCTTGAGTTCCAAGTTGATGAAAACCATAAGCACTTCTGCCCGTGTTACATTCAATGATTTCCTGAATGATTGTATTATGTAAGAAAACAGTAACAATGTCCATGCTACTGTCAAGAGTCGCAAGAGAGCACATGATGGAGGTGGTTCTTCTTAGGCAAGAGCCGCACCTACTTTTCGTATGCCGTATCGTCCACCTATGTCTGGGGCGAGGTTCAGGCCCCCGCAGCAGAAAAGACATAACCTTTATCAAGCTCAGAATCCGTAGAATCATCACAGACATTCAAGGTTCCTGCTCCACAGGGGAAAGCAGGACAGAGCAGCTTGACCGGTGCTAACAAGACACCTGTTAATGGCCCCTGCTACAACTGCAACCAGACAGGGCACTTTGCCCGTTATTTCCCTTTTCCCAAGAAGCAACAGGCCCCATACCAAGCTCGTGTGCATAACACCTCTATTGAGGAGATTCTTGCTGGTGAACCAGTGACTGCGGGTATGTTTTCTGTGAATCAAATCCCTACCACTGTTTTGTTTGATTCTGGATCATCGCATTCTTTCATGAGTCAAGCATTTGCACAGAAGCATGACCAAAAGATACTTGAATTGAGCATTGAATTTAAGGTTAGTTCAGCTGGGGCTGATATAACTACTAAGCAGATAGTTCAGGGTGCAACCTTAGATCTAGATAAGTGGAGGTTTTGGTTGAACTTGATAGTTCTACCTGGCTTAGGAGTGGACGTGATAGTGGGGATGAGTTGGATGAAATTCTGGGGTGCTGTGATCGATACAGGTAATAGGATGCTATCTATCAGGAATCCTCTCGGGAGGTTACTTTTCAAGTGTCGTTACCCCGAAAGTTTAAGCTAGAGAGCGTATCCTATTCTACTCGTGTGAACCCTCTTCCCAAAATTCCTGTCGTGTGTGAGTTTCTGGATGTTTTTCCTGAAGACCTCCCGGGTCTTCCACCCGATAGGGATGTTGAGTTTCGCATTGAGTTATTACCTGGCACCGCCCCAATCTCTAGGAGGCCATATCGGATGCCACCAAATGAATTGGCAGAGCTTAAAAATTAGTTGAAAGAATTGTTGGATAAGGGTCTTATTCGCCCTAGTGTGTCAGAATGGGGTTGTCCTGCTATCTTTGTGAAGAAGAATGACAAATCTCTATGGATGTGCGTGGATTATCGTCCACTCAATGCTGTGACCGTCAAGAACAAGTATCTGTTACCCCGTATTGATATTCTATTTGACCAGTTATCCAAGGCGAGAGTGTTTTCCAAGATTGATCTTAGGTCTGGTTACCATCAGATCAAGATTAGACCGGAAGACGTGCCTAAGACCGCTTTTTCTACCAGATATGGATTGTATGAGTATCTTGTTATGTCTTTTGGCTTAACAAATGCTCTTGCATACTTCATGTATCTGACAAATTTGGTCTTTATGCCTGAGTTAGACAAGTTTGTGGTGGTGTTTATTGATGACATCTTGGTGTACTCAAAAAATGAAGAAGATCATGCCGAGCATCTAAGGATTGTTCTAGAAAGGCTTAGGGAACATAAGCTGTATGCCAAGTTTAGCAAGTGTGAATTTTGGCTCAAGAAAGTTTAATTCCTTGGCCATGTTCTATCTGATGAGGGAATCTCAGTAGATCCGAGCAAAGTACAAGAAGTTATGAATTGGGAAGCACCAACTTATGTGTATGAAGTTCGGAGTTTTCTTGGTCTAGTCGGATATTATCGTCGTTTCATTCCGGATTTCTCGAAGATTGCCAAACCTATGACAAATCTGTTGCAGAAAGAGAAGAAGTTCGTTTGGACAGAAGAGTGTGAAATGGCTTTCCGTACCTTACGGGAATCGTTGACCACTGCTCCTGTTCTTGCGCAACCAGATTTAGGGAAAATATTTGATGTATATTGTGATGCATCAAAAACATGTTTGAGATGTGTGCTTATGCAAGAAGGGAGAGTCATAGCTTATGCCTCACGCCAGTTGAAGAAGCATGAAGTGAATTATCCGACCCATGATTTGGAGCTTGCAGCTGTTGTGCATGCTCTAAAAATCTAGAGGCATTACTTGCTGGGTAATTTCTGCAAAGTCTACACTGACCACAAGAGTCTGAAGTATATCTTTACCCAACGAGTTGAACATGAGGCAACATCGATGGATGGAGTTTATCAAGGACTTCAATATGGAGATCTTATATCATCCAGGCAAGGCAAACATAGACGCAGATGCGTTGAGTCGAAAATCACATTGCCATGCTATTCAACCTTTGTTAGCAGATGGTTTTGGTCTCATGCACCCTGTTGTGCTGCGTAGCATCCAAATTAGTTGCTCGCTTGAAAGAAAGATCATTGAGGGTCCAAAAACTGACAGGGGTATAGGTCATATCAAGGAGAAGATGCTGAAACAGCCAATCAAGCATTTCAGAGTAGATGAGAAGGGAATCTTATGGTTTGATGATCGTCTGGTCGTACCAAAAGATAGAGAACTCAGAAATCAAATCATGGATGAAGCTCACTTATCGAAGCTATCTATTCATCCTGGCGGTAGTAAGATGTTTCATGATCTGAAGGCTCATTTTTGGTGGACAAAAATGAGAAAGGAGATTGCAGCTTATGTTGTACGGTGTGACATCTGTTGTCGCATAAAGGCTATTCATTTGAAGCCAGCCGGAATGCTTCAACCGTTGCCAATTCCTGAATGGAAATGGGAAGATATCAGTATGGATTTCATTACCGGACTTCCCACAACTCCAAAGGGGCATGACTCTATTTGGGTAATCGTTGATCGACTTACCAAGAGTGTGCATTGTATTCTAGTTCGTACAGATTATCGACCGCCTCAATATGCTGACATTTATCTCAAGGAGATTATCCGTTTGCATGGGATTCCCAAAACCATTGTATCTGATCGAGGGTCTCAGTTTATCGCTCATTTTTGGGATCACTTGCAGAAGGATTTGGGGACAAAGCTGAATCGGAGTACAGCTTATCATCCTCAAACTTCAGGCCAGACAGAAAGAGTGAATCAAGTTCTTGAAGATCTCTTGAGGGCTTGTGTTTTATCATCCAAGGGTTCATGGGATAAATGGTTACCTTTGGCAGAATTCTCTTATAACAATAGTTACCAAGAGAGTATACAGATGGCTCCTTTTGAGGCACTGTATGGCCGAAAGTGTAGAACGCCTGTGAATTGGGTAGGACCTGGAGAAAGAAGATATTATGGTATTGACTTTGTTAAAGAAGCTGAAGAGCAAGTTCGAACAATTCAACAACACATAGCAGCTGCGCAATCTCGTAAGAAGAGTTATGCTGACAAGAGAAGAAGACCTCTAGTTTTTAATGTTGGTGATTATGTGTATCTGAAGGTCTCTCCTATGAAGAAAGTGCAACGTTTTGGTGTTAAAAGGAAATTGGCACCTCGTTATGTCGGTCCATATCAGATAGTAGAAAGAAAAGGATTGTGGGCCTATAAGCTCAAACTGCCTGAAGAGATGAGTGCAGTGTTTCCTGTTTTCCATGTATCCCAACTCAAGAAATGTCTACATGTTCCAACCGAAGAAGCCGTTAAAGTCAAAGACATTAAGCTAAGTTCAGATTTAACTTGTGAAGAGAAACCTATGAGACTCCTGGATGTCAAAGACAGATTGACCAGAAATCGTGTGGTCAGGCAATACAAGGTTTCCTGGAGCAATCATGACGATAGCGATGCCACTTGGGAACCGAGGACTATTTAAAAGAAGTATATCCCGATTTTCATAAAGAATGAATAGTCTACTCAAATCTCGGGACGAGATTTCTTTAAGGGGGAAAGGGCTGTAACACCCCTGGTGTTAAGCATGCATGACCTTGCACCTCATGAGCATAACCATCTCATTTGCATCATCATTTGTTTACATGAAATGAGAAAATGAAAAATGTGCTTGCTTTGATTTGAACTAGAGCTATGTGATAGGTTGCTTGTTTGGGGTTGAGTGTTAAATGAAGTTTGTGGAGAAAATTATTTGGAGCAAAACTTATTTTTGGGTCATTTCATGAAAAGGCTTGGAAGTGGGTCAAAAATGTCAAAAACAATTTATAAAAATATTTTTCTTTTAATTTTAAATGGATTTTAAATCCCCATTTTTGAATTTCAAATTCTAGGCAGAATTAGGCTTTGATGTTTAAAAGTGAAATGTTCTACTCTTTGAGAGAAATATTTCATCTTTTAAAAGTTTCTTCAAATTCGGCTTAATTTTTGAAATATGGAGTAAATCAGTTCTGCACGAATCTTGGCGCAGTGGGACCCACTCGTCGGCCTCCTTCTTCCCTCTCTTCTTCTTCCTCGCACCGACGGTGTCCGTGCCGACGTCGGCCGCGTGGCGTCCGTACGCGGGCGACGCCGCTGCCCGCTGTTTGGCCTCCCCATCCAAGCGCCGCTCGCCCCCGCACTCGGCCTGGCCCCACCGCTCGCCCACGCGTCCCTCGCCCTGGTCCCGCATCGCCTGCCCGCGCGCCACGCGCACGCCGAAGCCCGACGCCATGGCCCGGCCCTCCGGCCGTTGGCTCACTTCAATACGTCCCGACCGCACCTCTCGCCTTCACTCTCCCTCCACCACCACCAGACGCCCCTCCTCGCCTCGCATTTTCCTCCCCGAGCTCAAGCAGACGCGGAACCCGCCATTGCCGCCACCCCTAGCTCGCATCATCACCGCACCTCACAGCCCTGCCACTTTCTTCCCAGAGCTCACCAGCAGCTCCACCGTGGTGCGAGGCACACCTTGCGCACACTCCCTGCCCCAATGACCTAAGGTAGAGGTCGAATCGACCATTTTCCCCTTCGCCGGCCATGGTCGCCTCGACCACCGCGCGGTCCGCCATGACCAGCAACCCCTTTCTTCCTCCTTTATCTTGCGCATCGTGGTCGCCTGCATGAGTAGAATAGGTTCGTGTAGTTTATGGGATCAATTAGGGTTAGGGTTCGTCGGATTTTGTCGACCGCCATCGCGGGTCGCGCCGCCGCTCGTCGGCCGCTCGCACGGAGCTCACTCCGGTGGACCTTTGCCTTCATGTGCTAGTGCAATCGAGTTGCCCCGACTTCAATTAGGTCGTAGGATAGTTCTTGGGCCTTGATTTGGCCGGAGTTGGCAGGCAGCCGTCGAACCGCCGACATGCACGCCGCCGCTCGTTGGCTTGCATCACCATCGTCGTTTCGGCCAACATCTCTTCACGTTTTCTGGTTAATCCGAATCGCCTTGGCCTGCTATACCCGGTAGGCTAGTCCTTGCGACCCGCCGTGGCCCGTGGTGGCCGGCGCACCGTCGACCCTCGCCGCCGTCCACCGTCGCACTTGGCCGTCGGTCAAAACCGCACTAATAGCCTTCATTTGGTACACCGTTGGGTTCGCAACGTTGAGTTGAGTCGAATGCTGGCCGTAGTTTGGCCGGAGACCTCGCCGCCGGCGAGATTGCCGACCGTCAGCGACCTTTCCCCTCGGCGTGGATCACGAGCAGACTCAGAGAGTTTTAAAATAGGGCTTGGTTAATTACTAGAAAGTCCAGGGTTCCCGGTGTAAAACTGTTTTCTTTTTCGTTTTAAAGAATCTGTTTTCCAGATTTTTGGTAAAAGCTTTGAAAAATCATATCTCACTCATTTTTAGTCCAAATGAGTTGGTTTAACTTGCAGTATTTTTCTTATGAGTAGATCTATGCATGAAAAATATGAAATGTGATTTTTGTGATACTTTTCTATATAGATTTATTTATCCTTATTAAATGCCTTTATCTTAGAAAATGCATAAGTAATTCTCTGTTGCTCAGAAAAATGTGAATCTAAGTTTGTTAGTCTTCTTATATCATGCTCAATCTGTGAAAAATGTTGAAAGGCTATGTCATGTGTAAATATTGTCCAGTTTAATTATGGTGCCTTTTTCAAGTAGATGATAAATAATTCATAATAAATAATATATAAGTGATTTATGCATGAAACTTTTTGGAGAGTGTTTTGATGCTAATCTAGAGCTAAGAATGTTCTGAGATCTGTTGTTTGATATTTTTCTATGTACAAAGTATTTTATACCCATTAAATTATGCAGCCTTGTCATTTTTGTGTAGGATAAAGTACTTACTATTTTGACCTGAAAATTTTATGGTGGTCTACATTTGGCATGCTTAAGCTTTTGTAATTTTTACAGAATTTTTTGAGTAATCTAAAGTTATGTTGCAGTTCTGCCCTGATTTCTTTTAATAATTAATAACGCTTTAAGTTATTATTTCATGTGTATAATAATGTTTTTGCTGATATTTGTGATAGATGAAATCTGTTATTGGTTTTAGTTCAGGAGAGGGTAGTGTGCAAAATAATAGTCGTTTATAATTCCTTTTAATATGTAAATAAATTATAATGTGAGGCTTTTATAAGATTTGATTGTAGAAGAGAATACAGATGACATGTACTTATCATGCATGTTTTAAAATCATATCAATTATTTTTGAACGAGTATTCATTCACATCAGCATGTACCTTTGTATTTACTATGTATTCGTGGTATTTATACGCACCATGCATCATACAGGATCGTCAGAGCTCGAAACGGTAGTTCCCGGAGTACAAGGAGAGGAAGGCCAGTAGGAAGCCTTGGTGCAGGGGATAGCAGCAGAAGAGGATCCCGAGGTTGATCTTCCCGAGTGTCCCGACCATCAGCCAAGCTCTTTCCTAAAAGGCAAGCCCCGGAGCATTCTCCCTGTGGTTTGCAAAATATCTAACTTGAGTCCTTTACTTGTTTGATGCATTAAGTTATAGGCATTGTTTTATACCGTTGCTGCATTACTTATATTCCTTGCCCACTGTATATCCTTCAACCCTGTTAGGTTCAGGTGCGATTATATGCTTAGCCTTGCTTTAACTAGATCGGTAGAAGTCGGGTGATTTCCTGTCATCCGCGAGTTATAGGTGGTGACTCAGAATGGTAGAATACATTGTTATCTTGGATAACCATGTGGAGATAATAAATCGAGACCGGGAGGGATTGGTGTTGGGACTGAACTGGAGGTTCGGTGAGGTTATCCTGTCTGTGTCGAACTAGGACCCTGTCCGTTGTACGTCCTCAAGTCATATTGAAAACATGCCTCACATTTAGCTAGAAGGATAAGTCGTTCTGACCGCGAAGCCTGGGTTTGGTTTGGGCCGGGAGTCGACCTGCTGTACGCATTGTATTGGAGAAGATGGGAGACCACAGGTTACGCGAAAAGTAAGTCCGAGGTCAGGGTCACCCTGAATAAGGCAGCCGGGCGGTTCCCGGATACGATGGTACCTATTGATCCCGCGATTTTCTCGAGTTGAACTTTCGGTGATCTGTAGCTCACTTTAGCGGGTGAGTGTGGTTTGTGTGAGGAATACCCCACCAGCTTGTTAGTAATCGATTATAATCGCCATCGTTCCTGGATAGTGAACACTTGACTTGAGTAGCGGCATCGTAGTAATAACTTGAATAAAAGAGATGGGATGGTTGAGCGTGATGTTGAAAGGCACTCAACCGGAAATTGGTTACTATTCTTGTTGAATAATTATTACCATGCTTGTTTAGTGCAGGTGCTAATTTAGTATGGTAAGGTTAATCAAATTAAAATACAATGCTAGAAGGTTATGATCAATTCTTTCTTTAATGCAAGCTTTTCCGCAACTTATGAGTCAGCTATCCAACTTATCCAGCCTTGCATACTCCTTGGTGTCAATTTATTTTTAGTTTATGATGGGTAAGTCTAGCTGAGTACATTCTCGTACTCAGGGTTTTATTTCCCATGTTGTTGCAGATGGTGAGATGTTTTATGGCTACTGTCAGCACTGTTTCTATCCCGCGTTGGGTGATGACTAGACCTTGGGCATGGTCACTCTACTCTACCTTATGCTTTTGCTGGATATTGATTAAGGACCTGGCACTGTATTTGAACTAAGTGTGTGTGGATCTGAACTAAATCACTTCCGCTTTATTTCGAATTTGAACTTGGACTGTAATAATTTATTTCGAACTCCGATGTTTTAAACTATGTGCGAACTATGTATGTTGTGAATGATGACGGCTAAACTTATTACGATATTGGCTATGCGGAAAGTTGGAAATCCTTTGAGATTTCAGGAATGATTACCGGGTTTATTAGGTCTCAATCATGTCCTTTGCTATCTTAATGGCGAATTACGTGCTGGTGCTCTAATAAATTGGTCGATTTTGTCACATCTACTGGCCAAACAAAGTGAAATTGCAGTGTCCCTCAGCAAATAACAAAAATGGAGGTGTGTGACACCCGAATTGCCACTATTGCTTTGTCCACCAGCCAATTCTCCCTATATCATTTGAGAGATGGTAATAGTATTTTGAGCCTTTTACTTGTATGCCATTAGAAAAAGATGCACTAATCGTCTATGCCCCTAAAAGATGACTTCTATCGTTCATGCCCCTAGGCCTCAAAACTTTTCTCTCCCACGCCATTCCGTTCAGATTCCGTCTCTTTTTTGCCATTTGGGCTCCCGATAAGTGTGTCCAGGCAGTCTAGATGTCCAAATTACCCCTACCACCTTTGCCGTAGGATCTACGTCAAGATCCGTGCACTAAATATGCTGGAAAAAACCCTGGATATTAAAAAAAAGAGATACACATACACCGTCTCATCCTCACACGGACTTCTCCGACGACTTCGCGTCGGGCTGCGACCTGGCCGGCGGCGCCCCTTCCCGGCGGTGCCCCTTCCCCAGCGACTCCCCCTCCCAGCAGCGCTCCACCCCAGACGGCGCCCCTCCCCGACCGCGAGCCCGCGACCCTTCCCGGCGGCGTCCCTCCGGTTCTCAACCGACGGCGGCCCCCTCCCTCGGTTGTGGCGAGGTAGGCACCAGCTCTGGCCGCCTCTCCCCTAGCGTTGGCCCCCTCTCCCCCAACGCCGGCCCCTTGCCCTTCAAAGGCCCAATCATCTCTTCTCCTACTCCGACGAGAGCTGCGGGAGTAGAAACGCGCGGAAGCGGCGAGCGTAAGAGGGAAAGGCGAAGGAGGGGACGAAGAACGCGAGCGCCTAGTCGGACATGACCGGGCTCTTGGCAAAGCCGCGGACCAGGCCCACCACGACGTCCCACATGGCCTTCGGCAAGCAGGAGGAGCCCGCGACGGGGTTCGAGGAGGACAGCTCGCGCCATAGCTGCTTCGGGTCAAGAGGTGGCGACGGTTTCCGGGTGGGATCAACGTTGGTGAAGAAGAAGCGAGTGCTGGGGTGAGAGCCATGGGGACGGGGGTTGCGGCAAGAGGCAGTGGAGATGAGGAGGAGAGGGAGTATGAGCCGATGGTGCGTGGTAGATGTGGAGTGGCGGAGAAGCACCGCGGCAATGGCGGCGGCGGCGGCCATGGGGCGGCCGGTTTAGGCCGGCAGCATGGAGAAGAATGAGCAGATGTAGAGGATAAAGGTGGGAGGGGTAATTTGGACATCTAGATTGCCTGGACCCACTTGTCAGGAGCCCAAACGATGAAAAACAGACGGAATCTCGATGGAATGGCTTGGGAGAGAAAAGTTTTGAGACCAAGGACATAAACGGTAGAAGCCATCTTTTAAAGGCATGGACGATTAGTGCGTCTTTTCTAATGACATACAAGTTAAAGGCTCTGGTATTTTTGCATGGTCCAAAGCACTGCACGAATTTTTTTTTATAGGATCTCAAAACACGATGAGTCGCATGATGACCTGATCCACACTTTTGGTTGTTCTCAGACCGAAACAATATGAAAATGGCACGTAATCAAGCAATATCTACAATGCTGGTTTTTTTTTTAAAAAAAAAGCAATATCTACAATGCTATAGGATAATTTTCTAGTATTACTACACTCCTCTCATCTAATCCTTTAATAGATTATGAAAATCATTGTAAATTTTTATAAAAAATGTTATATGCAAATTGTATTTTTTATGTCACCAGCAGATAAAAAAAGAAGCAAAAATATATTTTAAGGGTCGTGCTTTGTTCGCACATGAACTATTCTTGAACCGAAACAAAGACTTTCTTGTGTCATGTTTACATAGCCTAACTTGTCTCACGTGCCTAGAGATCACGATCCAGAGCAGCACGAAGCTTGAGCGGTGACCTGAAATGCCAAGCCAAACATGCATGGATGGACCGATATTGATCCATTGGGTAAACTCAATCTTCAAAAGCAAGGTCAATGAATCACAATATTGGCCGCCTTAGTTCTAAAAATGGGTCAATGACCATAACCTATTAATCCAATAGGTAAGATAGATCGATCTAGCTATTAACTAACAATTTTTTCTTGAATTTATTGATATTTTTATTATCTTTTTTCAAATAATCACGGTTGGTCATAACTTGTAAGCACGTCTACATATATACTTGAAAGTAGACTGGAAAATATCATATTTTGGAAGTGCGACTAGATAAAATTAAAAACACGTCTCACTTGAGAACTTATTTAATTTAATACAGTCGTAAATCCTTATTGTGTTATATATCATGATAGCTTTGAAGCTGGTATCTTATATCTTGAGCTGTTGATAGTATTCATGATCCATGGGTATAGAAGAAAAAAAGGATTTAGATCAATCTACTCCCTCCGTTTTAATTTTATTGTCGTTTTAGAATGTATAGTGCATACAAGAACACCTACAAGCCTACAGGAAATAAGCTGCTCAGATATCTCATCCTTGATATAGCGAGGAAGGCGACCAGCTGCTGCATCAACTTTTCACCACGCCAAACGCTATAAAGCTGTTTTACTAGGGTGCAGTACCTACCATGCTACCTAAAACGACAATTTTTTGGGGCCTTATTTAGTTCCAAAATTGAGAGGTGCCAAAATTCATGTAACGCACTGTAACATTTCGTTTATATTTATGAATTATTGTCCAAATATTAATTAGGCTTAAAAGATTCGTCTCGCAAAGTTAAAGCAGACTGTGCAATTAGTTTTTTATTTCGTCTATATTTAATACTCTATGCATGTACCGCAAGTTTGATGTGATAGAAAAACTTTATTTTACATAGTGCATTTTTTTAGGAGTTTAGGAGGAACTAAACATGACTTTGGTACTAAAGGTTGAGAGCTAAAACGACATGGAGCATGCGTGACCCATTGTACCGGAGAGGTTATAACCTTTGTTACTTAAAAACGAATGAATTCATAGCCTCTAAAGTTGAGAGGGGCCACGAAGCAGCGTTGAAATACTATAGCCGGATCGGCCCATTCCCGTGCCTTGCCGTCACCGATCAGGCCAGGGCACAGCTAGCCGCGTGACACAACGTGTAAAGAATCCAATCCTGCAAGGCGCGCGCAGAGGGTAGGTAGAGTAGAGGTGCGGCCGCATGCAGCTGCTGACCGCTGCGTCGTCGTGGAGACCACAAAGCAGCACGGTACGGTGGTGCCTCTCGCCGCCGCTTTAAATTTGACTCCGGGCCCAAATGCGCAATGCCAATGAGCTAGAGCGCGCGTGGAGGACATGCATGGCCCCTGTTCGTGTGGACTAGCTACGGTCAGGTGAGGTGTCGATACCGTGGGCAATCAAATTGCAGGCGGGGCGAGTGGACGGTCCGCCGGCCGCTAAGCTGTCCACCACGCTATAAAGTGGGTTTTGCGGAATCCGCCGGCCGCAACTCTATAGCCACGAATGGTCAACGAGCCTGGCGGACAACGCTTCAAGCCCACAAACCTCCGCAAACTGTTATGACAGCAAACAAGTACATAGACAACACGCAAGCACGATCGTTGGCTTTGCGTACAGCAAGCACTGACCCTGAGCGTCCTTTGCGTACAGCCATGGCCGCAAGCAACAGGAAGCAACAGGCACAGGCACATATACAATTACAATTACAAGCTAATTCTCTGCATTGCCGCAAGCAAGCAGGAAGCAACAGGCACATATACAAGTACAAGCTAATTCTCTGCATTGTTTCGACAACACTGACTTCGTCACATCCACACTCCTTGAAGCCGCATGCTTACTGCTTTGTTGCACTACTTCATGGCCAATCAACTCTTCTTGCGCAATCATCTCAACACCAACACTGCAACAACATGATTTTCATTTCTAGTTAGCACTTACAGGATAGAAAAAATAATTGCAACCCAAAACATGGCATGACAAGCGGCTGATTTTGAAACCTTCAGGGGCAGTAGTAGCTGAATCAGAGAGAAGGTACAGGAGTTCAACATGAATCAGCAAGAGTATTCAACATGTAAAATTTGGAATCAAAGAAATAGACCATATGCAGGAGGGGCCTCTAAAAGTGTCACACTGCATCCATCTAATTTCAATCAGGAATATCTGTGATATCAGTGGCTTAATGAAGAAATGAGCAAATCTATGCGTCAGGAATAACCACATTTTTATTCAATGAAGTTTATCTAACGTGTAAGTAGATAAACTGAGAACAAAATACTGCTCAAGAAACTTGCCTATCCAAGGCTTCTTCAAAATTGTCCGCATTGACATCAAAAAAGAACACTGTTATCTCTGATTCTTTATATGCATTGCAATAGACACCATGCTGATATTTTCACATCATACCAAATAGTCAAAGTTGTAACCATAGTACAAGTGGCCAGGAATATTATTAAAAAAATATATAAGGTGCCCAGTCAACTTCTAAACAATCACTGACTTATGAAAGGATTTTTTTTTATTGCCTTTTTTCAGCATTGGCCCTGCCAAGTAAGGGTAACAAGACACCACCAAAATATACATAGACATACGAGATGCAGAGCTGTGTATTTTGTTTGAGATCACAACAGGCTACAGTTTTGGATTGCTCATGTACGGTATACTGCAAGGTTGAACCATTTGAGCTTTACTCTCATATAGAGCACACAGAACTGAAATTTAGTATGGAAGCGGACAGGTTTTTTTTTATTTTGAAATTTGGCTCTCGGGCCATTCAATTAACTTCACGCCTAGCTGAACCGCTGGCGACTCGACTCCTCAGGAATTGGATATTCCCAAACAAACTCGGAACCTGAACTTTGGTTCAAACCTAAAGCAGCTATCTTGTGCACAGACGAGTTATAAGCTCTTGGAACATGAAAACATTCAAAATGATAAAAGTGCTCTGTAATCATGCCCGAATATCTCTGAAGATGACACCTGACGAGGTCTGGTCCAGGGACGATGACTGAATAGCATCTCGAACCAGGGCCAAATCCGTTTCTAATCAAACCTAACGCACAGGCATCAATCAGAGGCATCAATCACCAAGGGGGTCAAGCAAATCCTTACCCTTCATTGGAGGACGAGGAAGCCACACTCGCCGCCTGCCGCCCCGATCCCGCAGAAGCTGGCACCTGGATCTCACCCCCATCCTCTGCCACCTGCTCTTGCTCCACCATGGAGGAGCGCGAGCCGAGGGCAAGGGTTCCGCCGTCTTCCATGGCTGGAACCAGTGTTGCCATCTACGCCGAGGGCGAGGACGCCGGTAGCGGAGGAGGACGACGCACCGACGCCCGACACAGGCGCTTGGCGGCGCAGCCCGCGCTGGAGGACGGGGAGTCAGGGGACGGGCAAGCCGTGGCGGCGCAGAGCAGGTAAGCGGCAGGACTCCTCCCTCTAGCAGCGGCGGCACAGAGCACTCTAGCGTAGGCAAGCCGCCGTTACGGGAAGGAATCGGGGAAGGACGCCCACGCCCGAGCGGAGGATGAAGGCGATAGGCGGCGGCTCGTTTGCGTCTTGCGGTTTCTTGCGGGCTTGGGACGCCTCCCTCTGTTGCCCAGCGGGCTTTGCGGGCTTCAGCCACTAAGGCCACGAAGAATTTGCGGCCGGGCCACAAACGCCACGAAGCCAAAATTTACGGGGCGGCTTTGCGGTTTGCGGTAAGAGCCCGCCCTGCCTGCAATTTGAGTGGGCAATGTTTGCTTCTTGTCCTCACACTCAAGAGAACAGCGCTTTGAATTGGCAGTCTAGTACTAGTACTGCTACTAGTGTTGATGATCGTGCAGATCCGTATGCACAGCCGCTCGGCTTGGGGACTTGGGGCTGTGAATTGTGATGGGAAGCCAGGGAAACAAGAAAAATTGGCTTCACTAACTTCTTTTGGTTCCTATGCCATTTTAGGCCATGTTTAGTTCCGGCCGATTCGGCGTTTGTACAGTGCTGACCGTCAAATCAATGCACTGTAGTATTTTATTTATATTTGGTAATAATTGTCCAACCGTTAACTAATTAGGCTCAAAACGTTTGTCTCGTAAAGTACAACCAAACTATAAATTAGTTTTTGATTTTATCTAAATTTAGTACTCCATACATATATCGTAAATTGAATATGACGGGGTATCTTCTTTTAGCATAATACATTATTTAGGAGTTCGGAGGAACTAAACAAGGATAGCCAAAGGCCCAAAGCTCCTAATGTGGGCTGCAGTACTAGTACAGTACGTAGCACAACACTGACAGACAGAGCATCGGACAGCCTAACCAAACAAACCCGAATTGTTATACTACAATAGCTGCTTTATTATGCACATCGGGAGAAATGCATTTACTTAAGTCTTGAGGTGCATTCGGTAGGGTTCGGATGCAGATTCTATCAGAAAAGTTCCATATCAGAATTCTGTTTATTAGAAATATTCCTTTGCTAAAATGAATTAGAATCGCTGCAAAAAAAAAACCTATTAGATGGTCCTTCTTCATAGTTGAAAACAGTGACAAAACGTTTATACGTGTTCCAGAGGGGAAAATGATCAACGTGCCAATAAACAGACAAGAATCTGATTCCTGTAACAGAGGAGAAACGGGCCCCAAAACCCTGCATGGAGTGCTGGATGGGGTGGCTGTGAATCGTCGAGAGCCATGCTGCCCAGTGAGTGGTCCATGTGTGCACGTGAGCAACCCGACGTGACCATACGTGAGACGCCTGCCAATCAGAGCTGGGGCCGACGGTGACGGCACGTGGAGGTGGAGGCCGTGGCGTGCGGGCCAGGTCCAGCCAGCAGCAGCAGCAGGAGCCGCCGCCAAGTCGGAATCGAATCCAATCGAGGCGATCGCGATCCGCGTGCGTCAGGCCGTCAGCCGGAGCCAGCCCGCGCCGCGCGCTCCCGTGGCCAGTGGCCACTGCGGCGGCCAGCCCCACTCAATGTCCGCGCCGGAGACATGGCCGGACGAATCTGATCGCGTCCTCGTGATCTCGGCATCACGCACGCGCGATCTCGACGCAGATGCGGCCGTCCGGGAGCCGTGAAACTGCGCAGGATCCCCGCTGGATGCTGACGATGCAGGCGGCTGGCTATGCGCCCGTGACCCCTACTCGATATTCTACCTACGGTAGCATGCATTGCAAGCAGGCGAGTAGGACACCCTTCCTGACATCGCCCACGACGCAATGGCATGCGCAAGGCAAGGCAATAGGCATCATTGCTACTTTCCCGCGTCCTCGCACCGTCGCACTCACACCGCCGCCCCCATGCGCTGTCTGAGATTCTCCCTAGTGGTTTCCAGTAGTTCCTACTGGCCGTAGTCCAGCGTACTCGGTACGTAGGACTCTTTCAAAGTTCCAAGTTTTTTTTCCTCTCCTCCTCACAACAATCTTTAGCTATTTATATGAAACATTAAATATAAATAAAAAATAACTAATTAAATAATTTAGTTATAAATCACGAGATAAATCTTTTAAATCTAGTTAGTCCCTGATTAAATAATAATTATTAAATATAAATAAAAATACTATAGTGCTCAGAATCGCAAAAAATTACAATGTAAACCAGGGCTAGACTCGTAGTGAACGAAAACTGTTTTGTTTACTCGCACGGTCGCACCTCGCAGGTAAACTACAAAAGTTACGGTACTTAGCTTTTGCAGATTCGTATCTTTTCTTTGGTGTGCCTTCCTTGGCTAGCAGAAAGTCAGGGGTGGGCCATGGGTCAATGGTCACCACTCATCTACTCGCGCTACGGGACGATGCTCGAAACAAACTCCGCCGATCCCGAGGCTTTCAGCTGCTTTTTCATTCGGATCTTGTTTAGACTCTAAATTTAAGTTTTTTTTCGTTCTTCTCGTCGTATCAATGTTTAGCCGTTTATATAAAGTATTAAATATAGATAAAAAATAACTAATTATATAATTTGGTTATAAATCACGAGATGAATCTTTTGAACCTAGTTAGTTGATGATTGGACAATAGTTATCAAATACAAACGAAAATACTACAACAACAAAATTAAAAAAATTTCAGCATCTAAACGAGTCTTTGCAATCGCAACCCGAGCCGAGATGCCGATCCCAAGTGCTATTCGGCGCACGCGCTGTTCAGCTGCGGGCGCACACATGTTATTAAGAGCATGTACGTCTAAGGCCGTCCCCGTCCTTTCCTTTTTCTTCCTCTTTTTGTCGTTTTCCTGTCCCGAACACCGCTGCGGGGAGAGAAAATTTAAAATAATTCAAACAGTGTGGCGCCCCATTTCTCTTTCCCCAATTCCCCTTTCTCCCCACTCAACGCGCCGTTGGAATCCCTCGTCGGACCGGCGATTTTCCGGCGGATCCTCTCTCGCCGCCGCGGCCTGCGCCGGATTCGAGGTCTCGACCCACCGCGCAGCAGCAACGCCGTAGAGGCTGCGTCAGCCATAATCGACGCGGGTGCGTTCCCCAGGCAGATGTCCCCCTTCTACGGCTCGAAGCGGTGGGGGATTCTGCTTCGTTGCGGCCGGCGTCGATTGCGAGTAGGCACGCGACGCTTCGCCGGTCGATGTCGAGGCAGAGGCTTCGTCGCACCCTTGTCTAGGCGCGGTGCTATTCCCAAGGATGTGGAGGGGAGTTGAAGGTATGTCTACCAGGCGTCCGTTCCTTTGATTTGGTTTCGATTCGTCCTTATGATTTCGATTCGAGTAAGAGGCGAATTCGATTTGAGGCGGATTCATTTTTTCAGCCGGAGGCGGATTCGATTTGAGGCGGCATCGACGAATCCTTGCGGTTGTTGTCGAGATCCGGTGGCTGCAGCCTGCATCACAGGGGAATCCTGCTGCTACGAGGACGTGGACATCAGCGGCGGCGACAGCCTCCAACGATTCTAGGTATGCATCTTGCCTTTACCCCCCAATTCCCTGTGATTGACGAGCCGCTTCCTCTCGGGTCCCATATGCCCTAAGGCTGGAATCCAAAAACTGTATGGAGTTCAGTGACATACTGCAAGACCTGGGGGTCGCAAAAAATTCAGTGTTAAATATGCTAATGTGGTAGATTAGATGGGACCACGGTGAAAACAATCTGTCAAAGCGGTGTTTTTGTAAGTGCTTTCATCAGTTTCAGAACTTATGTCCAAAGTTAGCTAGCTTGTGCAAAGCACTAACCTTCATTCGCTTAGGATATAGTAAAATATATTTCAGATAGTCTATAGACATGAGAAAGTATAGGAAGACTTTCAGAATCATGTTTGACGTGTATTGTCTATAGGCTTAACTTGTCCAAACTTTTCATAGTTAGTTCATTGTGTTGTTATTTACTAGCAAAGTGTCAGTTATGACTTATTTTGCACTTCTCAGTCGTTTTGCATTTTTTGATATATAATATCGTAGTGGCTAACTGTAGCAGGAGCAACACTAAGCTGCTAGGAAAAGTAACTGGTATACTCAGTTTGGGTTAAATGTCTATATTTGCTCAGGATATACTCATTAAGTGCGGAGAACAAAAATTGAAATGTTTATCTAAAAGGGAGGTCCTCTTTTCCATTTGCGACCTATTTGTTGACTCAATAAGATTGTTTTTGTAATATATAATATACTCCATTATTTTATATGAGATTTACTCATCCGTTCTAGTTATTTTTTTAGGTTACCATAAAATATTGTTTCCAAGGGCCTCAAACAGATAAGTCAACTTGTTTGGTGGAATTATTACCTTCAAGTACTGCCGCCACGAAACAATTTATATCCTACAGGTATGCGCCTCCGTCTTTTTCGCACTCCATTGGCGCTTTTCATCTATCCTCCGCCTTTGTTGATATTAAAGTTTCAGTTTTAGATCAAAGCATTGACCACTGCCCATTGTTTTCAGCATGGCTTGGCTCTATAAATCCATTGTCCTGTAGTATGTTTGCTCCAAAGTGAGTTGTGGCATGCACGCTGTAGTTCTAAATCCTTGGAGGTGTTCCCACACTTTTTTAGATCTACTGATGTTACTTGAGTTGGATCATTCTGAACTCTGAACTTTGCCATGGTGAATGAGTGAATGCAAGTGGTTTGTTGTGTATGCATGGTAGTAAGACATCACTTGCGTATGCATGGTAGTAAGACATCTACCCCGATTTTACTAGGTTTTTTTGTTATGTTGAGTTCAGGTGTGAGGTGTGAGGTGAGGCATGAGGTAGTAACATATGGATGCTTCAATCTGCAATCCTCAACATGTAACAGTGCACTGGATAAAAAATCTTTTTACCTAGTGTTGTATGTAAGAAAATCTATTTTCTCCCTCTCTTTGTTTTGCTGCAGCAAGAGGCTTTTGCGCTTGTACTCTGTCTTTGCCCAAGTTCAGTTCATCTTTATCTCTAGCCATGAGTTTGCGGGAGTGTGGTTGTGAGTGAGCTGATTTTCTTTTTTTTCTACCTATCGGCGCCGGTGTCGCGTTCAAACTAATTCAACATAGCAAGATGGTGAGGCCGAATCTGAATGTGTTTGTGTGTGCGTGTGTGGATTGGTAAAATTTAGTCAACTATGCATCATTGTTTGGCATATTTTTTTTGTTTGTATCACCGAGCAATGACTCATTCCAATTTAAGGTAGTGCATATGACATCTTAGTATAAATTTATAGTTTGTACACATCTGTTTTGGCTGATCGAAAGTTACACGTTCCAAGGTAGATTGAGACTCTTTTTTTTGTCCAAGTCTGCAGCTGAAGGTGCTCGGGGCTATCCTGTACCATCAAGAGTTCAGGTAATTAAACCATGCACTTTTTTCCTATTTACTCATGGACTATTATATAATTTTGATTTCTCTTTAGAAAACACTCTGTCCCATTTGGTAATGTTTGTAACTTTGAAATATATATTGCCTCATGTCTTGCTAAGGCTTTTTATATGCTTTATTGCAAAATTTAATCATTTTTAGACTTCTAGAAGAATAAGCAAGAATAGCGGTTAGAATTAGAATGGTAACTTTTTGAACTGCAGGCGTTTGGTTTAATCGTTTCGTTTTCAAACCCATTATTCTTGCTTTTTTTGGGGGAACTCTAAGAGCTCTAATTGTACTGTCTAGTTTCTAGAACTAAATGGTAGCGATTTTATACTGTGAAAACTTATTGACCATATCTTATTTAAGTTTAGTTTCTAGTTACATTCTAATATTAGCTCCATCTGTCATAATTTGTCCTCTAAATTTTTGCGGGATCTATAGTGTTCTTAATGTTCACTTTTACAAATTGAGTTGTGTCATGCACCCTCTAGTTATAAATACTCTTAGAGGGGGTTTCCCACACTTATTTTGGTATTGTTTTTACTTGGGTTCTATCAGTCTAAACTCTGAACTTTTGTTAATGCGTAACACCACACAGACACACTCTAGGCATGTAGGTTTCTGTACAAACGTGTCGTTTTTGCCGTCTCTCTGTCCCACACGGGCATAAATGTTTAATTTGTGATTCTATAAATTTTTTGTACAAAGTTTTACAATCTCATAGTTCAAAGTTTATAAATTCTTAGTATAAATTATTAAACACAGCAATATAAAGTTTATAATATGATAATTCAAAATATTAACCTACCTGGTTTGTAAATGTGATAGCACAAAGTTTTTATAAATTCTAAGTGTTAAGTTTTGAACCTACTGTAACAAAGTTTATATAATAAAATATTTTGAATTTCTTAAAAATCGCTTCAAAATATATTCGGTTTAGATTGTAGCTTACTTTTGGTTTTAAATGAATATAAAGAAACCATTTGAATTGTAAGTGGTGCAACTTTCTGTTCTTTTTTTGTTTGGTATGTGTTACCTAAGAATGCTGATGCCATCTCTATTTTTTTTCTCACTTCAGGATTTTGTTGTTAAATTAAAATTCAGTGTTAGCCATCATCTTCATCGGTCTAAATTTCAAAACTCATTATTTCTCAGAATTCATAAGTGGGAAACATTGCATTAGTCAGGTTAGTCATTGATGGAAATATGATCTCTTTACTTTTTTTTTGTTATTGGTTTTTTTAGTCCATTGCATGCTATATGTCTTCACATTTTACTGAATGAGCACTAGTCTCTGACTCCATCTATCTTGTCTGTAATCTAGGTATATTCTTGGTGGGGATTCATGGTGTAATGAAAGGGGCAGAGGGGAACATCGAGTAGTCTGTTGCTCTTGATTTATTGCTACTGTAACAAATGAAATGAGATTTTGCCTAGCATGCTTGAGATAGTCCTCCTCTAGCCTGAAAGGCTGAAGGTTAAAGCTGAAGGACACAAATACAAGCTATTTCTGAGTCAGAACGAATCAGAGAAGAATATATAGTAGACCGCAAGCGTCACCATGTATGTTATATTATTATTGAGTGTCAGCACACCAATGCAACTATATAATATGGAGCCTCTATTTCCAATTAGAGACTGAACATTTTTTATTAGGGTAACATGCTATGCTTATTTAGATCAGATCACATAATTGTGCAGACGTAGCTGAGGATTAATAAGTACAAAGTAGACGAGCGGTGCTATTAAAGAAATATTATAGTGGAGTTGTTGAGTTGAATAGTTCATCCTGCAATACTCAGTATCATCATATTATGGAGTGCTACTCACTATTTTGCATGCAGAACCATAAGACTTAGCTTAATGAACTTTTGAGATTCTTTTTTTGTCTATCTATGGTGAGTAATTTATTTGCTAATGAGTTGACTCAATCTGTAGGGGACGTCAAAGATGACTGAGAAAAGGAAGATGAAGAATACCTCAAAGAGGATGAAGATGCCCCTTGGCGATGCAGGGGAACATGTTTAGTTTCCTAGCCTTCATGTGAGTCCTTTGCTGACTATTTTTGCTACTACCTTTGATATTATGACAGATCATATAATTGATGTGATAGTTTAAGTTCTGAACCTAGCAGTACAAATTTTTGTAATGTGAGAGTTTAAAGTTTGTAAAACTAGTAGTATAAAGTTTGAAGTATGATAGTTTAAAGTTTATGAATTCTTAGTGTAAAGTTTAAAACCTAGTAGTACAAAGTTTATAATTTTATGGTTCAATGTTTCAAACCTAACACTATAAAGTTTTGAACCTAGCAGTTCAAAGTTTATAATGTGATAGTTCAAAGTTTTGATCCTAGAAGTACAAACTTTTATTATAATAGTTGAATATTGATTAATTATAAGTATAAAGTTTTGAACTTAGCAGTAAAAAGTTTATGATGTGATAATTCAAAGTTCTGAATACAACAATACAAAGTTTGTTATTTGATAGTTTAAAGTTTATAAATTCTGACCGTAGAGCTCTGAACCTAGTAGTATAGAGTTTATAATGTGATAATTCAAAGGTTTAAACCTAGTACAATGTTTAAAATATGATTGTTCAAAGTTTTTAAACATAACAGTATAAATTTTGTAATGTGACATAAGTTTGTAAGCTTTTATAAATTAAATATAACTTCATGCATTTTTTAATTTGTTTATCTTGTCTTATTTTTTCAGGTATTAATGGTAATTATTTAGTACCAAAAACAAAAGCAACATGTGCTTTATATTAGCTAAATGTCTAGACGTATATCTCGATTAATAAGATGCACTCGTTTTTCTAGTTTTTTCTTCTTTTATAACCTTGCATATTTTTATAAAATATTTTATATTTTTTTATATTCGTTGAATTAATAGTCCTATACAAAATATTATGGAACATAAATACTATGAATTTTTGAAAACTCTGCTTTCACATCAAATAGATTTGAAGCCATCCCCTACCCTTTTCATCTCCCACATATCCGCTATTCGGAAAGAGAAATAAAATGCTTGTAGAATTTAAAATGTCATATCAGCCCAAAATCTAGACGAGGGAAGCGTTAATGGGCCTATCAGCCCAAAAGCTAGACATGAGAAATGAGAAACAGATCACTCGCTATAATAGTCACGTGCGTCGCGATCGATACGAGCACACTCGCGCTGAGTAGTCACCCCCACCGTGGGCCCGTACATGTAGTAGCGCGCGTACGCCGATACTGTTAGCGGCGCGCGTGCGGCACCGAGCAGAAGCCCCCGCGGCCGATCGGTGCTCGTGCTCAGTCGCCCCCGGCCGCCCCGGACCGTACGACTTGCGAGAGCGGCGGGACGGCCGTCCTCGAGCCTGCCGCCGCCGTGTCGCTTTTGTTCCCTGGCCCCGGCTCCAATTATTCTACCCTGTGCTGTGGGCGTGGCTGCGCTGTGTGGCTGCGCTGCGCTGCACGCTCTGCCTTGTTGCACTTGCTTGCACCAGATTTTGTCTTTTGTCTTCTTCTGTTTCTCTCTCAGCGCCGGGCGCCCGTGTCTTGCCTCCGATGACCTGTGCACAGACGTAACGGGGCCTTGAACGAGAGAGTAGCATCCATGTCATGAACCCTTGTAGTTTCTCTGCCAATTACGTTTTCTTTTGGTTCTTTTCTACCCCTCTTGGTAAGCACCGCCACGACACAAGGCTAGCTGCTATAGAGTCAGCGCCTATCGTGTTGTTAATTTGCGCACGCCAATTACTACTCCAACATTCACTTTGTCTGTAGCATATCTAGTAAGGCTTAAGAGAACATATATATCCAATCCGATTCCACGAATTGATGGTGAGTTGAGAGCAACGCAAAGACGATGTGCGGCGGCATCTGATCGAAGCGAGCTCGAGCTCTGTGCGATTGAGGGTTTCTAGTTGACCATTCTACATTTACGTATGTTATTCTTGAAAATGTAACGGTTATAAATTATAATAGTTGGTTTAAATTTTTGTGCTGTAAGTATGCTCATACTACATTTAAATCTTTGATTCAATAAGTATGCTCATACTACTCTCTAGTCTTTCTTTACCTGGCTGCTCCTCTTCTTCGAGTTGACGCTCTCCCTGCCCCCATATGTTGGCGACCCCATGGTGCTGTGGAACCTCTCCATGTCCGAGCTGTTGTTGTGCCCTGCTCATTCGTCCTGTCTTCCTCATCAGGAGAGCCCATCACCCCCATGGCCCCATGGCATTCTTAGCCCTCAATTCAAAATGGCAACGTGGAATTCTCCGTCGGGTTTCGTCTTCCCATCCCGGTCCTCGTGGAGGGAGATTTCCCCCATCCCCGTCCCCGCGAAAGCTCACGGGGGACGTTTGCTCCCCATCCCCGAATCCAAGCCGGGAATCCATCCCCGACGGGGTCCCCGTCCCCGCAAGAAGCTTGAAAATTTTTTTACTCAAATCAACAATCCAAAAGAAGAAATGTTCACCAGTCACCACAACTGCATCTTGCAGCATGAAATATGATTGTTTACTTTACAAACCACAGTTGCAAACAAATCAGAAATAATCTCACATATACACAAGTGCTTGTGTCAGGATAGAAACGCAGATGCAAAATAGAAGCAAAAGAAGACACGTCTCTGCTGCTCTGCTATCCACTAGCAGGATGAGAAAAAGGAGACGCAAGTTGGCAACATCAATCTTTCTTTCTTGCAAATCGATGTATCGAGACTCGACAGGCAAGCTTCATGTGCAGGGGCCATGGCGACCGGTGATGGCCTGGCGGCCTGGGCGCTTGGCCAGCCAAGGGCTCCAGCATGCTGCACGCAATGGAGGGAGGAGAGGACGGCGCTTTGACCGGCGACGACGTGCGGCGGCACGCGCGGCGGCGAGAGTCGCGATCGTGGGCGGCGTCTGCGACTAGTGGTGTAGCGGCGGCGGCTGACTGCGGGAGTGGATTCGAGAGCTCAAGGGGATTAGGTTAGAAGTTCACATATATACTGAAGCTGCTGATGGGTTTTGATGGGCCAAATTGATATGAACATTTAAACCAGCGTCACCAAATGCTCTTGACGGATCGGGTTTGCGGGGATCCGGGACGGGAAGACAGATCCCATCACCGCACCCGCTAGACCCGACGGGGACAAGTTTCCTACCAATTTGATCCCCGTGGGGGATAAATTCTCCCCATCCCCGTCCCCTAATAGGGGAATTCCCCACGGGGAATTGGGGATCGGGTCCCCATTGACATCTTTACCCTCAATGCTAAGCTCATTTGCCTCATCTTTCTCACCGATGAAGTCCCCCACTCATCTTCCTCACAAGGAGAGGAATGGAGCGTCTGCGGCTCCCTAGGAGACTCTCTGGTGAAGGACCAAGGTGGCAACTCGTAGAGAGCATCGTTATGCGACGTGCATCACATTCTCTTCATCTCCTACATCTTTATGAAAGTCAACATCTAAATGCTAAGCTTTTCCCACTTTGATTCTTAGTGAACCCATCTTAACAAAAAAAAGGCTAACTTTAGAATTAAGCATCGCTAGATAAAATTTGTTCTAAGCAAGCCCATGTACCATTTACGTCTTACTAAATTTTGTAATAAAAAAGGTTGTTACTCAAGAAAAACTTAAACCACCTCAGCACAAACGACTCTCACATAAGGTATACTCTTGTGGACTCGTTGAATAAGAACAAACCAATAAGCAGATTGATTGGTTTGACACTATTGTCGTATCCATTTCATGCGTAAAAGTTGTCATGCATGTGAACTAAGTATCATTAAATGGTTAGGTTGCTTACGGTGAATTATATCATTACATTGTTCTTCCAATGGTAGGCATGTATCTATCGATAAAGAGATGCATGTAGTAATTTTGTTAGTCTTGACTTCATTCTACCAGCTCAGTCTCTATCTTATGTTCACAGGAGTGATGATCAAACTTAAGATAATTTAACTTAAACAAATCAAAATCTAAAATGGTATGTTTCTTGGACGAATGCGGTATTTTTTTTTGAAGCAACACTGCAGACTTTATTCATTCAAGATAGTTACATCGTTCATCAACGAGTCTAAAATAAAGTTAGGGGGCTCATCAACTCAAACACAATTTTTCTTATATTGCCGAGTTCTTCTCGCAGATTGTGAGCCACCTGATTCGCCTTCTTACTAAAATGTTCAATCAATATATCTTGGAAACCACTCCATACAGTATTGCAATCATCATATATTGCAGCTGTGAAATTTGCTAAAAAAACCTCCATCCTTCATAATATGTACCACTTCCATGCACTCCAATTGGATGATTAACTGGTTGCACTAGTTTAGTTAGAGAAGTCGGTGTTGATGTCTAGTGCATCATGCATCATTTCTTTTATGACCAGTAGAGGAAGTATAACAAATCTAAACGCCGGCACGAACTAAGTGTCGTGGTAACTACATGGGAAACCCACACCCCAATTCCATTTGGGTGGTCGTTCGCCAGGTCTTGCATTGAGCGAACGAATCTCACTCCCACGGCATGCATACGGTAGACCGACGCCCCCCCTTCTCTGCTTTTTGCATGTGCTGATGTTAGCGATGACATAAGTGTAAAAAAAAGAGAACATTTATTTTAACTTGCTATATTTTCTGAACCATGTATCTGTTTTGTAGTCATTATGCGTATAAGTTTTTTCGATATTTAGTATCTAAGTTATACATAGTAAAAGTTATGTGTATAAGTTAGATGTATTTTTAACGCTATAGGTAATGTGTTTTGTGTAATAAGTTACAGTTTTTTCGATATTTTAGTATCTAAGTTATACATAGTAAAAGTTATGTGTATAAGTTAGATGTATTTTTAACGCTATAGGTAATGTGTTTTGTGTAATAAGTTACATGTGTAAGTTATTTGTGTAACTTTGTAATGTTGAAGATTACGTAAGTTATGTTTATAAGTTATATTTATTAGTTATACGTATAAGTTATAGGTGGAAGTTATACGTATGGATTTGTAACTTTTTCCTAAAAATAGAACTTTCCAAAAAAGGAAAGTTGTGGAAATTTTTTTACCAAAAATGAAAAGTCACTTGGCTGACTAAAAACGTTCGCTAGTTGGGCTTCCTAATGAACCTTCGCCAATTAGCTATGCCCAACCCACGCCACGCGCGCATTACACATTCACACACGCAAAATGACGCTATTATTTCTCTACAATAATCAGGCAGATCATTTAGGCACGTTAAGGTCCCCATCACATTCACAGCCACAGATATGCTTCACATCCCCGCTTGCAGCAGCAGGTTGGCTAGTGGGCGTGGACACCAGCTCGGACTCGACGTAAGGATGACTCGAGATCGGGATTACTCTAAAACCGGCCAATAATTGCGAGGCGCAATCGCAAGCTATTTTACAGTAAGATATATATATATATATATAGTACGTACTATTTAATATTAATTAGTCAGTCAAATGTGGATGCCAATTCTATGCTTGCAAGTTATGCGGAGGGATAAACAGAGCTCCAATTAGTGCAGGTTCTTTAACAGCTGAGCTAGCTAAGCATTGGTACGGTCTCTCCAGAAGTCCAGAGCAACTTATTTAATATATCTCGCGAAGCATGCACCCAAGGAAAAAGGACGGCCAGGTTATTTGATTGTTGTTCTTAACAAAGTTTTGGGACGTCTGGTAGTACTGTGAGGTCCAATTAAGAAAAGGCATGTTGATAAAAAAAGAGTACTTAACTTTTCTTTAAGAACAATGGAGCAGAAGCTATGCTATGTTCATGCAGCAGTGAGGCACTAATAGTCAAATCTTGCAGACAGAGACAGAGCCTTTATGCTTCACGAGAAATACGGCGATGCCTCTTTTTGATGCCATGCCCATGCTATTTTGTTCCTCACCGCCCATTGTGACGCCCGCCTTTTATATGCCCAACAAATCTCTATTGTGACACTTGCCTTGGAGAATCTCATAAAAGAAATCTGATGGCCATGATTTCAGAATTAAGCACCTACGCGCTGAGCACATATACTACATGAGCTACCTATTTTAAGCTCAGTGATACGGATTTTAAGATCGCTCATATCTCTACGTGAGCTAGTTATTTTAAGACCAGTCATATCTCTATTCGCTTCACTATTTATTTATAGGATATAAGCAAGAGGCGCCACGATTCTTTATTCGAACATATCTAAAATCGGATCCATCAACAAAGTAGTCTCTTAGGATGCCCACAAAATGTATCAAGAATGACTTAAGCTCCATCGGACCACCAGCTGTTATAATCAGCTAGCTAATAATAGCTCACCCATTTATTAGTTGACAAATTAGTAGCTAACTAATTATTAGCTGAACGCTATTTTTGATCTACCAACTAATGGATGGTTGGAATATTGAATTGAAGCTGTTTAAAATGCTCATGGTCTCATGTGTGGGGTGAGGAACAAAGGATAGTGGAAGGGCAAAAGAGTTTTGTCAAGCTATTAGTGTTAGTTGTTACTTAATTATATTATGAAACTTGGACGAATCCAGAGGAGCAAAAGGAGAAAAAGAAAACACAACGGGGCCAAAGGTAGTGTTTTTTTTTGTGCGAGGAATGACACTGCTAATTTGGTTTGGTAACCATGCTCTACACGCAGTTTGCGGATCAATAACCTTGATGATAAAGCCTACCCTTTTAATTTGTAAGGTGCCAAAATAAGATTTGCCTCGTTTTTAGTTCGTCCAAACAAAATAAACCAGATTGTATGGAAAACGGAATATGGAATAATTCAGAACATAAAACCATGTTATCCTATACGACCAACTCGAAGCAGAGTTATATTCACGTTGTGGGCTTATGGCGACACTTGTACCACCGATCATACAACCGAGGTGCAATCCAGTAGTATACTCCTCGGTCCTACAAAGTAAGACGTCGGAGTAGCTTACCAGATGCAGCGTACTCTCTCTGCACCCTCCCATACTGTGTGTCTAGATGCAGTGGTCACAGCTCTGAATGTAGACAGTTGAGTGTCATCCCACAACGTCAAGAATATTGGGACGGAGGGAGTACTTAGCTATTTTTTTTAAAAAAATCAAGTTAGAAACCACCATGAAAAAAAGATAAAACCTGCCAGCCTGAGCAATTAATAACCTGCCCGCCCGAGCAATTAATAAGCTTGTTATATAATCTAAAATAAAATTTTGCTCTACGGTACTACATCTCGTGAGAATGACATGGCAGTACGTTATGCTTATCATAAGACGAAGACGTGGCTACAGAAAGCACACTCTCAAGTCGTTGAGCGAATCAGCGTCCACTAAACAACGCAACCAGGAGTTCAATTCCGTTTGTGTCTCTCCTCGACTCGATCGATCAACTTTCCTCAGCGCGTCGGACGCTGGAGTATGATGGACCCGACCAGGTTAGGGTTTGGGCCAGCCCAGCCAGCTCGTTGGGCCCGGCGGGCCCTGCCCTGCCCTCACGCTCCCTAGCCGCTATAAATAGCATCGCTGGCCGCCCACCTCTGTCTCCACCCATCCCAAGAAGAGAAGAGCCGCGCCTCCTCCTCGGTCCTCGCCTTCCACCAAGCCGCCCCGCCGCGCCGCGTCTCCTTCCCATTGCAACCAACAGCCTCTGTTCCGCGCGAGCAGCAGCGCCTCGTCACCTCCTCCCTCCATCTTCGCCTCTCGGCCGGTCTTCCAAGGAACCCGCTAGTCTCGGCGCCGGCGGCGGTCACGTTCTGGACCAACGTGAGTTTTCCTTCCTTCCTCCCGTCTTTTCCTTTCCTTGCTCTGTTTGCTCATCCTGGCATCCTGCTGCCGCACCTTGCGTCGTGCGAGGAGTGGCCGGAGGTTTCGTCTGTGGTAGATTGTTGTAGCACGTTGGCGTGGATCTTGGTTGGGTTCTTGAGGGCGCTTTTGCTTTCCGTCGGGAGAGACGCATCAGCTCTCTTCTAGGTCCCAAGATTGAGGAGGCCTTTCTCCCCTGTTTGTTTGTTTATTTGTTGAAGATGTAGGGAAATTTACATTTTTTAACGCGGGGTAACGGCGCAGTAGATTGGATCTTGGCAGGGGCTCCGTTCCTGGAAAACCGTTTTGTCGGTTGTTGTTTTTTTAAAAGAAAAATCAATACTGCGCAGTGAATCCAAGTTATCTATCTTCCGTTGTCGTATGTATTGTCGTTGTTTATCATATTCAAAACCCTCGGATTGCAATGCCCAAGAAGCTAAAATTTCTTGTTTCTGGGGGCAACGTGCCGGCTTTCTTGTAATCTTCAAGAAGGTTCCTACACTCTGTTATGTTAATCTTCTATGCCCTTGTCTTCTTTTGTAAGACAAAAGATCCGCACGGCATTGGCAAGAGATAATAAGGTTCAGATTATACGAGCCGAGCCATTAGACCTTTTTTGTGTGGCCGTCTTTGAGACACTTTTGGAACGGGCACTTGTTTATAAATTACCCTTTTTTTTGGTTAAATTGACAGTTCTTGGTTCTTCTGGGCTATGTAGCCGCAACGATGCTCCGTGTACTTTATGTGTAAGCCACGGTTTTCCAGAAGAAAATTACATGATTATAACAGACTGTAATAAACAATTTTCTTAATGGGCTTTGATTATATCAGTTGGGAATAATGGAGTTAAACCTCGTTTTGTTTATTAATACTTGATACCTAAAGAAATGTATGGTGTTGCCCTGCAATTTTGTATGCTATTCAACTTTTTTTTACTCAGTAGCTCTTTCCTTTTCAATTGGAATTGCTTACCAAACGTACTATTGTGCCCTCGATTCTCAAACATTTGTCCATATCTATATCTGCTACCTTAGAATTTGGATCCTGATAATTGCTAATCGTTTATGCTGTTCTGCTGCCTAATAAGGAGACTTGCTCTGTTTTGATCGACAGTTTTAAGAAGGGGACATTTGTGGATGCTATGATGGAGTCTAAAGGTGGCAAAAGGTCTAGTAGTAGTAATTTCATGTACGAAGCTCCCCTTGGTTACAAGATTGAGGACGTTCGCCCAGCCGGAGGAATCAAGAAGTTCCAGTCTGCTGCTTATTCCAACGTAAGAACTAAAACCAAACAATACAGGCAATGCTGTTCTATAGCTCATTGATGCATTTGATGCTTTGGTTTCTGATACTTATTGTTTGATTGATCGTCTGTTTTGCAGTGCGCTCGCAAGCCATCCTGATATCGCCTACATGCAATTCGCAGTAGAGTAGGATTTTAATTCAGTTTTCCTGTTGTTTCCGTAGTTCTCCCTTGGCTGGCTGCATCCTCTGCTTTTGAGATTCCAAATTGTTTTCACCTCCCTCTCCCTTCCTCTCCCATCCTTTCTTCCTTGCAACACATCATCCAATGGCGATATCTTCAGCAGATTCTTGGGGCTCTTCTCCTACCTCCCCTATTGGGTTTGAGGGCTATGAGAAGCGCCTTGAGATAACGTTCTCTGATGCACCTGTCCTTGAGGACCCTTGTGGTCGTGGCCTGCGCGCCCTCTCTCGTGAGCAGATCGACTCGTTCCTGGATCTTGCACGGTGCACCATAGTGTCACAGCTCTCCAACAAGAACTTCGACTCATATGTTCTGTCTGAGTCAAGCCTCTTTGTGTATCCTCACAAGGTTGTCCTCAAGACCTGTGGAACGACAAAGCTGCTGCTCTCCATTCCTCGCATCCTTGAGCTTGCTGCAGGGCTGTCATTGCCTGTTCTTTCAGTCAAGTACTCTCGTGGGACTTTCATCTTCCCTGGTGCGCAGCCAGCGCCGCACCGCAGCTTCTCGGAGGAGGTATCTGTGCTGAATGGTTTCTTTGGTAACCTCAAGTCTGGCGGCAATGCCTACGTGATCGGTGAGACATTCAAACCCAACAAGAAGTGGCATGTCTACTATGCCACAGAGGAGCCTGAGCAGCCCATGGTGACACTTGAGATGTGCATGACAGGGCTGGATGCCAAGAAAGCTGCAGTGTTCTTCAAGAACTCTGCTGATGGCAGCTGCTCATCAGCTAAAGAGATGACAAAGCTATCAGGGATTTCTGAGATCATCCCTGAGATGGAGATCTGTGACTTTGAGTTTGACCCCTGTGGGTACTCGATGAATGGCATCTTCGGACCTGCTGCCTCCACCATCCATGTGACACCTGAGGAAGGTTTCAGCTATGCAAGCTATGAAGCGATGAACTTCAACCCTAGCTGCCTGGTTTACAGTGATGTGATCAAGAGGGTCCTGGCAGGCTTCTCTCCTTCGGACTTCTCAGTTGCCGTTACCATCTTTGGTGGCCGTGGGTTTGCCAAATCATGGGCAAAGGTTGCAGACATCGATTCTTATATGTGCGATGATCTTGTAGAGCAAGAGCTTCCTGGTGGCGGTCTGCTGATGTACCAGAGCTTTACTGCTGTTGCCTCTGGCACTGTATCGCCGAGGTCGACCTTAGAGATGGATGGCTGGAGCAGCGATGGAATGGAGATGACCCAGAAGAGCGATGAGATGTGTATTGGCTGCTGGGATGTTGTGAAGAAGGCTGTGAAGGAAGATGTGGACGCCTGAGTGAAGCTTGAGATTTCTGAGACCTCTGTTGGCCATGTTCTTGTTTCATTTCAGTTAAGCAGTTGGCTGTGCTACTGGCAACATGTTTCCTTTATGTTTTCCTGTTCAAATAATTGCTCTAGATGGTTTGCTGCGTCTGCCATAGTGAGCTGCTACTATTGTTTCGTCATTTTGTTTCGCTGCCGGTGCCCTCGTGGGGAGAATGATATTGTAATGCTGCATGTTATTTTTTTCATCATTTTGTTTCTGCTACCATTGCCCTTGGGGAGATCGTGTAATAAAACTGCCTATTTCCAGAATATATTGTTTTTTTCGTTTAATCATCTGTTTGTTACTCCTGCTGTGTGATCAGTACTTGTAGCATATTTTTGTACTATTTTCTTTTAAATAGATAGATCCCTCCGTTTTTGATCGCTAGCTCCAGTATTCTGGGATGATTGTGGCTGACGAAGAGTAGCCAGGAAAAGAGAGCATCAGGACGGATGCAAATTCAGTAATTCCGGTGCGAACTGGTACTACCGGTCTACTCTACTGGCAGTACAACAAATGCAAATTCGAGCATTCGACTTTGTAGAAAATATTCGTCTGGTAGTTCCGGTCTAGAATTCATTTTTAGCCGGTACTACCGATGACGACCGGTACTACCGGTCCAAGGACCGGTACTACCGATAGTACATCGATAGCAACGCCGATCGTTTAACTTGGCACAAAACAACACACTGGTACTACCGCTCTATAACTCAAATACATCCGGTAATACCGGTAGGCCAGGTTGGGTGAAGAAAGGGCCATATTCTAAGTGAAGTGAGTGCAACTGTGTCTCTCCAAACTCTCTAAAGATCGACGTGAGCACTTTTAGATTTCGAATTACCAACCTAATTTGTATCCCTCTTGATAGTACGGCGTTTCCTATAACTCAAGCAAATATAAAATTTGAGGGCTCTTTTGAGTAGAAACGTCGTCCATCCGAAGAAACTTTGGGTTGCTAGGATCCCCAAATATCATCGTTCAAATCTTTTAATGTACTTCAAGGAGAGATAACATTCCAACTTTGTCCGCGCTGGCTCCTGCAACCTAGTGCTGAAGACAGGCCGGGGGGCAGAGCCGCACGAGTACATCCCCACTGGGCCGATGTCCAACCATGCTCAGTGGGATGCACAGTGGTTCTACCTTCACAACGACGAGGGGTACTTCCAGCCGTACACTGGGCTTTTCATCACGGAGCGTCCGTTCAACTGGCCGCACGGTGTGGCATTAGATTTACAGCCTCGATTGAGGCCTCTCCTCACCGCGCTGAGGAGGCTTTGTGACACGGGTCTGACGGCGGCGGTCGTCATCTCGGCCTTTCACCGTCGGAGGGTGCTCCCTTTGATGGCCCGTTCGTTATGGCTAGACTAGATGGGGCCCGAGGCGACGCCCGAGCAACTCAAGGGGTGCCGCATGTCGGCCGAGGCGCTGCCCCCCGAGGAGATTGTGTCGCGGGTAAAGGGGCGGTCGTCGACGCCTTCAAGCCGGAGCACATCAACCGCATCCCCATGCTGCTGGAAGAAGGCCATCTTGACCTGGTGAGTGCCTCGAGCCGTGCCTTTTGAGTTTTACTTTGCCTCTCTTCCTTCCCTTTGTTCTTACATCCGGATGCTTTCGTGTAGGGGAAAATCGACTGCAGGGCGTCGAGGCCCCCGGTGAGGGAGGACGACCTCGACCGACAGGTGAGGTGCTTTACCGCTCAACAACAGAAGAAGGGGCAGGACAAGGAGAAGAAGAGGAAGAAAGAAAAAAGCCTCGCGCATACAGAGCACGAGAAGCACCGCACGAAGCAAAGGCGCGATTGGCTACCTGAGGAGGAGTCTTCCTCCAAGGAGGATGAGGAGGAAGATGATGAAGATGATATCGAGAGGATGGCAGCGCGCCTCGAGCCCCATCTCTCCGGTCTCCCCTGAGCTAACGTGCCTTCTACGCAGGAGGACATTCTAGAGCGGCCGCAAGACAGGAGTCAAGGTGGTTCCTCGGTTCGTGCTGGGTCCTCGTCTCGACGCTCGCGCGGTGGGACCCCGCCTGCCATGCCTCGGGAGACCTGGTCCCAGTCCTCGACGCACGGGACACGGACTCGTGGCCACGCGGCCTTGTCGGAGCGGGAGGGCACGACGCCACCATCGGAAGCGTCAGCCGGCCTCGGCTCCGGGGGACATGTAGCTCCGAGTGGGGCTTCGAGGCGCTCTAGCGGCTCAAGGGGTCCTGGGAAGGTCGTCGTCCCCTTTGGGTAAGCCTTGCTTTTTGAAGTTTCCTTTTTTATTTCTTTGACCTGCCGAACCACTAAGCATCTTTGCTCACCTCCTTATTACCCAGGCTAAAGCGACGGGTGGAGGAGGAAAATCCTTTGCTGCCAAGCGGCTTAGGGTGGACGTGGCCGTGAGGACGACAGCCGCAGCAACAGGTGCAACCTCGAGACCGCTACTACCATGGGAGGTGGCTTGGCTATCTCAAGCCCACGCAGCTATGGCTCGAGGTAGGCTAATGGGCTCTGCTCTGGTTGCAGGCTCGAGTGGTTCGGGGGTCGTGGCAGGAAGTGGCTCCGAGCTGGAGCAGTTGCGAGAGAGGAAAAGCACTGCCCTGGTGCCGGTGTCCACGGCCCCCGCATCTGACCAGGTGTCAGAAGGTGGGAGTGCCGTCCCGATCACGACGCCTACGACCCCTACCCCGGGTCAGGCCGGAACCTCTGCCGCCTTGTTCGAGGGGGGAGCCTCCGACATGTGCGAGTTGGGGTTGGAGATCACCCCCATCTTCCTCGAGGACGAGGAGGCCGCTGCTCCATCTCCATCCGCGGAGGAGCGAAAGCCGTGGCCGGAGGGGCTGCGTGAGGTGGAGGCGCGGCACAAGCAGGAGCAGGAGGGCCTGTAGAGGAAAGGGGAGGAGGAGCCGCAGGAGCGGCTGGGAGATGAGGGGCCAGCCAGGAGCTAGCCCGAGCAACAGCAACAGCAGCAACAGCAACAATAGTAGCAACAACAACAAACGCGCCGGAGGACGCGGCACCTTTGGATTCACCGTCGCAGCGGCGGGTCGAGTCATCGAAGAAGCTGGTGGTCTCAAGCCTCCCACAGTCACAAGGGGAGGTCGTGATTACCTTGGATGAGCTGCTGTAGTAGCAAGATGCAGCATGGGATGCGTCGCTAGTCTTGCCGTGCCACAGGCGCAGGAGAAGGGGGAGCGTTCAGCCTCGAGTCGGCCGAAGGACGTGGTGATGTCGGACCTGCCGCCTTGGTCTTACTGTGAAGGATTTGGCTACCCGACGTCCTCTGCTCCGATGTGATAGCTCGGGGCCCCTTTACACCCTTCGGTTTCTGGCGTCGTCTTCCTCCTCTTCGTCGGATTTTTTGTCAGCTGTTCTCGCCGCGACGCCTTCCTCCACTACTTGGCACCGCCGCCTCAGCCATCCTGGACATGATGCTCTGATGCAACTTAGTCATAGCTCCGACATTCTTTGTACTCAAGCTCACGATGAGCACTTGTGTCATGCGTGCAAGCTGGGCCGCCATGTTCGTCTTCCTTTTTACACTTCTTCTTCACATGCGGCTCATGTTTTTGACCTTGTACATTGCGACCTATGGACATCTCCTGTCATGAGTATTTCTGGATGTAAATACTATTTGCTGGTCGTTGATAATTTCTCTCATTATTCGTGGACTTTTCCCTTGCGTGCAAAGTCTGAGGCTTTTCCCACTATTCTCTATTTTTTGCCTGGGTGTCTACTCAATTCAGCCTTACCATCAAGGCCATCTAGTGTGACAATGATCATGAGTTCGATAACTCCACCTCCCATGCCTTCTTCCTCTCTCACGGTGTCCAGTTGCGTATGTCTTGCCCTTATACCTCCTCCCAGAAAGGCAAGATGGAGCGCATGATTCGCACCACAAATGACATCATGCGCATCCTTCTGCTCCAGGCATCCCTTCCTGCTCACTTCTGGGCAGAGAGTCTTCACACCTCTGCCTATCTCCTTAATCGTCTTCCTTCCGCTGCCTGCCCAGCTCCTACACTGCACCACGCTCTCTTCGGTACCCCTCCTCGGTATGACCACCATCGTGTTTTTGGGTGTGCTTGTTACCCTAACACCACTGCCACCACCCCCATAAGTTGTCTCCCTATTCGAAATTATGTGTTTTCCTCGGGTATTCCCCATATCATAAGGGTTACCGATGCTATGACCTCACGTCTCGTCGGGTCCTCATCTCTCGCCACGTGGTGTTTGATGAGTCTGTTTTCCCCTTCTCCACCACCACCACACCACCTACCACCCCTGACCCTAACCTCACCTCTCTGTTTCCCACTAACACGGTGGTCCAGCCACCTTTTCCATTTTTCCCTGCAGGTACTGCTCCACCGTGCCGTTCGTCGGGCCCGTGCCCCGGCTCGCCGCACACCAGTGCCGCTCCTGACGCTGTGCCCTGCACGAGTCCGGTAGCGCCACCCTTCGGTGCGGCCCCTGCTCCTCCGCCTGACACGGGGCCAGGGATGCCGGTTCCTGCACCCCCGGTGCGGTTTGCCCAGCCGGTGCTTGTCTACCAGCGCCATGACCCAGCGCCTGCTGCTCCTGGCCCTGTGCCCTGCACGGGCCCAGTAGCATCGCCCTCCGATGCGGCCCCTGCTCCTTCACCTGACACGGGGCCGGGGACGCCGGTTGCTGCACCCCCGGCACGGTTTGCCCAGCCGGCCCTTGTCTACCAATGTCGTGCACGGGCGGACCCGGCGCCTCCGTCACCACCGGTGGTCTCTTCTCCGTCGGCGATGCCTACACCGCCGCCGCTGCCTCTGGCAGCCCGTGTCGTGCCGCCGGTGTACCACCCATTGCTCCTTCACCGCCACCCGCGGCACGTTCACCCTATGGTCACACGGCACGCGGCGGGTACCCTGCGGTCCCGGGCTCTTGCGGCGATGCCCGGCAACACGCAGGTCTCTCCTATACCCTCTTCCATTCATGATGCCTTGTTGGACCCTCACTGGCACCGCACGATGGAAGAGGAGTACGTGGCTCTCCTCGCCAACTAGACATGGGATCTGGTGCCCCATCCGCCTGGCTCCAATGTTGTCACCGGCAAGTGGATCTGGATGCACAAGCGGCGGGCTGATGGTACCCTTGAGAGGTACAAGGCTCGCTGGGTTCTCTGGGGTTTCACTCAGTGCCCTGGTGTTGACTATGATGAGACTTTTCAGCCCAGTGGTGAAGCCGGCCACCATTCGCACAGTACTCTCACTAGCTCTCGCTTGTACTTGGCCTATGCATCAGCTGGACGTTAAGAATGCCTTTCTGCACGGGACTCACTGAGACAGTTTACTGCAGCCAGCCAACGAGGTTCATTCACTCTTCTCGTCCTGACATGGTCTGTAGCTCAACAGATCTCTCTACGACCTCAAGCAGGCCCCACGGGTGTGGCACTCTTGATTTGCTGCTTTCCTGGTGACACTGGGCTTTGTGGAGGCCAAGTCAGACACGTCTCTGTTTATCTATCGCAGTGGAGCTGAGACTGCCTACCTGCTGCTATATGTTGATGACATTGTCCTCACTGCCTCCAGTTCGTCACTACTCAGCTGCATCATCAGCTCTCTTCAGCAGGAGTTTCCTATGAAGGATCTCGGGGTGCTCGACAACTTCCTCGGGGTCACTGTTGAGCCTCATCCCACCGGTCTTCTTCTTCACCAACAGCAGTACACTCTCGATATCCTGGAGTGAGCTGAGATGACTAACTGCAAACCTTGCTCCAATCCAGTTGATAGAAAGGGCAAGCTGTCAGAGGCCGAGGGCAACCCAGTGGCAGACCCCACGGCATAACGGAGTCTCACAGGTGCACTATAGTACTTTACCTTCACCGGGCCATATATCACCTATGCAGTGTAGCAGATTTGCCTTCACATGCATGATCCTCGAGAGCCCCACCTCATTGCCCTCAAGCGCCTCCTCCGCTACCTCCGCGACACTGTCGACTACGGCTTGCTCCTTCATCGGTCTTCCTCCTCCGAGCTTGTCGTCTACACTGATGCTGACTAGGCCGGATGTCCGGACACTCGGCGCTCCACCTCTGGCTACGCTGTCTTCCTGGGCGGCAACCTGGTGTCTTGGTTGTCCAAGCATCAGCCGGTGGTCTCCCGCTCCAGTGCCAAGGCGGAGTACCGCGCTGTCACTAATGGCGTCGCGGAGGCTTCCTGGCTCCGGCAGCTCCTCGTCGAGCTCCACAGCCCTCTCTCCAGGAGCACGCTGGTCTACTGTAATAACGTCAGTGCTGTGTACCTCTCCACCAATCCTGTTTAGCACTAGAGGACCAAGCATGTGGAGATCGACCTTCACTTTGTCCATGATCGAGTCGCCATTGGCGATGTTCGGGTCCTCCACGTCCCGACCACTTCTCAGTTTGCTGACATTTTCACCAAGGGCCTCCCGTCCTCGGCCTTCACCAAGTTCTGCTCCAGCCTCAATGTCACCGGTGGCTAGTTGCGTCTGTGGGGGGGCTCGAGTGTGTGCTTCTTTTCATGTCATGTCTAGTCTGTAACTCCGCTGCGCTGGAAGTTTAGACTGTGGGGGGCTGTTAGAGTATTAGAATATTAGGCCCATGTATGACACTATATAGCTACCCCTTCTAGGGTTAGCCCATTTGCTATGGCTGCTTTTTGCTATTATTTGTTTAGTCAGCCTAATGGACACCCGGATATTTCAAAGCGCCATTACTTCTTTTCTAGTATCAGTGTAAGTTTTTTATCTAGTTACTTATTTTATTATTCAAACCTATTGTTTTCAAGTTTTGTTTGCTGTTCAATTAACTTCTTGTTCTTCATTAGTGAATTTCTTTATTTATAGAATCATATATCTGTATTATGTTACTTGTCCGAAGTGTGGCCTATTAGATGTTTTTTCACTGAATTTCTAGTTGAGCCCCCTTTGGTTGTTGGCATGCTTTTGCCATGCTCAATTCTTGTCATGTGCATCTTTTTCTTAATTCTTAAGACCTTTTTTATTTTTCTCATATTTGGTTTTTAGGTTTCTTTTAATAAGTTTTGCTTTACATTTTTCCATTCCCTGTAGGATAATCTTCTGAAAGAAAGAGCTGAAGCAGATAAAGAGACTTTGGGCAAAGCTTTTAAGAGAAATCCCAAGTTTAGGCCTTTGTATTGTTCTGATGTGGTATGGTCCTCTGTTCATTTTAAATTTTACAATTTTTATTTTTGTATTCATATGTAATATCTTATCTCTTTTTCTTTTTTTCCAGCTCTATTTCCCATGTCTGTATGATGATCATTGGTTTGTATTCGTTGTTGATATAAAAGATTGTTGATGGGTGTTCTTGGATTCCTTTTATGGTTTGAATGATGGATATTCTGCTGAAGTTAGGGAGAAACTAGTATGTTATTGTGTTCTTATCAAGTTAGTTTCCTTTCTAATGCTCTTATGATCTTTGATTTTCTAATCCTATTCTCCACTTTTTTTAGATTCTCAACTTCCAGTATTGGTGGAAGCATTTTGGTTTGATTGACATGGGTTTCCATGGCTATGAGTACAAATATCCAGATGTGCCTAAGCAGCCTGCCAACAAATTGTAAGTTGTCCTTTTTCCCATGTTTGATTATGTTTTGAGATCCCAATTATTCTTTTTATGATATGGTGCTGTAAGTTTTGACTCTGATTAGTACACTGCTATATGCACTGATAAATGATTTTGAGTTATTTTTTTCATGTCCTTAATTGCAAGTTGACTATAATGGCTTCTTGTGTCCCATTATGTTTTGAGATGTTAATTATTTTTTCTTCTGTGTAGTTGTGATTTGGGTGTATATGTCATGATGTTTCTTAAGCATTGGAAATTGCCTAGGTCTCCTATATTCAGTCTTTTCAATCAATCTGATATTCCAAATCTGAGAATGAAACTTGCTAATGATCTGCTTCTCTTTCCCAAGAATTCCAGTCGTATTGATCTTGTCATCAATTACAAGGTTGTTATAAGTTATATTATTTTTCCCATTTTCCAAACTGATGTTATTAGTTTGTAATATGATGCAAATTTTTTGGCAGGATGATGATGATGTCTAGGCTGATGGTCTCCTTTTTTCAAATATTGATGCATAGATTGCAAGTCCATATATAGATACCATAGTACTTCATAGTTTTACATTGAGTATCACACCTTTGTGGATGTAATAAGACGGGATGATATATAGATAGTATAGTACTATATACTTTTACATTTAGTCCTAATCATCATGGATGTAGTAAGACAGATCTTATGAAACTCTTGGCAACTTGTTCCTAAGATGAACTAATGATATAGATGCTTCTTTCTTGTAGTCTTCTTTCCTCTTCCTTTTCATATGATCTCTTTGGGCCTTCATCATCATTTGGTATTCTTAATCTTCTCTTTGCTCTTTGGATTTGGACCTGCATTCATAATAGTTGCATTAATATCTAGTATATAAATAGTTTTAAATTTTTTTATATTTTTATATGTGTACTTGTTTAGAAAAGAAAATATCTGCATTCATTACTTACTTGAAGTTTCTGCCTTCTTAGTTTTCTTTTTTGCTGCTTTCTGCATTTTTTCTCTTTCTTGTTCAACCATATCTTTCCCTCTCTTTGGTTTTTCTGGTCTTCCTGCCTTTTTTATGGTAAGTGTGTCCAACATAATGGATCCTTCATCTGATTGTTCTCTTATCTCTTGTCCCTGTTGCTCAGTATTGTGTTGAGTTTGTTCAGATTTCTCCGGCTTTACTGTTGCTGCATCAGGTACTGTGGAATTTTGTTGTGCTAGAATCATATCTAGATTTTTTCCAATTCTTTTGAACTCACCTAGCAGATAATGCATTGCCTCTTCCTTTGTTGATCCTTTAGAAGTTAACAGTGCTGCCTCTCTTGCCAGGACATTGAATCTGAGAATGTTGTCTGCTACCGTTGATGTCTGCATCGGTTTATGGTTTGCCTTTCTTTCCTTCTTCCTCCATCTTTCTATTATGTATTTCTCAGGAATCTCATTCACTTCTGTTTCTACCATTACTTTCAGGATATGTGAGCATAGCATTCCATCTTTACTGAATTTGGCACATATACAGGTATAATCATCTCCTCCTTGATTCTTGTTAGTGGTTATTGTGTAGTTCCTTACCCTATGAACTTCATGTACCTGATTTGCCTTCTGCCATAATTCATACTCTCCTGTGTCTCCCATTTCTTTGTAATTTAGTCTTGTTGTAGCTCTTAGACTTGTCATGAACCTGTTGAACATGTTTCTGTTATACATTTCCATTGCTTGTAGTTCAATGTTGTATCCAAGCTCCATGTGCTTTCTAGTTTTCTGTGTGTTAGCATTATCTTCGCTGGCCTCTGCTATGTTTACATTATCAACTATTCATTGGTATTCTTTTAGGAAATCTATGACACTGTACATAGGACCTACATTGTCCTTGAAGATTGCGTTTGTTCCCTCGCTCTTGCTTTTGCTCTGAAGGAAAGGGAAGAAATCATTCTTGAAGTAGACCAGTACAAATCTCTCTCTCATGTATCACATTTTATTGAAGTATTTGTTGTTCTCAAGTTTGTATTCTTTGGCCATCTTTGTCCATAGGTCTTTGAATTCTTCTACTGTCAAGCAGTTACCCATGATATCTTCAAACTCCTCTGGCAATCCTTTGTTTGTTGCAAAGCATTTCAAATTCTTGTTGTAACATTTCTTCTTGATGTGAAATAAACAATTTCTGTGTACTGTATCAGGGAACACTTCCTCTATTGCCCCCTTCATTGCTGCATCTTGATCAGTAATGATTATGCAAGGATATTTCCCTCCCATTGCCTCTATGAAATTCTAGAAGACCCACTTGAAAGTGTCAGCTGTTTGGTCACATATGAAGGAACATGCAAAGATGCAGGTATGTCCATGCCCTATCGCTCCCACGAATGGAGCAAATGGTAAATTGTATCTGTTTGTCATGTGAGATGTGTCAAAACTGATACAATGTCCATAGTCAGCATAGTACTTCAATGAGTCCGCATCTCTCCAGAATATGTTTTTAACTCTGGCATTTTCATCTACGTCAAATTTGTAGAAGAAAGTTGGATCCTTGCTTTTCATTTCTTCAAAATATTTGAGGGCTTACTTCATATCTGACTCTGTGATTTCTCTGTTCAGTTTGGTTCTATAGTTGGCCACATCTTTCTTGTTATATGTCAGAGCTGATTTCCCTCTTAGATACAATAGTACTGATACTATTTTTCTTGTGGGTATGTTGTTGTTCTTTAGCGTTCAAATGACTGCTTTCTCCATCTCTGTCATATACTTGAACCCACTGAACAGCTGATCTCTACTACCTGTGGATAGTGGATGGTTGTGATCAAGTTCCAACCTTATGATCTTCCATTTCCCTCCCTCTCCCTATTCTTTTGCCACGCAGACCACTGGGCAGTTTGATTTGACTTGTATATTAGTGTCCTTCTTCTTTCCCTTGTCCTCGTTGTTACTTTCTGTAACAATCTGTTCATCCTCTCCTCCTTTGTTCTTCTTCTTTTTTGGTTTGACATAGTAATGGCATTTCATTTTAGGCTTGGTAAACTCACCTTTCCTATTCCTTGCTGTAGTTCTAGCAGTATGAGTCTTTACTATCTTGAATCCAACATGATATGCATAGTCATTGAAGAATTTGTATGCATCATCACTAGTATCAAATTCCATCCCCATCTTTGGTATGAATCTCCTATCTACATCTACCTTGTTCCCCTCACTTGCTGCTGCTTCTTCTGCCTATATGAATGCGTCTACCTCTTCTTTAGTCAGCGGTTGATCTTCCTCCCTAGCCTATGGTGTTGTGCCAGATGTTACATTTGAGTTTCCCTGATCAACGGAGTTTGAAGGCCCTTCAATGGAATCATTCCTTCCTGGTCTTTCTATCATCGTGCTTGAAGTTGTAGCAGCCTCTATCCTTTCCTGCATGTTTTAGAAATTGATATTAGTTATTCTAGTATTAAATTATATCTTGTTCTATTATTATTCAATGTAATGCTACTGTCTTTATGGTAGTTTAGTTACTTTATTTGAACATATTTTTTGCCTCTTCAATCTAAAAATTTGACCATATGTCTGTTGTCAATTGTATGTCTCCCCTGTCACACTTTCATGCTTCAGTGCTGCAATCTGTAATGAAATTTCTGAAAAAGATAAGTATTTATGCTTCATTTCTACAAATTTTATCTGGGCACAATATGGTTTTATTTACTAATGGCTTACCTCTTGTTCTTCTCCTGCGTTGTAGTCCCAGTTGATATAGTCACTTGTACTCAGGAAGTTGCTTTGAGGATTGTGCTCATTCTTTTCTTGCACCTGTAAGTTTGAAATGCTATCATAATGTTTCTTTTTCTCTCTTACATCATGCATTGTTTCATTTCCTCTACTATTTGTATGGTGCCTATGATTCTCCCATGGATGTTTCTTCTGCTCCTTCTATTGTGTCTTGCCATGTTTTCTTTGAATGCTGTATTTCTGAGAGTTGTAAATCAAAGAGATTGTATATGATTATTTCTTATTTTTTTTATTTAAATTTCACATCATTAAGAGCATATAGTTTAGGTCTATTTTACCTGAGTTGTCAAGTCTCCAAGCATGATAGATGAATGTGGATCATACCCAAGCATAAAAGCTGAATTTGGATCATATGTGTTCTGCATAGTATGTATGAGTCAGTATAATAGTAATTTTTTATGTTTACACTTTGATACTATATTTTTTACATCCTACATCTAGGTGTAATTTTAGTAGTAGTGTAATGTAAATTATGTTTTCAATGCTTCCTATTACCTGCAAATATGATGGTATGACATCCTCTTGAGAATTCCTTATTTGTTGTTGTATGAGTCCTGTATAGCTTCCATTCCACATTAGTTCTGAGCTTGGAAACATGAGATGGTAATCTGCATTCATGAGAGGTGGTTGTTGTTGTTTCCCCTTTTCAATATTTGTGTATCTTTTGTCCATCAATTTTCCCTATAAATAAGAACAGAATAAGGAGTTAGCTTATTTGAGATGCTGGTGTGTCTATTCACTTTATAAGATTCTTTGTTGTTTAGTATGTGTGCACTTTATTGAATCCTTACTATTTTAATCAAATTCGCCGGTTCCCCAATTCTATCAGTTTTTTTTGAGATGGGATCCTTACTTTGTGCTGCTATATGAATTTAGAGACTTATTGAGATGTGGATCTTTTCTTGGTCACTTCAAAATTCAATTTGAGGTTAGTGTTTCAGGTTACCCGGGATGTTCCCTCCTCGGCTGACCCCTTTTCTATCAGTGATTGCAAATCTGGATCTCTGGTAATATTCTGCAAAATAGATGAATGAATAAGTTGTTTTGTGTTCCCTGCAAAATCTGTCTTTATTATACAACATTCATATGATTTGTTAATTTTGACCATCCCATTGTGGCATGGTTTAGAATTTTACCTGAAATTGATATGGTTGTAAGGTTGTCCTTGGATTCATGAGCATCAGTCTATCACCTGCATCAACCTGAATTTGATTTGATTGTAATGCTATCCCTTGATTCATGAGCATCTATGTATTGCTTTCTTGAACCTGCATTAAATAATTCTCATAAGTTATTGTTTCACTGCATAATTTTGCTTATTTTTGTAGAAAATTAGTGCATATACAAGTGGATTTTGATTCTGGTTACCTAAGATTTTTGGCTCCCTATGTATTGAATCAGAAAATGATGTTAATTTCATTAATTTATTAGGTGGAGATGCAAAACTTTTGATTCACCTTGGCCCTTACCTTAGTTTTCTGTTGAATTTTGTCCAGGGGATGGTTCCAGTCTGGATCTGGATGTTGCATCGTTGTTCCTTGAAGTGTTTCTCCTTAGATGGCTGGGATCTTGGTCGATGCAGTATTGGCGATTTACTGGTCGATCCTCTTCTCGTGGATGAGAGTTGTGCCGGTGTACTTTTTGCCTTGAATCCCCTCCCTCTCCCGATTAGTAGATCGGTTATGACGTTCTTTCTGTAAAGTCTGAGTTTTCTTTCTTTTTTTGCCCCATGTTCTTTTCTCTCTTTTGCCCCTTGATGTTATTGGGCTTCTAACTTAGTCATTGCATTGTACCACTTCTTTTTTCAAATACTTCTTGTTGGGCCTTTTTTCTTATTCATTTATCTTTGGGCCTTTTTTCTTATTCATTTATCTTTGGGCCTTTATATTGCTCTGAGGCTTGCTATTTTTTCAAGTCCTTTGTCTTGGGCCTTTTTCTTTGTCGTAGGCCTTTTTCTTGGGCCTTTTATCTTTTAATCCATAAAATGTGGATCTTCCCTCGTATTCTTCCATCTCCTTTTGACCTGCCTCTTTGGCTTCCGAGAGGCATTAACTCCCCACCTACAGCAGTTACTTCATATATCTTGCTTTGGGTGTCGATCCATTTCTATCTGGCTATTTATCTTTATGTGATGTCTCTTACTCTCCCCATTCCCTTCATTCTTGCATGCCTCTACGCCTTCCCTCTCGACTGTGAGTTCCTTTCTTTTCCCTTTCTCTCATTCCCTTCATTCTTGCATCCCTGTACGCCTTCCCTTTTGACTGTGAGTTCCCTTGCTAGGCCTCTTCATTTCTCTATGTCTCTGGCCTGTTAGTTATGTTCTATTATCTTCCCTTCTCTTATTGTCCCTCTCCTCTTTCAAAAAATTCATATGTGTAGCCATTTCTTATCCTCCATTTCATTATCTTACTTGATCTGATATCCTTTTCTTTTCATCTCAACATTCTTTTTTTTCATTAAGACATTATCATTTTTCCCTTCTATCTACTATTTTAATGACAGTTATACAATTATTTTTTCTTGTTCTTTTGCAGTTAATTTTCCTGTTCACCTAATCTCTGTTTGGATCAGGAAGAACTTTTCTCAAGGTATGATCTAGTCTCTGCTTGTACCCAATCTCCTCTACTTGTATAGACCCTTGACCAGTCAGTATTTGTAGTTGTCTTCAGATCTCATTCTCTTTTTCTATATAGTTTCATTGTCTAAATTGTTGAGTTCATTTGGTACTTGACTAGTGCTGCTGTGGCATTATGCATTTATAGGGTGTCTGTTCATATGGGATATTAACCATGATTTTGAGTCATGTTTCTAGACATTTTAATTTTAAGGCCTCCCAGTAATCACAAGTCTTCTTTTTAGTTCATATGGACAGTGGTGTTTATTGCTTTAGTGCTTTGGCCTCTATATTTAGTTCAACAATATAACTTGAAAGGTTCTCTCTATTATGTTCAACCATATAACTTGAAAGGTTCTCTCTTCTTTGGCTTCTCTATTTATTGCTTTAGTGCTTTCGCCTCTCTATTTAGTCATATGGACAGTGCTTGTGGAATACAAGTTACAAGGTTCTCTTAGTTCATATATGGACAGTTGTATTGTTGTTTCCTATTCGTATGATCAACTTGTGACCAGTGCTTTGTACTTTGGGGTGATATTATGACCATGTTTTTGGGAGAAATGCATTATATTTTTTTGTTACCATTTTTTTATATGGTAGCATGCATCATGCTTATATTTGTTTCTGCTTGCCTGGACCTCCACTTATGATTTGCAGTAACATTTTTAAAAAAAATTAATATTATAGTTTTCCATTTCTAATATTTTATTTTCTATAATTTTTTAGATGAATTACACATTGGAAAATATGGAAGTTTCTGAATAGGTGATTGAAGTTCTTGGTTTGACTCCTGGTGAATAGTCCAATTTGATGGCAATTAGGCTGCGTAAGTGAAACGACCTTGATTTCTACGAAGGAAAATCCACAGTGTCGGAGTGTAATATGACCATTTAAATCACATTACCCGATAACAGTTGAATCCATAATCCATACATCGAACAAAAGAGTGCAAATAGAGGGAGTTACAATAACTTATTACATCGCCACAGGGCGGAATCAGAGTTCATGCAGCATAACAATAAAAGCTTGAGGTGCGGAAGCTATCTTCTTCTCTCCAACTTGAGCGTAGGCACGAAACCCTCAATCGCTGTACTCCCCAGATGAGTACTCACTCCTCGAACCTGAAACCAAATTTTCAGTACGATTTGTACTGGCCACACTCCCACCCTATGCATTGCTTTGTGGAAGTGGGTGCAAAAATAAGGGTATCTCAAAAGGAACCTATAAAGGCTGGGTTTTCCTATGCAATGTTCAAGTATATAAAACAAAAGTATAATAAACAAGTTTTAAACACAAACCCATTCCCTTCATCTATCTCCATCCATATCTGTAGCATCATCTCATCTCGTCTCCAACACCCTCTCAGACTCTGGTCGACAAGCCAACTCCCTCTTGGCTTGCCTCAGCGGCCCGCAGCCCTCAAACTGGCTCACGGCCGGAAAACACACTCAGAGGAAGGTAGAACACTCCACTCACTAGTCCGGTGCATGCGAAACATAGGAAAGGTCCATAGCCGAAGATTCGGCATATGTATCGATCGATCAACCATACACTCCGCAGAGGTTTCACTAATCCACCAGATAACCATCATCGATGCACGCGCGCACCTAGGCAGATTCCGGGCGCCTACTGCCATAGGTGATGCCACTCTACCATCCAGCACTGGATCACTGGAACTGTGAAGAGAGCATGTATCCGCTCCCAAAGAGGATGCCATGCCATGTACCCACTCCCGAAGGGGGTGCCATGATCGTCTCGGTAGGGTGTTAGCTCCATCCCATGCATATACCTTCCTATCACTTCTCGCCTAGCAGTAGTGGCATTGACCTATCCAGCGGTTCGGCCGTCTCCCCCCCATGGAGAGCGAGTGGAAAGCAAGAGATTCCTAGGTCCGGATACCAGCGCAACAGTTCCTAGATTTGACCAAACCGGAATATCTTCATCAGGGTTTATCTTTAACGTGCTACCACGGCACCTTCATCCCGGGCTCCACCTTTTCGAGGATCACACCCAAGGACCACCATCACATCTCAGTTAGCCCGCCACAGGATCCTCTCATGGGAATGTCCAGAACCATTCCCTGGCAAGACTTGCTCCAAAAGCTCGTCGTAGATCCCGGCTCGATCGACTCAACCCTCACCCTACTCCCTGTCGTAAGCTCCACCCCAAACCCGGATATAACATCATCAGCTCACATATCCATCTGAAACATCAACTCACACATCCAGCCTGGCACCCTCCAGGCCTTCCCCGGGTTCATCACGTCGCATCAAAATGTAAGCGAGTGAAGTATAGAAATTATAAGTATAGCAGATAAGCAGGTGGCTATCATAACAGCGGGTAAGCAGGTGATAGTTTACAACAAGGTAGGGCTCTTCAAATAAATACTCTATCATGCAGTCCTAGCACAGGCATAGCATTATAGCAACATGAATTTAAAGCACTAGCCATACTATAATTGCCATGCGTAATGGGATCTACGAGGTTGGATGGTGTGTGGCACCTTCACTGACGTAGCTGTCGGACTTCTCCTGGTAGTCACTGTCGTCAAGCTTGTCCTCGCTCGAGCCTGTAACGAGATTTAACGGTCGCGGAAGCGACCCCTATAGATTAGCATAAAGAACGAATGCAAAATAGAAGATCCAAATACACTCAAACATAGTCTAGATAGATAGGGCTCGATTTATAGAAAATTTGGATATGTGGATCATAATTTTCTGAACTCGTATGAAAAAGATATGAATTTTCAAAGATTTAACCATTTTCTGAAAAGAACAAGGGCTCGAGGGGTTACGGTCTCAAGGTTACGATCTCGAGGGGTATGCTCTCGAGGGGTACTATCTCGAGGGTTAGATCTCGAGGGGTTACGATCTCGACGGTTACGGTCTCGAGGATACGGTCTCGAGGAGGTTACGGTCTCAAGGGTTAGGTCTCGAGGGTATGCTCTCGAGGATATGCTCTCGAGGGTACTCTCGAAGACGGAGAAACTGCTCTGCTCCCACAACGGTGCTCGCTCTCGAGGGTACTGTCTCGAGGGTTATGCGCTCGAGGGGTACGCTCGAAGGCGGAGAGACTGCTCTTCTCCCACAGCGGAGCTCGGGCGGTGATGGCGAGGTTAAACATCCAGCGAGGGGCTGCTCCAGGACTTCGCTAACTCATGCATCGTCCTCGGGTCGTCAAGGCGAACACGTAGGCGGTCATCGAGTCAGGAGCTTGGTTCCGGCGACGTGCTTTATGGCGGACAGCGGCTCGAGGGTGACGGTGCTCGAGGTGTAGAACTCGAGGGTCGACGCGTCGAGGTGTCAAACTCAAGGGTCTGTCCTCCGACGGGTCAAACTCGAGGGTCGGTTCTTCGAAGGGTCAAACTCGAGGGTCGGTGTATCGAAGGGTCGAACTCGAGGTTCAGCTCGAGCGCGTGATCCGTCTCGGACGAGATCGGCTCGAACGCGGAGTTCCTCCTCGGCGATCGACGGCGGAAGAACCCTCGATTCCTGGTGCCATAAGGGATCTCCGGTGCCATTAACCCGCCCATCGGTTTCGGGACTTCACGACGATCACGTTGATGGGCTTCAGGGCGACAGCTTCACTTCCGTGTCGAGCTCGACGGCAGACGGTGCCTCGATGGCGACGGTGCTCGATGTACACTTCACACCGAGTCACTACAGCTCCAATTGGTGGCGTCGATGGACGGTTGGAGTCACGCAACGCCTGCTCGAGGTGCCGGCGGTGACCAAAACACACGAAGGAGTCCGCGCGGGCAGCAACTCCCACGGCGGAGCTTCAACAGGTCCTCGGCGCACGGCAACGGTACTCCGAGGGGGTCCACGGTCTCCTTCTTGCCCAATCGATGCAGCTCGTCACAACGGAGCTTCCTGGCTTCTTCTTGCTCCTCGAGGGTGGTCGATGGTGGCAGGAATGACGGTGAACGGCGGCGTTCCGAAGCGGCAACGTACTGACACATCGACGACAAGGTGGTTCAGGTCGGTGCTCTGGCGAGGCAAACGCGGAGCTAGGGTGTGCACGGGGTCCGTCTCATCAAGGCGAGCGCGGATCCGGAAACAACGGAGGTCGAGGCTCAACAGAAAGGAGACTGGGTGATCTCGCCACGGCGGCGCTTGGCGCGCGACGATGAACTGGGCGGCTTCCGTTCCGGCATCCTCCCGATGCCGTGATCCAAGAGGCTCGGCTAGTCTCGTGTGTGTGTGCAGGTGTGTCCAGTGAGGTCGGTAGTGACCTGGGCCTACGCGCTCACGGCAGAGCGCCATGGCCAACAGCACGGCGGAGGGTTCGAGAGAGCGGCGATGGCGGTGCTCACCGACGGTCTGTGCGGTACAAGTCCAAGCGGCTCCGACTCGCGGTACTGCTCCTCCTTCCTGCTCTCGACGCAGCGGCGGCGGCTCCGAGTCGACGGTCTTCTTCCCCAACTCCGGCAGCGGCTTCTTCTTCTTCCCCGACTCCTTTCTTCCCCCTCCCTTCAGCTCTTCTCCAATCGAGGCTGGCAAGGAGGAATAGGGCTCCACCAGAGCGGTGGCGGTGGCCTGGGAACCCTAGGGTGCCGGGGTGCTTGCTTTATAGGGCGGACGCGGTGGTAGGTAGCCGACGGACGGTCGATCACGGCTCTGCTTGATCGAGCGGCTAAGGGGTGTCCAAGTCAGCATCTGAGGCTCGATCTAGGTCCAGAGAACAGCGAGAGGGGGCTAGGTAGCGCTAGGTGTTGAGGTTCTTTACGGCGGCAGTGTTCCACTGCGGCGACAGCGCAGGTGCGCGCGCGCGGAGAATGTTGCCTGCGGCCGTGGGAACTTTACGCGGGCTGGTCGGTCCAGGTGGCTTGCGGGCGCGCGTCGATGCAGGGCGTCACTGGATCGAGTGGTCGAGGGAGGTTGCTTAGGAGCGACGCCGGGGAACAGTGCTGACGCGAGCACGCACGGCCGGTCGGGTGACCTCAGCGGGCGCGATGACACGTGGGTTCCACTTCGAGGCCCCATCGTCAGCGACTCCTTGGCAACGTAGGCTCGGTGCGGCGCGTGGACGCGCCCGGCTCTTGCTGGGCCATCGGCCTGGTTGGGCCGCGCAGCGCGGGGTCGAGCGGCGAGCAGGGGGTTCGAGCGGCGAGCGCGGGTTCGAGCGGCGAGCGCGGGGTCGAGCGGCGAGCGCAGGGTCGAGCGGCGTGCGCGGGCGAGCGCGCGCAGGCCGGGTCGACGAGGCTGCTCGGGCCGGTCTCCTCCTTTTCTTTTCCTTTTTCATTTTCAAATATATTTTTATATATACTTATATATATATATATGGTGTGCTTATTTTGTGCAACAGAATAGATAGCATACATGGCCCAAATAATGCTAGGGTATTATGCCCTTAATATTTATTTGTCAAAATAAATATTATGTTTTCATTTTTAATAATCAACACATAAACCAAATAAGAATCCAAATCACTCTTTTAATGCAACATGATGATTGAACTATTGAAACATTAAAATGTAACATGTGATCATAGAGCATTGTTAAGAGATGTTAATTAATTTGCAACATGTGAATGCCATGCATGACATGCTAGGGTTGATGCATATGTAAGGGGTAGATGATGACATGTCGCACCACATCACTCAGGATTTTGTCAAAAAAAAATTTGTAGTTCGAATTTTTGGGTTGTTACAGTAAGCCTTCTATCGACAGTGTTGCTGTGATTGCTATTGGTTTGAAATATGTTGAGCAGAAGCCTCCTATGATGAAAACTGTTGTCAATGAGATCAAGTTCTGTGTCGATGACCATGATGGTGTTGTTTTTGTGTTAGCCAATAGTCCTACTCGTGTAGCTCAACTTCGCAGGTTCGTAATTGGGGTTGATGACAATGTGTTCACTATTTATAAAGTAAACAGTATTGTCCGTAGAGTTGGTTCATGCAAATCTTTCAATGATATCCTAGTAAGGCTCAAGGTACTTTTTTTGGCAAATGCTATATTTCCTTTTGTATGTTCTCTCCTTTTGCATTGTCAATGTTATCTTATGTGTCCTTTTGTTTTTCTTTATTAGGTTGTACCTAAGAGTCATTCTCTTGATCTTGAAGCTTCAGTTCCTTTTCATTTGAATCGTGAAATTGTATCTTTGCTTGTTGTTGATAACTTGGATATAAATGTTGGACCTCAGTCTAAAATGATTACTGCTAAGGGTTTGATATCTGACAATCTAGTGAAGCTTGTGGCTCGTGTTCTCAAGCAGAATCGTGGTGCTGAATATCTACCACTTTGCAAGATTGTTTATGATTCTGGTAATGCTTCTGTCTATGTCAAGGTTGTTTCTGAGTTTGATGCTAATTTGATGGCTGGTAGGTCTTTCAAGTTGTTGGCCAGCCAATGTCTTTCTATTAGATCCTTAGTGTCAGTGTTCGCCCTCAAGATGTTGATCTTTATCAGAGATTTAGTTGCCATCACATTGCCCCTTAATGTCATTGTGTCATCTCAGTGTTCTAGTTTATTGCTGTTTTTCAATCTTCAATGTACTTTTTAATGTTATGAACTAATGTTTGCTACCTCTTACTATCTATTTGTTGGTATTGTAATAATTTCTTCAGCGTTTTTGTTTGTTCACCCTATATTTGTGTTTAATTGTTTCATTGTAGGCCCCAGTTTTTAACTCCGCCTATGGTGGGGTCACTCTTCTTTGTGCCCCCACTATAGCAGGTCCCAAGCCCTGGTAAAAAGGAGGAGGTTTAAACTGATTTAATTTTTTTCTTAGGTTTATTTTTGATGGATATATTCATGCACTCAAGGTTATGAGATGTGAATCAACGGTGAGTTTGTATGAGAAATCTATTCTTTTTTGTTGTTCATGTTTGTTCCGATTTACTGTTGTTTCCCTGCTTCATTGCCTTTTTAGGTTTTTGAAGGATCAACAGGGTCTTATACAAGTTTGCTCTTTGGAGTTAGGTTGTCAAGCTCTCATCTGTCGACATCCCACTTTTTTCCAACTTCATTTTATATAGTATGTGCTTCAGTCTCTTTATTATTTTTGTAACTTAGTGTATTAAACTTTTTTGGCATCTTATGCTTCTTACGTTTAGCTCTGAATAATAATGCTTTGATGTTGTATTTCTCTGACTGTGTCTTCTGCTGCAGATGACTTTGTCGAATCAAGTTTGGATGGTCTTTTTGATTCAGATGTAAGTTTTTGAATGAGTAGAAAGCTTCGCTCCACCCTGATTGTGTTTCCTTCATTTGGCCCCTCTGCTTCTCTATTTTACTTCAGTTTCTCTGAATCATAATGCAGGGTGGTGCTTCGTCAGATGCCCCTCAAGGTTGGAAGGGCTGACATTGTGGTGAATGCCTTCGACAACAAGCACACTCTCTTAGGGGTATGTGACCATTCTCCTCTATTTTTGGTCAGTGTTGACTTCTAAATACAGTTGGTTGTGTTCTTTCATTTTGAAATATAGGATATTTTAGAATTTACACCCTATATTTATAATTTTTACACTATTATAGTTACCATAAATTTTTTGGTACGGAGGTGTAAGTTTTTCCCCTGCTAAGTACACTGCTATATGCACTGACAAATGATGTTGAGTTTGTATTTCTTTCATGTCCTTAATGCCAAGTTTACTGAGAAATGATGTTTAATTTGTATTTTACTCTGTTTACTGATAATAGGATCTAAAGATTGGATTTCATTTCTGTTTGTAGTTATTAGTTCAATTGAATCTCTGTTTTGGTATGACTCTAAGGCATACGAAAAAGTGTCAGTTTGCTGGAATATGTTTTCATTATGCACATGAAGATTTACAAACTTTTCTTTAATATTACAATGCTTAATACTTTGTTTTCAATATGTTGGTTTGGCCATGGATCTAGGGTGCCCATCGCTATCAGGAAGTCAAGATGACCACATTGAAGCACCCTATCCTCCTTCATTTTCTTGAGGTCAGTGAGATTGACTCAATTTCAGTGTTTCTGAGTTCTAATATAAGGATAAGGATGGGGGTAGCATATTTTCAGGACCATTTCAGTAACTGATTTAGTGCTGACTGATGGTCTTGTTTCTTTTGGTTCATCTCAGTGTTCATGTGTGCAAAGTCTCTGCCAATACTGTACAAGAGCCTTCTTTTGGTTCATTTCAGGGACCATGTGTGTTCATTTTAGGTTTGTAAGCATTGCACATTTTCATGTACTACGTTAGATATTTCATATCATTAGTATTTTTGGCTCAGAGGCTTTGGGGGTTGTTACAGCTCTTTGATACTAATTTTTTATTTGTTTTGTTAATGTCAATCTTTCATTTTTTTCATTTGAAATATATTTTAATTTTTCATTCATAGAAAAATATCTGAACTTTGTATATTACCATTTGTTACATTCAAATATTTGCCTACATGTTATTTTCCGCAATTTTTTTTGGTAATGTGAATTATTTTTTAATTTTCCATTCATAGAAAAATATCTGAAGTTTGTATATTATTATTTGTTATATTCAATTATCTGCTTATATGTTATTTTCTGTAATTTGTTCTGTAATTTGAAACATCTTTTAATTTTCCATTCATAGAAAAATATCTGTCTAATCTGTGAAATTTGCTAATCTGCTAATCTCTCTACTTGCTTCTGATGCCTGATGATTCATGTCTTTAGTCATCTATTATAGTTTAGTTGTCTTGGACTATTCACTTGAGTTTTTTTCATCAAAATTTTTTTTCTAATATGTTGTCATCAGGCTTCCAAGTTCACCATTCCCTTGGAGGAGTCACTGGATGGGCATGCTTCCAAGGTCTGTTTCTGGTTGTTTTGTCTGAATTTTTTGGGTTCAAGAACATGTTTTCAGTCCTAGTCAGCCATGGGTTGTTCGTTAATGGAAAATGTGTAGAGCTCTCTCTCTCTCTCTCTAGCTTGCTTTTATGGAACAATTTACTTTCTTTCCACTTGCATCTGAAATTATTATGGTAATCTGCTAATCTGTCCATCTGTTTGTAACTCAAGTGATTTCTATCATTTTTATGCATGTAGGAGTCATTGTAGTGCTTTATGGTTCATGTTGGATTTTGATGTGTGGCCAATCTACGCAAGTGGTTGACCAGTCCATGTGCTCTCTATCAGGTGAAAAAGTTGATTTTGTTACATGTTTTGTTGTTTTCCAAATTAATGGATGCCATTTGATACAATTGGATGGTCAATATACGTGCAAAAATTTCCAGTACATTTGATTCAGATTTTTTGTCCATGGTACAGGTTCTATTCTTGACAGAATGTTCAGTGTTAGGATTTAGTTATTGAAAAGAATAGGAGTACTGCAAATTTTTGTTTGTTCAAGCTGAAAATCAGTAATTGTGTGCAGTAGCCTGAATATTAAACAAGTTAGCTAGGAATTTTTGGTCTTACAGGCTGTTTCTACTGAATTTACAGTGAATTTTTTGATGTAAATTTTTCTTTTTGGTGGTGTAAATTTGTACTTTGTATATTATTATTTCTTATATTCAAATATCTGCTTTTTAGTTTTTTGTCATTTGAAATATATTTCTATTTTCCATCCATAGAAAAATATCTATCATTTGTATATTATCTTTTGTTATATTTGATATATCTTTTAATTTTCCATTCATAGAAAAATATCTGTCATTAATATATTATCTTTTGTTATATTTAATATATCTTTTAATTTTCCATTCATAGAAAAATATTTGTGAAATTTGTCAAATTATGCTTTGAAATTTGGCTTCTCTTTAATTTTCCAATCATAGAAAATTATCTTTATTTTTCATTTTATATATTTATTAATTATATATATTTATTCTTATTCATGCTTTGTTAGATTTTGATCTGATCCTGAGTATTTGAAATTCGAGTGACAGTGACCTTTGGTTCACTCGAATTTTTGCGCCAGTGACTCTCCTGGAATCGAGTGAATCTCTGGCCTGGCTCACTCGAGTGATCCTCTGGATCACTCGGGTGATAGGTAGACAGATCCTAATAAATAGTTTTGAACTCTGTGATAGAGTCTTGGATTGTGAGTGCCCTAAAGGGATGACATTACAGTCAAAACTTTACGGTGCCTCATGCGTACATTTTAAGTTGGGATTGCTTCTCATTTGAGAGAGACAGTCCACTTTTCTGCATCAAGATAAACAGAGCTACCTCCTGACAGATCAAACTGCGCATTCGAAGGATGTAGGCAGCTATCAAACTACAATTACTTAATATGGTCTTTTTTCTCTCATTGAAGAAGATGGTCAAGTATTTGACCCGAGAGAGATTTATTTATTCAAAGAAGATTTACAGCTGTTTTATATTCGTATAAGTCATCATATCACAATGTGCAAACTCTAATGTAATACTCTATTCTTCACGAGCCTTGAGGAAGCTCTTGCAGAGATTCAGCCAGAACTCCCGGTCCGGCGCAGTGGTCTCCAGCTGCCTCTTCACGGCCTCAGCAAAGGGAATCTGCAGCAGCGAGCGAGTGGCAAAGCGGAATCAGCATGAGGCTCCCAAGAATAATGCTTCAGCGTTGCAGAGAGCGACAACTGCTGGGCGGCACTCACGGTGATGGATCCGGCGGCGAGAAGGCGGTCGACGAGGCTGAGGAGGATGTCCTTGGTGTACTCCGGGTGCCCCTGGATGCCCAGCACGTGCTCGCCGACGCAGAACATTTCCACGCCGGTCTTGTCCGAGGAGGCCAGCACCTCCGCGCCCTCCGGCACCTCCCACACCTGCTCGCTCGGCCGTCAGGTCGTCGACGACACCATGCATGCCATGTCATGGACACGATGCACGCAAGGAGCAAGAAACGCCGGGTCAGATATGGCAGGAACGAAAACTAAGGCGTGTGCCATTCTAGCGGATGTGTCCATACGCAGTGACGGCGTACGTGGAAATGGCTACGTGCAGTGCAACAAGGAAAGGAATGCCATGCCAGTGTATACGCACGGCACGGTCACGGCACAGCACGCACCTCGTCCTGATGGACCTCGGTGATCTTGGCGCGAGGCAGCAGCTGGTCCTGCTCCCTTAGCGCGTCGAGGAACCTGCGCGGCATCGCCAACGCCGGCGCATCAGCGATGGCCACCTCCCTGACGCCGACGTCCCACCCGGAGCGGGCCTTGGCCACGCGCCCCCCGAGCGCGCGGCAGATCACCTGGTGGCCGAAGCAGACGCCGAGGACGCGCTTGCGCATGCCGTGGAGCGCGCGCACCAGGAGGCACAGCCGCAGGATCCACAGGTCGTCGGCGTACGCGTCGTGCGGGCTGCCGCTGATCACGAACCCGTCGTAGCGCTCCAGGTCGCAGGCGGCCGGGAGCTCGCCGTCGATGGCCCGGTACAGGTCCCACGTCTCGCCGGCGTCGCCGAACGCCGCCACGAAGACGTGCAGGTACCCGCCGTACTTCTTCAGCACGTACTCCGAGTCGTGCGCCGCCATCAGCAGCGCGTACCGCCCGCCCGTCGTCGCCGCCGCCACTGCCTCCGCAACCGCAATCATGGCTGGCATCTCGATCGGTCCTTGTCTTTGGAGGAAGAAGCTAAACAAGCGAGGTCTAGCGAGCTAGCGTTCGAGCTGAAAGCCTAAAACTGGAACGGCGATCGTCCTCAGCTCAACTCAGGTAGCCTGAGCTTAGCGAACAAGATTTGAAAATGTGTGTGCTGTGTGTCAGCAACTGGAGGGGCATGCAGAGCAATTTATAGAGGCCAGCCGAGCGACGGCAATGACAGCAGCTAGCCAATGTGAAGAGGACCATGTGGCCGCACTGGATTATGCCAAGTCGGAGGCGAGGCGGCGTGACACTTTCCGGACGTCGCGAGCGGGAGAATGTTGACAAATTCGGTGGCAGCAGGCAGCAGCCTCAGCGCATGGGACAATTCCTTTGATCGATCGTGCGGCCATCTGGTAATTCACACTGAGACTTTCACGCACAATTAGTTGGCCGCCGGCCGGGTCGGTCAGTAGGCTAATTCGTCCCCGCCCGCGGATGCTCTCCTATCGAGCTTTTTGACTGTCATCATGATTTGAGACCAGAATGAACTCGGAGCTCCATCGATATGGTCTTGTTGACGGGTACTGCGTGGCTGCCGCCGTCTGCTGCGCGAAACGAGAACGTACGTCAAAAGGAACATGTGCCAAAATTCCTAGTATCTTCATTTTTAGTTTAGCATAAACTAGCAAACAGTTTCCTAAAAAAAACTAGCAAACATGTAGATGCGTTACAGTGAAACCAATATATCTTAGAAACCAAACTCCATACTATCACTGTACACGAGTTTTTCTAACTCGCATGAATATGGTAGGTTCAAATATAGGTCTCGGAAGGCGTGAGAGCTCTTTAAAAAGTAAAAATGATGGACGGAGAAAGCATTTCGCTCTTTAATATTTTGCTACATATATAGATATGGATACAAATAAACACATAAAAGGAACTCTAAAACTTTAGCATGTATGTTTTATAGCATGGTCTAGCAATTACCATATTGGGATACGTTGGGATCAGAATTTGTGTCTACACACTTTACTTATTAGAGCATGTTTGAATCTCATATGGATTATAATAATATCGATAATGGTAATATATGTTACTCCCTCCATTCCAAATTATAAGGGTGACATGTTTGTATGTGATCAGCCACGTTGAGACTATAGTTGTGGCGATGAGCTTTAAGATTTGGGATTAGAGTTGGTTTAGTGGGTTGCATTCACCACTAGACCTAGAAGAGATTCTAAGGACTAAGAAGACAGGTAGTAACTCAGCAAATTGGATGGAGATAAGGATCACATGGTCATGGTCGACTTCGGTTTTTGGCCTGTGGGAGCTCAAAATTAAAATAGGGTGTTTATTGACGAACTAGTCAGTGGGAACACAACATTAAAAGAAACACAAAATGTTAACGAAGGAGATGATGATGCTGGCTAACACGACAGCGGATTAGATTGATTACTTGAGAAACACTTGGTTCAGACGAATGATCTGTGTTTCATACGAATGATCTAAGTAAGGCTCTTATTACACTATCGCTAATCGTTAGGTACGCGCTAAGTAGCACATGTCAACGGTTTTACATATAGATGAAATCAGTATAGTCACCTACTAGCCTTATACTGCAATATATAATGTCTGGTTCAGGGGAAAAAGGCTGTTCAGAAAGGTGCTTATGGTCCGACGATGAAGCTGCCGGTCTGCGGGTACGGCCCTAAACACGACTATGTATTGGCATGACAACCATTTTGTGACCCAATAGTGTCTGGTCGAAGGAAATGTCAAGGTGTAACGGTTCATTTATTCAACTCTCTAGTGGCTGCTTCCCATTTGGTTCAATGATTTCTTGGCACAGCCGCGTAAAACATTTCCAAATGTAGCGTGGTTAGTGGAGGCCATTTTTTAGCAGACGCTGCTTGGACGTTTTCAACACCTGTGACCGTCCTTTTTCGGCAATCGAGAATTCGTTGCTTATATATTTTCTGGCGTGCTGACTGATGAACAGTTCATATATCGCATGGTATTAAAGAGCGGGCTAAGCTATATTTAGCAGTAGCCTTATTCAAAAGCTATAAAAACTATAGCACGATATAGCTGAAATATTTTCATTAGCAATTTTATAATTTATATAAAACCAAATTATACAAATAAACATGGCGCTATGCAAATTTCATAAAGATACATGTCTATATATCCATTATTTTAGTTATTAAATCAATTAACATACTTATGACTATAATCAACATTCATGTTCATTCACTATTTTGTAAAAAAAATCAACATTAAACTAAATAAATTTTCAATAGTTCATTACATCATTTCTTAAGTAAAGAACAAACAGACGAGGCACATGAATATTTTTCTCATCGAGGGTTAGCATTACTAAAGGAGTTTTATGGCTAAGTCAAATACCATTGTTTTTTTTTGCGAAACAAATACCATTGTTTAGTAGAGCTAAAGTGCTCTTAGTGCCATAGTGGAATAGTTCCAAGATTATAATAGCTTGTCTCTGAAAAGCTATTTTTAAGTACTAAGTAAACTTAAATGAAAAAAGTTTTAACTATAAAGTTTTGAATCTTGTAAAGCACTACATCTTTAGTGTAAACAAAAAATTGAATATTAAAATATGTTAAATTTAAATAAATATTTAAGACTCTAAACAACTTCAGATATAAAACTTATCATCATCAAACGTGTAAAATGGGTCTGTCTCTGCAAATTTGGTATTAACCATGTGAACATTCAAGGTCGTTTGGTAATTCTAATTTTAAATTTCAAAATCTAAGAATATGAAACACATATTTGGGACCCTAAGCAACTTCAAATAATAAACCTTTGAACTACAAAGTTGTAGATTGTAAATTTGTAATGATAACTATAACTATGGTATCGAGTTATCGACCATGCTAACATCCGATGTTGTTTGAAAAATTAAATTTCTAACTTTCAAAATATGTGAACTTAATATAATATTTAGTAGTCTAAACAGTTTCAAATCAAAGTCCTCTCACTAAAAAGCTATAGATAATGATGAGAGATACAATTTGGAAATAAATTTCATCTTGGTCCAACTATATGAAAAGTTATAAATTATTTTTTGGTGTAGTTATTTCTAGAGGCAGGACTCTTAAGATGCTCACCTCCTCCTTGGAATGCTGGTATATGTTTTTGACCGGAACCGGTAGGGTAGCCCCCTACCTTTTTTTTTTTTTTTTGCTTTTCAATTAAATGAAAGAAAAGTAGTCTGATGTACGAGGCATTTGTGCCCATGCAGCCATGCTGGTATATGTTAATCAATTTATTTAAAGAGGATATATCCTAATATAACCGTCTCTGTATATCAATGATTAGCAGAGGCGCGGCGCTCGGAAACATGCCTTTGTCTGGAGGTCGCCTGACCACTTACAGCCCAAGGTTGTGTCCTAAAAATCCTTTTTCTAGTAATGATAACTGATAACTAATCATTCACATTCCTCGCAAAAAAAAAAAACTAATCATTCACATTGAAGTTGTAACACTCACTATATGTTGCGATATTTTCAAAATTTGTTTATTAAATTGCTAAGTAGCCAAGTTTTTAAGGAATTAATAATGATAGGTTTTACAGATCTTGGCCAGTTTTCTAAAGACGACGAGCTAAATGTTGAGGTCGGTTGAACATTCACAGTGTATAGGGCCTCATATTAGCGTTTAGGACTGGCAGAGATGCTAATGCTACACTAGTTGTCCGCAAAATTCTTTACAAGCTGCTAGTATGTGCGATCCTTTCCTTGATGAATTGAAGAAACATGAGGACATTAGTGGCTGTTTCCGTCTAAGCAGAAGATGTGTCATGCATATGTTTAGAATATGACTTCGATAACGACGTGACCTGTTGCTGTTGATGCCAAAACTACTTACCGTCATATGGCAAGAACTAACACACGGCTACTAGCAATAGAGTATCAAGCAAGTGTCAACAAAGTTGTGTCTGCAAACTCTGCATGCAGGGGCCTATCAAGATCCACGAAACTCCCCTTGCTTGCATCTCGATCAGCTGACCACTCGTACCATATACGTAGATCAGTGCTCCCGAATCTCAATGCACTGTAAGCAGGCTATGGTTTCTCGAGGTTCATGGAATCTAGACATGGCTGCTGCAGCTTGCTTTGCTCTCTGGATGCGCTGGGTGCTGACCAATGCAACTTACATATGGATTCATTTGATTTTAACAATACAAGAAGCGAATTTTTGCAGAATAAGAACTGGTTCGAATTTTAGGATCTTCCAACATAGTGTGCTCAAGAGGAATATATATGTGCCTATTTAATTTCCCCTCTACCAAGTTGGGAAACTGTATGCAAACTGCAAAGAAGTAGCCTTAAAGTGAACGGCACGCATCTGCACTCGTCTGTCAGTCTCTATGCCTGCATGGCCACTTCTTCGAATGGAACGTATAAGCAAGATTTAGTTGGGGAAGATGGTGGATTTTGATGCGATGCGACGCAATTACTTTGACGGTAAGCATGGCACGAGAATCTTGCTGACATCTGAATCTGATCGTGCAGAATCAAGTTTGAGTAGAGCAAGTTCCTGGCTGCTGGGTACATGCGGAGTATATAGCAACTAGCTAGTTCCTTTTGGCATTTGGCACTACGATACTGCCAGTTATACGCATGCAGACGACAAGAAAGACGTATCACATAGTCTGGAAAGTGTGCACATGGATATATATGCATGATGCATCATGTCACACGGCGGATTAGGTTCAGAAATGCTAAAGATTGATACTACTTTGTAGGTTCTAAAATATATACGTACCTTATAAATCAAATTTCTCTGATTTTGAGCAAGATTATAGAAACCTATACGTATATATAAATCTCCCGCATTTGTCATTTTTTTTTTTTGAGCAATCGCATTTGCCATTGTTGAACAGTCCCTTGCCCAGACCGATGCGTTCTAGTTGTGAAGTGAATTATCCGGCATTTCCTTTTTTGCCAACGCCGGACGGTCCGACTTATGTTTTCGTGATCTACTATCCACGCATTCTGGCGTTATGGCGTGTCATCTTTTACTCCAACACTGAGATGCGTGGCTCGTGTCCAAACACGTCTTCTCCGGCCGATCTAACAATGGTCCTCCTCCATTCCGTTGGTACTGATTCCTTGGGTTCTTGGAACGCTGCAACTGCATGTGCACCTAGATTCACAGGACCAGCGAACCGGACCGCCACTTGTCTCTGACGATCGACGAGGGAAAATTGACGAGGACCACCGGTACACAAGTCACATGTGGATGACCTTTTTACCTGCAAGCTTAGCTACGGCCGGTAAGGTCAGTGTGCTAACTAGTGCTTGTGCGCTTGTCCACCGCAAGAACTCGATCGACGCGCCTCGGACCGGCATCAGGTCTCATTGCTCTCGCTCGTCATAGCCAGCACGCCGGAACCGGACTGACTGGACCACCTGCTGCCTGCTGCAGACCCAGTCAGGCTCAGGTCCATGGCCCGGGCAAAGTGGCCGGGTCTCGTTACACGGCGCTTGACATGGCCAGGACTTAGCGCCATGCACTCTGCGTGCCTGCCCTGCTCCCAGTGAGCGCGTAGTCACGCCCGTGCTGGACACTGTTAAAAGTAACATTTGCATTGCACGCATACTTCAATGCACGGATCAAACGTTTGCATGGACTAACATTTCCTTCTTCTGTCATAACAAATTTTCAGAGTTGGGTACACCTTCCTTTGATCTGACCCTACCACTAAAATAACTTTGACAGCAGCTGCGTGCAAAGGGTTACAGTGACAGGTAATTCCATCCAGTCATTAGGATGACGTATAACCTACTAAACCCCAGAAGCATAGCATAGCTTACTTCTGCTGTTTGACTGTTTCTAAACACACACAAAATACGACCAAAACACTAACAAAACCTGTGGGTAAGCTTCAGCATACTATTGGAAAATCCTATGCTGAATCGGTGAGAGTGAGACCAACATGTGTATGACAGGGAGGCAAAAACCCTTACTTTGTGAAAGCCGGTCGTCATCTTTTGTCTAGCCGAAGCGCCTCAATTCGGCACAACTCCATTTGCGTTAACCCGTACAGTTGAAGGTGGCCCCTGGACGCTTGGTGACAGACATTTGGTGGAAGCACAGCACTCAGATATGTCAATGCCAGCGACCTCCATCGCGTTACGAACCCACTGCGGAACGTCCCCCTTTGGGAACTGCATAGCATCGTTCAACCAGTAAGACATCACCTCACATATGAAACATCACAATAGGACATAATCAAGTTTCTATAGTTTCAGCATAGTAATCTGGGCTATTTTTTTCAATTAAAACATTTAACTACACACATAATTCATGTTTGTCTCTCTGTGAGCAAAACTGACAGAACATGTATGACACGACAAGAAAAGCAGCACAAACCTGCATCCTCAAGAATCCTCGCACGAATCTACAGGATGGCACAAAAAACACATTATTTCCCCCATGAAAATTTTCAATAGCAGTTCAGACAAATTTGGGTTTGATAAGAACATACTCTGGAAATCGTTCTTCAAGAATTGACATGTGGAGGTCTCAACTTAACTGAAATTGATAGGTAAACTATCAGGAACAGCACTTATATAAAATATAAATTTCAAAAATGGAATAACATAGCAAAAGCAAGAATTAGCATACCCGCATCATAAATGACAAATTATGATATGACAGCAGTTGAGAGCCCATTGCATCTTTTGTGACCAGGCAATGTAAGTAGGCACGTGTATATTTTTTGCAGACCTAGCAAGATGGCCATGTCATAGAACCCAAATAAAGAAGATTGTCAGATTACTTGACCACTTTGTTCCCGGTGAAGTTGAAGCCTTACCATGCATGAACAGGTAGGATCAATTGGCCGTTCATCAGTAGCCATTGCATTCTGTTTCAACTTCAGGACACCCTAAGGATAAAATACATAAGAAAAGTTGATATTATACTGAAGCTCAGGAGGAAAATGAAAATAGTAGATGCTCAGAATGAGGCCATAGTATAAAGCTGACACACAGAACAGAAAAGGATATAGATGACAAAAAAAATGATCCTCTGAGATATGATTGAACAGGCACACAATCAAGGTCAAATCGGATATATTTCTCATAAGTGCTATACCTCAGGCACAAGTGCAGTCCCAAAACGAGCAGTCCGTGTTGGATAAACACAGTCATACATGTCTGCACCCAAAGCACTGCATACTACAATATCAAGTGGATAGCCAACACCCTGCATATTAGCATAACAGTCAAGTTAACCAAAGAATTGAATTAACATGATCGCTTCCCCTACCAACTCATTAGTCATGGGCCTTGGTATCTCTATTTTGCAAAGAGAGATACCTGATATGACCTTTTATGCAACCAGAAAATGAATTAAGCAATTCAAACTTGATTATACCATGACATATCGTGGTTTATTTTCAGGCAATCCAGCGGTACATTGGGCAACAACACGCCAAAATGAATCCTTGTCTTCGCCACCAGCAAGACCACCAATTGCAACAAAAAGATTAAAAAAAATGTGAGCCCTTATAATAGATGGAAATAAAACAAATAATACACCTAAAATAAGGACGCTTCTGAAAGTATGCCATAGGTACTGGCAATAATAGGGAAGCCAAAATCAAAAGTAGTGAGTGCAGTATAATTCTAACAAAAGATGTTACTAGGTGCAAATATCATGGGAATAAACTGTATTCGTCAAACTCAGCTGTGAAAATTTAGTTCATGGCATACCCAGGAAGATTCCGCTCAACCAAGCCCCTCACGCAGATATCTCTGGAATCAGGGAAAAGGTATTGCTTGGTAAGTTCTAAATCTAATTGATGACCTGGAAACAAAAGGATACATGTAATAAGAAGCTAGATGAACTCACCTAAGAACTGGATCCAATCCTCCTTGCACAATCCCAAATAAGTTCTGGACATTAGGTTTCTTGTGAGCTACATTTGAACATTGAAAGGAACACACACGCACTTTAATAAACCATGCATAGCGCTGGATAATACATTACTCTATGTTTTTCAAATGTTCCTTTGGTAAGATAATTAAATTTATCTCATATTAAGGCAATAAGTGAAATGATTCAAGTTCCACTTGACCCTCACTACATGCTAGATAACTCAATTTTTTTGGTTAGCCAGGTTAATGATCTTACCAGCTATGCACCTGTCAATCCAACGAAGGGTACGATACATAGCTTCTTCTATCCTTGGGCCAGTAATTGTGGTCTTCACAACATCATCAAGTGCCATGATTATATCAGCTCCAATATTGTTCTGCATTCATTTTCAATAATTACAAGGGTGTGGAAATGGCAAGATATACAAATGAAATTTTGTGATAATAAGAAACCTAATTCTATAAGTTGAATGCTGCATAGAAAAGATCGCGCCTGAATATGGATAGATTCCTCAGGTGTCAAGAGCATGGGCTTCGCATCAACGGGTGACTGATTGGGCATGAAAAAGCAATAAAATTAGAGAGATACAAAGAGTGAAAAAAGGGGTTAATTTCAGCATTAAAATTTATGTAGAGGAAGGATCAAATAATTATGCATGAACAAATCCCTTCCATAAATAAGGCAAAACCACAAAGTATGACATAGAAACCAAAACCTATATCTCAGCATGCATCAACTAAGTATGCATATTACCAACGATCCAACATGCAAAGATTGATTATTTCATAATATTCCAGAGTGAAGACAACCCCTCCCCCCCCCCCCCCCCTCGTGAACTCCAAAGCAAGACATCGCTCACCCCCAGCTTCCAAAATCAGACAAACATTTTTCAATAGAATATTTGTTAACACAGATCGTACTAGAGAACTAAGAAACATGACTTAATGTGACTTTAGTTAAGTAAAGAACAAAAACATCACATCACAAAGTGGCCACAAGAATGTACCTGAAATGTAACTCCTTTCTCAGTAATATCAGCCAAATGCAGTAATGAAACCTAAAACAAAATATCCAAACAAGTCAGAAATACAACAGCAGAACTACAGTTCAGAAGGACAAAATACATTTAGAAAAAAGATAATCATATTATATATGCAAGATGAATGCTGAATTGCTGATGCTCAAATGGTCTATCACAACAATAATTGTGTTAAAAAAACAAAGATTTGAAGCAACCATTTGGAACCACCAGAGTCAGTCAGCAATGCCCTTTTCCAATTCATAAATTTGTGCAGACCACCCAAGTCATCAATAAGTTGAGACCCTGGACGTAGCTCAAGATGGTAGGTGTTTCCAAGTATTATCTGGCAACCTATATCCTCTAACTGGTCTGTGGTCAGACCTTTTATTGTACCTAAATGAAAAGAGGAAAAAACACTGAGATACCTGAAATGTTTACACAATTATACAAAGTTGAAGAACAGGCTGCACAGCCAAAATCTCTTAGGCATAGTAAACTATCTGAATGAGAAGAATAACACCTTGGCAGCTATGATAGTTCAAAGACAGGCTGCAAACTGCTCCAGGAAAAAGAATAAAGTACAGACAACTTTCATTAACTGGGAATACTAAATCATGGTCAAAGCCTTTTATTCTTTCAAGTAGAGGAATACATAAGAGTCATTAAAGAGAGGGATACTACAATGTTGAACACAATGGGACATGCATGCAAAATGTGACGACTAACTTCAAGTTGAAATTAGTAGTAAAAACTAAAAAGTATATAAACCAAAACTATTTATTTCAGATCTTATATAGCACAAATATGCATACACTGTTATCCTAAACGGTAAAAAACCGGTCACCTACCGTTTAGTGGTTTAGCCATTTAAACGAGCTAAGCAGCCGATTAAACAGAAACGATGTACCACCGTGCGTTTAAACAGTGTGTAAACAGGCTAAACAGACATTTAGGCAAACAGTGTATGCATATAGTGCAAGTAAAAATAAAAGACCAAACTTGCATATATATGAAAAAAAGGGGAACAAACCTTGAGTTCCAACAGGCATAAAAAGCGGTGTTTGACAAGTAAAGTGAGGAAGAGTTAAGCGAGCTGCACGGGCGCGATTGAATCTTCCTAATATCTGCGAAGCAAACAGAAATACTTCAAAATTGTATTTTCAATTAGAAGGGCTTAGTTCAACCAGGTTCAATCAAACATCCCACAGAATTTTATCCACCGAAGATGGTGAGCTAGAAAAGAGACAAGAGACGGTGGGTCCCACAAACAGCATTGGGCTCTGCGGAAGGCTATCTCTTCTTCCTCTTCTTCCCTCGCTAGATATTTGTTTTCTCTGCCCTCCAAATAGGAAACTGTTTTCTCTCCCAAACAAATAGGCAAGAATCCAACGTCAGCTAGCTTAGAGCTAGACTGTTTGGGGCAGGCAGTGACGCCAGCTCATCTGTACTATGCCACTCTGAAAGCATGTGCCATGTGGCACACTTCCTCTCTAGCTTTTTACTGTTACCCTTCCTTTTACATGGACCACTATGACTTCACCCCAGTGATAAGATAATAAAGTACTGAAGTGTAAGAATACTGAAAGATTCTAACTGTAAATTATTCCCATTGTGCAGTGCATCACTCAAGTATATAAAGAGGAAAAAGACAATTCTGGTTCTCTAAACAGAAAAGGCAGAGAAGATTTCTGAATAACACGTGTCTAGCCTACAGTAGGATGGTACTGGTCAACTCCGACAATTTGGACAAGTCAAGGATCATGCAATCTTCTATTACAGAGCATTGTATTGCGAATCTGTAGTAGCAGAAGCTAGTACGAATAAGTAATAACAAATAATTATCAACTCCTATTAGAATCAGATATTCCACCCAACGCCTTATCAACAAATCTTATCCGCTTTATTAGCAACGTAAAGATCTGAAGAACTTCCACCAAGCAACTACGGGGAAGCCGCAACAATGGAACGGCAAAGGCTATCTTCTCATCTAAGCGAATCGAACACACACACTTGAAAACAGAGCACACACTTACAAAACAGAACACACAAACAGAAGCATCAGACTCACCTCAAAACGTAGCGCCATGGAGAAACAGAGCTCCAGCCACCAAATCGGAACCTAGACTGATACTCCTTAATCTGAAAATACACCCGCCACAAACTGGAGCGCCAATCCGAGAGAGAATAGTTTGAATTTGATGGCTCACAAAATCGCTGAGCGAGAAGGGAAAGGGGAAAAACAAAACAAAAAACAAAAAACAAAAAACGGCTTTCTCACCAGCAAAAGAAGAGAAGAATCCAACTCCTGATGGATGAATCCCACCTCAGTCCAAACCAAAAGGGGCGGCGAGGAAGAAGGGGAAGCGAGGTGGAGAGGGGCTGTCAGTTTCGGCGGTTACGGCGGGTGTTCGGCGCGGACGGCAGGGGAGGCGTAGGCGCGGGGGTTTAGGGTTTGGACTGGTTCGCGCCCCCTTGGACGTTTGGACTCTCGGTTGGGCTGGACCGAGCTGCGTAAGGCAGGCCCAGGCCACTTTGGGGAGACTAGAGAGAGCTAATCGAGACTCGAGAGAGAGATTGGTAGTGTGGTGGGAGAGAGAGAGGATGAACACAATGCCACCTGGCACGTTGATTTTTTTTGGCACTGTGTTTTTAACCGCATTGAAACATGAAAGTTGTAATTTGAACGAGGAACTTTCATGGTGTCATTTAACTATATAAGGGTCGGGCTACGAGGACAAATTTTATAAGTTTGGTTGGAGTTGCTCTAAGACAAATGGTGGATGGCCAAAATTTGTGAGCTCCGATGGAGTTACTCTAAGACAAATGATGGAGCTAGGGATTTTTTTTGAAGTAAACACATATATACTCTCTTCATCCTAAAAAAATAAAGAATGTAATTCTCAATTTTTGAGGAGTCTATATCAAATTAATCATTAGATTTATATTTTTCATGGTAAATATATTTGGAGACATAAATATCTGTTTTCCTACAAAATAAGGAAAACTTGAGAAAGTTTGATTAGTCTCAAACTTAGAATTACATTTTCTTTTGGAAAGAAGGGAGTAAATAGACAAAAAAAAAAGCTACATGTAGCCGTAGTGATACAACCCGCAGACCAGCTAAGGCTCTAGAAGTTGTCCTTGCAGCTGGTGGTTAAAATCTTAGCAAAATATTCAGTCTAAACTATATCTAAGTGCATACTATGAAAACCCCATTAAAATCATACTTAACCGTTTTTTTTAAAAAAAATAAAACTATACACACCAATAATGCATCTATAGATATGGATTGTCACAAGTTTATTATCCAAACTCATTTTGTAGAAATTCATTTGAAAATAATAAATTTTATTTGCATATGCACTAAAGGATGAAATTCTAAGAATTCTGTCCTAGAGTGTATACAAGTGAAATTTGTTATTATTATATGATTTTTTCTAAAAAATGTTTGAATCTTAAATTATGTGACAATGTGCATCTATAGATGCATTATTTGGTGTGCATTGTTTCAATTTTGTTTTGAAACTTTTAAGTATGGTTTTGCAAATGGTTTTACAGTTACACGGAAGATATAATTTACATTGAATATTTTGTCTAAAATCACGTGCAGCGGAGCGCATGTCAGGCTAGCAACTTAAACATTTCTTTGCATACTCCGCCATCACGACATTGGCGAAGACAAATATATTTTTTTTGCCTCTCTCTCTTTGTATAGGACGAAATTGAGGAATTTTCTTGGCAGCCCGATATGGCCAAAGCAAGAGGAGTGTACTCAGAGACAAAGCCAAAAGAATGAAAGAATCCTTTTATTTAGGCAATAGTAATAGTAATCCTTGAAGCGGCTAAGTCCGGGTCCAGCGGGCGCGTGTGCCGTAACATCCGCTACTGACAAAAGGACGGTAGTAACAAGGTCTCATGACCGACCCTGAGCACCGTTCGTCGGCGGCAAGGCAAGGCAGGCCGAGCTTGGCGAGCGGTGAGCGCACGGCACGGCGTCCCGTTGCATGATACCAATAGCACATCGGTTTCATCAACGCGAGAAGAAGCAGCCAAAAAAAGGCAAATAACCGCACTCGCCCGCCCGACGGCCAGGCCAGCCGACGCATCGTCGTCATCGTCAAGAACGAGCGGCTACGGGCACCGAGCTGTGTCATCTGCTGCCGCTGCCGCTGCCGTTGCCTTGCCCCCACTGCCGGCGAAAAAGTGCTCCGGGCCGGCCGAGCCAGTGACGCTGCGGTCGACGGTGAAGCACACACAGCCACACCCAGTGTGGGACTATTCCATTTCCAGCCACATGTCTGTCAGTGCCTGCCAGCACGAAGTGTGTCAGTCAGTGTACAATTCGATGGCGAGAACAGTGCTGCTGCCTTTGCTGCATGACAGAGGATTGTGCCGGCACACGTGCAGTGCAAGGACGCCCTCAAATTGCAGGAGCCGCGTACAGTAATAAGCTGCAGTAACTTCGATGAGTGGCTGCAAATCCTCAGAGATCGAATGCTGAGGCAGGGATTGATTTGGAGTTGGGGGCCAGGACCAATGGACCATCCATGTGAACCAATGCGTTACAGATAATATGAGATGAGAACCTGCTGCACTTTGTTTCAGGAGAAATGAAATTCTCAGGTATATCTAAGAATATACTATATCATATATATGGTTGCTGTTTTTCTTTTGTCAGGATTCGGGAACGAAACAAATGAAACAATCCCTTGCTCACTCACACACACACACACGCACTACCTCAGGTTACCAATGTGAAAAAAAAAAAATAAGAGATACAATCTTAACTGTTCAGTAAATCTCACTACCACTGTAAATAAATAAATCTCTCAAAACAGACTAGGCGTCGTCTGTCTGATGTTCTACCGCCTGCCTCTCTTGTGTCACCAACTCAGAATTTCTTGGTTGGTTCGTTCTCATGTTGTGAGAGCCAAATTCTCCTATTATCGACAAAAAAATACCCAGACGAATTAAAAACGTGATTAACGTGTACTAATGACGTGTGTTCTGACGAGCTACAAATCCAGCTCGAAGTGGAACGCCGGTGACGCGTACGCGGCGAGGTCGCCGAAGAAGAGGGTGTCCACATCGACGCCGACGCCGACGCCCGCGACGTCCTCGCAGCCGAAGAACGTCTGTATGTCCTCGGGGAAGCCGCGCTGCGGCGAGGAGGAGGCGTCCCTGGCCGCCGCCTGCTGCGCCTGCGCCTGCAGCACCGGCGGCTGCGATGGCGATGACGACCGCCGCGGCGGGGACGGCGACGGCGACGAGGGCGACGACATGGTGGTGGTGGTGCCGCTCTCGGCCGCCGACGTGCGCTGGATCATCTCCTTGAACTTGGGCGACTGCAGCAGCAGGCTGAGCGCCGACGTGGTGGGCGTGTGGCCCAGCGACGTCCGCGGCGGCAGCGGGAACGACTCGGCGCCGCTCTGGCCGTGCTGGAACTCGGCGGCGCACTGGCCGTCGATGACGATGGTGTCCGCCGGCGGCAGCAGCAGCTTCTGCGGCGCCAGGCCGCCCAGCATCGGGTGCGGGTTCTGCGCCGCCGCCGCCGCCGCCGCCGCGCCGGCCATCCCCGGGCGGAGCCACTTGATGTAGCGGCTGAGGTCGAAGTTGGTGACGGCGTTCAGGCCCCGGTACTCGATCGCCGCCACGTCGTACGCCATCGCCGCCTCCTCCTGCGTCGCTGCCGTCGTGCACAACAAAATCCGAGCACGCAACATGTGATCGATCAGCACCGAGAAATGCGATTTTTCACAGGAATCTGAGGACTTTGCATAGAATTTTTCATCGGGACTGAACAATCGTATTGAAATTCTTGTTAAATTGCTATGAAGTTCCCTCGTTTTCCAACCAGAAAGTGACTACTCTGAAGTCTGAACACGGCGTGTCCGAGGGTTTCTGTTCTGTAGAGGATCCGGCGCCGTGCAAGTGCAATGCATTCGTGTGTTGTGGCAGCGACAGACAGTTGAAGCACACACCCATCGCCGTCCACTCCATCTTTCCTCTACCGGAGGCGGATGAGAGATTGTACTGCCATCTCCTCTTTATGAGTATTAATGGCGCTAATCCCCCGTGATAATGGATGTAGGCTCCGACAGGTGCAGAGCACTAGAGCGCAGGGGGAGTGGGGGACCGTTGGATGTTGGTGCAGCTGTTGGTCCTGGCCACAGCCACAGCCATAGCCGGCTCGACCTCACTGTCACTGAGGTCACTCCTTCTAACTCCCCCAACTAACCGGAATTCAAGTTGCTGCCAGTGACCCATATGGCGTCTTCTGCATCACAGCATTAGCCACTGCCGCTCGCCCTAACTGCCTGCTTCCATCTCGACCATTCCCAAGCTAATAGTATGTTTTTTTCTAATTATATTATGCACAAGACATGAGAGTAAATGGCGGCTAAGTGAGCCATTACAGTCAAGGTATTAGTGGATGCAAGAATTAGTTGGGAATGAAATCATGTGGTTCGTCGTACCCGGCCGATGTGAGGGCACATTCGTCACTAGGGGGCCACTCACACAGCAATACGAGTGAGCCCTGCACGCCAACGACTTGCACTTTTTAGCACTACTCAGATTTGTCTTTCAGAGTTCAGACAAACGTACGGAAGCACAATTTGTAGCACAAACTAATGTAATACTCCCACTGTTATAACTTCGCTGTATTTTCAGGAAGAGAAATTACTACTAGTATTTTATACAAGAAACAGAACTTTACCGTAGGTCCCGAGGTAGAGATACTTGTTTCCGAAAACGCGACCGATCCTCGCCTCCCATCTCCCGTTGTGGTGATGTCTGCAAAGGTTTACATATATACATACAGTATAAATAAATAAGAGTTCATGCTATCTACTATACTAATCTTTCTCCAGTCCAGAAACATAGTTGAGGTCTCCTCTTCACAAAAGTCAAAAGATGTTGAAAGGCGTAAATAAATAATAAGACGCTATATATATATATACCTCGCGACACCTCGGTATTTGGAGACACCTCTGGAGAACCCACTGCTTTTCCTGTGGATAAATTTCATGGACCTGATTATTTGGGTAAACATGGGTGTGATTCGGTCTTGTTCAAAAATTTCCATACGAAATTATAGTATTTCATTTACTAAACAAAAAAAATCGCCACTGATTTTTTGGGGTGAAATTAAAAGGTTACCTCCTCAAGGATCCAATATACTCTTCCCTGGAGTGTCCCTCCATTTCTTTCAGCTCCTCTTCATATGCAGACGCCTGCAAAATAAATAAGTATTTATTTATAAATTAAATAAGCCCGGAATGAAAAAAAAAAATCAAGTCCCTCATGCAGGTGCGACATGTGCGTGGAGTCCAAAAGAAAAAAGGACACACATGTTTGGACTCTGGAGCTGCAACAAAAGAATCTGTACTGTAACTCTGAATCTCACTGCACTACCAAATTCTAAGCTTGCAGAGACAAACAAAGGACTTGTTTAGACGTTTAAATTAGGCTCCCAATTTCAGTATTTGGTACTATGTAAAAAGAAGATTCTTCGTCATATCAAAATACCGACACATGCATGGAGTACTAAATATAGATAAAATCAAAAACTAATTGCACAGTTTTGTTGTACTTTGCGAGATGAATATTTTGAGCCTAATTAGTCAAAGTTTGGATAATTTTTATCAAATACAAACGAAATGTTACAGTGCTTATTTATAGCAATGTCAACTTTGCCAACCCCAACTTGGGCCTTGTGTAGTTCACCAAATTTGGCTACTAAATTCACTATGCAAAATTCATATTCCCCGTCATATCAAAATGTCGGCATATGCATGGAGTACAAATATAGATGAAATCAAAAACTAATTGAACAGTTTTGTTGTACTTTGCAAGACGAACATTTTAAGCCTAATTAGTCAAAGTTTGGATAATTTTTACCAAATACAAACGAAATGCTACAGGAATTCTGCTACAAGAATTACAGCGCTATTTTGATGAACTAAACAAGCCCTTGGGATCTAAACAAGGCCAAAACGCAGGTTTTGCACCAATTAACTGATATCCATATTCTAGACGCACGCCCATGACCGAGTTGAAAAAAAAAATTCAGCAGGAAAATAAAAGTAACCGTGTGCGCGTGTGGGTAGAATGAATGAGAGTGAATTTTTGGCGGTACCGGGAAGTTGAGGATGGTGTCGGGGCCCCAGTACTTCAATGCCGCCAAGTCATACGCCCGCGCCGCTGCCTCCTCGTCGTCGTACGCGCCTGCATGGATCCACATGCCAAGGCCCAAGGGAGACGATGATGAGCAACACGCCATTGATGCACATGCTATTACTAGCGAAATTTTCTTTTTCTTTTTGCTGTGAGAGAGAGAGAGGGACATGTCATGCCAAGGCCGTGACTCGAGAGCCTCACTCACCGAGGTAAACTGCATGCACCAACAACAAAACAGAGCAGCAAGAACAAGATATGGTCAGCATCACATCGATCCTCTTCTCAATCAATCACTAAGTACTAGTATAATCAAATAGTCATGGGGGAAATTAACTAAGGTTTTTACTGACAAGGGTCAGCTAAAACCATGTTGAATATTAATATTTTTACTAGTACAAGCTACTGCTACTGCTACTGCTATGCCTCTTGAGAGTAGGATCGGACAGAGCAGAGGATCTGCTACTGCTACTGCTATGCCACTTGAGAGCAGGATCGGACAGAGCATCGTGATCCTCTGCCCGGGGACCCGTCGTCGCATATGCAGCCAGCAGAGAGAGAAAGAGGATCAGCTAGCTTAGCTACTGACTGACCTTGCTTGCCCTTCTTGTTCTGGGACTCGTTCCAGCTGTTCTTGTCCCACAGGTGAGCCTCGAACCTCCCCGTCCACCGGTGCCTGCACGTACACCGATTCAATTCAATCCAATCCGCCGGAGAATATAATCAACGAGAAGCAGCTAATAGCAGACCGAGCGAGCTAGCTCCGATCAGTGGCGGACTCTCGCTAGCTGCTGGGTCGCCATGGCTATGCAAAACACAAACCGTGTGACGCCGCGGTAGACGGAGCTGCGCTGCGTGGGGGACTCCCGGGGCACGCTCTTCCGCGTGCGCTTCGGCTTCACGCGCGGCGTGAGCTCTCCGGCGCTGGCGTTGCCGGTGCTGTTGTTGTTGGCCGCGGCGGCGGCGCTGTTCTTGCGAGGCTTGGCCATTATATTGCGCGTCCGTGTCTAGAGAGAGAGAGAGAGAGAGACGGCAGAGGAAAGGAGGAGGAGGGAGAGGTGGGTGGCCAACTATGGTGTCCTCCGGAGGTGGCCGTTTTAAAGAAGCGGGGCGGAGGAGACTGGGACTGGGAGCGGATTGGTGATGGGGCGGCAAAATTAGTTGATGTTTGGAGCGCAGGGCAGATGCCAAATGAGCAAACGAGGGAGGAAGAGAGACGGGAGAGACAGGACAGGCCGCCGGCCCCGGCCTTTCTCTCTCCTCCCCGATCTCTCGCTCCACCCTGGCCAGGATCTCTCTCTCTCTGTATAAAATTCTTTGCGCTGCTCCTCCAACTCATCTCATTGGCCGGCGAAGAACGGCCTCTTGTTGTCCCCTAGCGCGCGAGTTGCGTGCGAACTGTCAGCGCGAGCGTGGCGGGCTGGCACCAGTAACGCAAACAGAGCCGCCCCACGGCACAGGTGTGCAAGGCAGCAGCCACGGGGCGCCTCGTACTGGGGTCCCGCCCACAGGCCACAGCCGTTGTCGCGGATGCGAGATGGGAGATCCAATTGTAATACTCGCGCGCCGCCACGTCGTAGGCACACACACTTCTGCTCGCCAGAAACTCCATCCTTTTCGGTCACATTCACAACCTGCTTCAGATGAGCTGATTCGGTGCGTGTTTGTGACAGACAGGTTAAAAATCAGATCTATGGTGGCCCACAGACAGGTTAAAATCCAGATCTAAGGTGGGACCAACGTGAGAATTGAGAAAAATCTCACCAAATGGCTCGTGAGAATCGATGATCTTTCCACCGCTAAAACACACAACCATGGCGAGATTGAACTAGCACTGACGCTTCCCATGCCATGATTCCGCACTCGCCTCGTTGAGCTAAATTCACTGAGTTTAGTTCCTTTACCACCGTCTCTACTATCTTTCGAGATTTCTCCTTGCTCACTTAAGCGATCCAATTCAGTTTGCCTCTGCTAGCCTTGACAAGTGCGTAACAAAATCAAACATGTCCTTAGTTGCTTCACTTGACACCATTTCCTTAATTGACCAAGGATATAGAGCATACATGTGTGTGTTTAGATGTTTTGTCTAAGGGTTTTGCGATGTGTGGGCTAGTTTTATCTTGCTCCCATGAAACAAACCGAATTGACTCATCTGGACGGGCAAGATTGTTGTTCATATTTTACTTTTCCCTCCTTTTACCTCTATCTAATTTATTTGACCTCTAGAAACTTTTTATTGGTTAAGGGGGCTTTGAATTTAAGGTTATGGTATTCTCTATGTTGGTTAGGACTATGTTCCTAGATGGGATTTACGATCTATTTGGCTGATATATAATTTTTTTCACAACTAAAGTTAGACAAAATGTGGCAGTAAGAATGGTGTGGCCAGCAAATCAGGTATAAAGTTTGTTATCCAAATAACTCTATGAGATATGACTAAAAAAGTTTGATGTTCTATAATATTAGTGTAAGGAAGTGTTTGGATGCACGCCACCATCCGCCTCGCCACACTTTGTGACCCGTCACTTTTCACGAGGCCAGCATTTGGTTGGTTATGCATGTAAGGAAGCCACAATACCAACTCACTCATTTCCTGCCACACAGTATGATGCTCGAATTTGCCACCATCGCGTCACAGTTCACTGCAGGTAAAGAGTAGCAAAGAATGCCTATAACCAATCAATCTCTAGATCAAATACATATCTAAATAACTACGACACGGCTAACATGAACACAGACAAAATAATAGTACACCTTTGAAGTTCAAAAAGACATCGGAGCTAAGACGTGGCATCAGAGCTAGCCCCTACCTACCGAAGAGACGACGATGGCCATGGGAGCCAAATAACATGTAGTCAAACTTCACTAGGATTAATATCTCATCAGCATTTTTCGTTAGTCTGGTGCACACGAGGGAAATCTCATTTAAAAAGATAATGGAAAGATATACCTGGCTCCATTTTTATTGAAGATAACTCACACCAATTTCATATGACTTCACACTACCACATTTCTATAACCAATCTTCAGCTGCAACAGTGAATAAGGCATGTTCCACTTAACACAAGGTAAAAGGATGCATGTGTTTCATAATCAGATGAAAACCTAGGCCCTAGGGCTACTAGGGCCATGGCCCTAGTCATGATCTAGGCAACCTGTACCCATGTATACCATAGTAATTTTTAGTCCAGTTTATAGTTTAAGTTCTGTTTCGTTTGGGTTGACTAAACTGTAGTCACTTTTATAGTCCTAAAATGCAAAACAACATGACTAAAATGTGACTAAAGTAGTCTAGTCACATGTGGGGTGACTAAAACAGCCTTGGCCATGACAGAATTAGTGTCGAAGATGCTTGGGAAGGCTGAGGAGATGCAGCGAGGTTGGATCCAGAGTCAGAGGCCTCGCCGCAGTCGTCACCAAGCGGGAGGCCACTGACATCGAGGGGGGTGTCTGGTCCAAGAGGTGCGCTGGGTAATGGCGGAGATTGAAGAGAGGGGTTTAGGAGGGTCGGCTCCGTCATGGCTGCCCGCGTCACGAGGAACGGGATGGGGAGAGGTAGGCCGGATCCACCGACGTCAAGGTGTAGACATGGCTCTCTCCCAGCGGCCCTTCCTTCTTCAGCCAGCATTGGCGCCCTTCACAGACATGGGCGGCTCCTCTCCCATCGACAAAGTTGTTTTAGTCGATTTATGCATAAATATAAAACAACAAAATAACAAAATTTAGTCAATTTATGCATAAATAGAAAATAACAAAAGAAAAACACTTTTGCATCGGGAACCCTGGAGTTTCCACAATTCAACTAAGGCTAGATCTAGAAACTCCCCTCTCTGACACTTATGCAAAGTAGACACAGTAAAGAGCTTCTATTTGCATCCGTGCCCTTTTTCTTCCTCAACGAGCACAACACGCGAGGGATTGATGGCTTGAGGCGACTGAGTCACCGGCGGTGGCCAAGGAGGGGCCGTGCGTTCGTCCAGGAGCCTGTGTGTGGTGGCGGGGTTGTTCTTCTCGGCCCGCTACTTGCCGAGGCACCCTGGCCATGGGAGCGAGGGGCCGCGAGGGGCGTAGCTCGCTGGCGGCGCCGTGAGGACGGCAGTTGCTGGCGAAGCGGAGACCGAGCGCACGCTGGAGCGGGCCGGCGGCGGAGCACTGGATCCGCGCCCATGCCTATAGAAACGAGTCGTTTCTTCACTCCTCATTGCGAGCGTCGAGTCCCGTGGGTAAGAAACCGTTTCTTGATTTCGCACTCTCTTTCTTCATTAATTCTATTGCCACATCAGCGAAATGATGAGCTGTCAACACAATTAATAAACTTAGAAACTATCATTATTACACCATTGGGACTGCCCTAAGTCACTAATGTCCCTCTCCCTATTTGGCTTTAGTGACTAAATGCTATTAGAAAAAAGCAATTGAACAAAGACCAAAATAACATTGCCAATGGGAGAGGAGCCGCCCATGTCTGCGAAGGGTGGCTGAAGAAGGACGCCGGGAGAAAGCCATGTCTACGCCTTGACGTCGGTGGATCCGGCCTACCTCTCCTCATCCCGTTCCTCGTTTTTCTTTTGTTATTTTCTATTTATGCATAAATTGACTAAATCTTGTTTAATACTTTAATTCATAGTAATTTGTAGAACAATTATAAAATAGAAAACGAACATGTTTTGGAATCCTTGTGATTAGATCTATGCATTGGAGTAATAATATGATATGTGTTAGTATAAAGTTTGTGCTGTTTTTATTTGGGCAGTGGAGTCAACATGTTTACTAGCTGAAAAAAAATATTGTCGTCGTTTGTTCAGACGATACATGGCTGATTGCACAGTTGATCTACTCTTCTTTTATGCTGCATTTAATTTATCGTTTCTATTAACTTTGCTATAGAAACCATGAGTTGGGAGAGATAGTTTCTAGAGATAATTATTTTATCATGGAATCCGTGCATAGTTTCTACAATTAGGACTGTCCTCAGGCCAGTCTTTATGGCGAGTTTCACTTCACGGTTTTCAACGTGAAAAGATTAGATATAAAATTGAGTTTTTTTGTCGATGCAAAGTTTCATGAGACAGTTTCACAACTTATTTTACTATTTTATGGGTCCCACCCGACTCTAATCTTCACTCCCTTCCCCGCATCATCCTCTTCCCCGCATGGAGGCCGAGCAGGGCGAGGCGAAAAAAAGGCGATGCAGCGGGTGCGGTGGACACGGAGACTGCCTCGCGAGACACGGCGGCCTTGCGGCGGCGCAGGCGGGCTCGCAGCGCCCCGCGACGGGGATGGCCTCACGGCGAGGCGGACAGCGGGCGCGGTGGCCTCGCGGCGACGCAACGGACTAGCGGTGGCGCGGACGGGCTCGCGGTGCCCCGCGGCGGGGGACGGCCTCGCACGGGCGCAGCGGAGTCGCGGCAATGGAGTACAGATTTGGTCGGCGAGCTCGCGGCGCAGCAGCCTCGCGGTGGGCTGCGGCGGAAGTCCTCGACTAAGGACTCGCAGGCGCGGCGTGGACGGCCTCGCGTCGACGCAGCAGCGTCGCGGCGGGCTCGCGGCGCCCCGCGGCGGGCAATGGCCTTGAAGCAATGGACTCGTGGCGCGGCGGACGGCGGGCGTAGCGGCCTCGCGGGACGCGGGTCGGCGGGTGCGGCGGCCTCGGGCTCGGGACGGCCTCGCGGCACGACGACCTCTCGGCGGGGACGACCTCGTGACGCGACGGACGGCTAGCCCGTGGCCGCGGCGGCGCTCCTGCCCATGGCCGGGGAGCCGCGCCCGCCCGTGGCCTGCGAGTCTGCGACGGACGACCTCGCCCGCGACGGAGCTCCGCCCGCGACCGACTTGCGACGACGCTGGCCTGCAACGGAGCAACTCGCCGCGACGGAGCTCGGCCCGCGGCGAGGCGTCGGCGGATCCGCGGCCCCGGAGGTGAGGCGGAGGCGCGCAGCGGCGAGGCCCTCCCGCGCCCGACGCTGGCGTCCTGCTTCCTCCCCATGAAACGCCTCAGTGCGGGTTTCAACCCGTTTCACGGCCTTTGAAACGCCGCTGGGTCGTTTCGTGGCGATGAAACGAGTATCTTGTCTCTCCTCTTTATTTCATTAAAAAGGTTCAGATTTGATGACGTGGCGTCCTATTTAATATGCATAAAACGTCTCAGAAAACTCACTGAGAGTGACAAATAAGGCGTCAGTCCGGTGTGAAAACCAGCACCTAGAGCAAACAAGGTGGAATTTATGATGCAATTGATCAACCCCCAACAACAACGACCGTCGGAAGTCTCGTTCCGCCGCCCTGCCTCGAATCCGGTACATTCCCCAGTTATGAGGGCGCAACTGCAACCCGTGATGCCCCATATTGATACCGATGTGCGTACACATCCACTGTCAAACATGAAGTTCAGCTCCACAAGGTCCAATTGCAGACGCATGTTCCCAGGCAGAGGCATATGTTAACCTGTTGATTGGACAGGAACCTGTACCGAGTAAACACTAGTCCAGGACCGGGCGGTGCCATGATGAGGACTGCAACGGCGTACCGTACTTGCGAGATCGTTTGGCATGACCTTGGTCGCTGCGAGTGTTTTAGCTTGTGTCTGTACGACTGTACCACGAAGGACAGCAAACTTGATGAGGGTCCGAGGGTTTTTGTAAACCTCTCTCGTCTCCTCTTGCTTCTGATTCTGCCTGGGAGATAATTATCTTTAGTTTAGAAATAAGAGTACGCGGCATGTTGTTGATTGGCATAGGGAATTTCAGAACAGGAGGCATGCAGTATGTAGAGATGATGCGACTCAATGGTCTGAGGGAAACTACACCAAAGATTTGGAGGAATGGTGTATTGTAAGAGAGGCCTCGTTTAGTTTACTAAATTTAGCCATCAAATTTACTATGCAGAATTCCTATTCCCCGTCACATCAAAATACCGACACATGCATAGAATATTAAATATAGATAAAATCAAAAACTAATTGCACGGTTTTATTATACTTTACGAGACGAACATTTTAAGCCTAATTAGTCAAAGTTTGGATAATTTTTACCAAATACAAACGAAATGCTATAAGAATTCTGCTACAGGAACTTCAGCGCCAATTTGACGAACTAAACAAGACCAGAGTAGACCAAGGGGAAAATGCAGTTGACTTATCTAAATTTGAGATTCAAGCTCACGTGTTGATCTCCCTATGGATTTGGGGTTAGGAATGGCATCCCAGAAGAATTCCTTATGGAAAAATAATTCTAATGATTCAAATACTCTAAAGTTCCTGTTATCCGAAGCACTTATGATTTTACAAATGCATAAGTGCTTAGGTGCATCAAAATAGCATACATGCAAAAGCTGAGCACAGAAGATAATTCCCACAAAACCCGTCGTATTCCTAGACCTAGAGCTAATCTCCAAGCCAAACACCTCCTTCCGTACTCCAACTCCATTGTGAAGCTACTCTGAAGAAGGCCTGAAAAACGTGGAGTTGAGGAGTCCCACATGCTTTTAGATAACATAGAGCTTGACCGGTTATCAAAGATCTAATGGCAGTACATCAAAGCAAAATGAATACAGTGAACCGTACTCATTCTGTCCAACTGCTGCGTTCATTACCTTGTCGATTGCCAGCTGGACATAAAAATGGCCAAGATATCTTTTTTTTCCTTGTCCTTGATCTCCAAAGAAAACTTTCTAATGCGAGGATCCCTGCCACTAATTTGGCAATGGACAATTCTGCATGCCTAGACCTGATGTTCAGTTCAGGACCGCAAAGGCAACTTGGGAAACAGAACTTGAAGCCTGCCTGTGCTTTCAACCAACCTGATAGTGAGTCATACGACGCCTCAGCAGCTCCGGGGCCAACCAGGTTTAGCATGGCGTGCTCATCATACACCAAATGGACTAGTGATGTATGTCTGTTATTGTTGGACTGGACAGAGTAAACCAGCACCACACGCAAACCCAACTCTGCACCATTATCTTGCCAGTACTAACACAAATTCCGACAACGCCTCAAAGATTCCCTAATCGACAATCAATTGGATCCCATTCATGTATTTGAATTGTGAGCTAATGGACCGTGCAAAGGGCTATCTGGCGCATGACAAAGTTTCCCAATGTGCACGTCATTTTCATCCAATCCTCTAGAAGAGCAGTAAAGAAATAATAAATAGCAATCCATCTTTTTATTCCTGACAGGGAGCGAGGATGGTTTGAGAATGTACCTGAACCTGAAGATATGAAGAGTGAGCTTGTAAAATCATAACTATTTATTGAATGATTAAAAATGACCTTGAATATCTTGCTTATCTTGATCTCATAAATTTCTTAAAAGTGTCCCAATCAACCATCACATAACATAAAGGTAGATTTTGATCATTTGATCTAGGCCATTATTTCTGAATACAGCAAATCTAGAAACAAAGCTGCAAAAAAATCATCAAGGGAGGTCTTTCAGGGGAAAAAAAAAATCAAGGTAGGTCTAGTCATTAAGACATCTAATTTCAAGCCCCCTGTCAAAGATCAGTAACTACATAATCCTATATACTGAGACATTGTTTTGCACGAAGGCTGCATATTCCAAGTATCTAATGTAGAACTTTAACAAGTCAGAGTAATGCAGAAATATGCCATAAAAGTCACAATCAATTCACAACTCCAATCAATTGTCGTTTGTTTTGCGCTGTAAGTTCTATCAATAGCAATGGCAAACAAACAAACAGCTTTGGTTACTTCCATTTGGAGCATCTGTGTTGTATTGCTCAAAGCAGTCCAATCCTTGGTACATTTTTTGTCTTAACTGCTGACAACATCTCTACTGCATAGCAAATGAGCCCAACAGAAAAGTTAAAATAGCCCGCAACAAAATAGAACTGACAAATCAGGGAAATATCAAGGAGTTCCAGATATCAATGCATCACCTTCTTTTCTACAGAATTGTTCGTTTTCAGTTTTTCCTAAGATAAGGCTAAAGATAAATTTGTTGGCATGGTACAACAACAGTAAATGCATAGAGCCACATAGAATACAAACAGTCCAAAATTGCGATTTCAAGTTAATCAGCAAAAGCAAAAGCTACATTAAAACTAAATTTGAACAGCAAACACACACACATTGTTGATCCATTAATGCTGTGAATATTGCAACATACGAAGGGCAATATGCAGTACTCAACCCTCATAAAGAAATGGCCACCATGGAAGTTTGAACACAATAACCAAATGGACAACCTGGGACCAATAACAAGCTTGTCCATAGCGCTACAACAATATTGCAAGCTTGATGATTTGTACCACAATGTTATCCCTTCAGATCTTACGGATAACTTCATTTGCTTAAAGAAAACAGGAAGCATAGGGTAGATAGAAACATTGTCTTTTGTGTACTTGTCGTAATGCACAGGTTAAGAGGCAACGCCAAAGCCAACTAATAATTTTGTTCAGAAAACAGCTATGGACTGCTATATTTTTAAGTCAAGGCAGTAAGTCCATTAATGACATTATAAATTCATTTAGCAAAGACATGCTCCGGACCTCAAAGTGGTGCAGAAAGGGACTTTGGCATCTTCAATAGTCTACTATCACAAAACACACAAAAAATACACCATAACTATTTTGGTTTACATTGGATAGCTTTGGTCTCATCGAATTTTATTCCAGATTTAAAAAGCAACAATTTTCTAAAATTTACAAGCCAGCTCATCCATGGTTCCTATCCAATGAGCTTGATCCTAAAATTTGTTTCTGACAAAATACATATAAACCTAACCCTCCCATATGAGAAGAAAGTACCAAATACAGCCATGTGCAAATATGCTGCCAAATAATTATCTGAATATATGCAAGCATACTGACAAACAAAGGCACGTACTCAAATTATTTTTAGATAAGTTGTCAAAAAGTGTTCTGGCAGCATATTACAGGTTCGTTAGCTTAATACAAAAGTAGCATATCCGTTCCAAGTTCCAAGGTACTTTGCACTTATAGAAACTACAAAGCACAAGGATTGTAGATGGCTAATCTGACATTGCTCTCAGCTAGAAGCATTTTCTGCACATCAATTCAAATGAAAAACAATATTCAATACTGTAATTGCAAAGAAAAACAATATGCAATAACAAAAAAGGAAGATATGTGTTTCCATTGATGATTTGGCTTAAAAACCTTACAAGATTTCAGGGTTGTAGCATGTAGTGAGGGACTTAGCTAAAAAAGCAACAAGTAAAAGGAATAAACAAGAGTGAATATCACAACTTAACCAAAGAGTTCCAGTTCGGCAAGGGCTATTTGTAACCTAACTAAATCAACCTTATAGAAATAAAGCTAAGTAAACTTGTCATCCATAGCTGTTAAACTATGTATCATCTTTTCCCATCTTATTTTTGGGCCTGTACACATTTTACCTTCAAGCGTCAAGTTATTTGCTCTTACTAACATGAGACGAGACCACTCTCCCATTAGCTGACGAAATTTAAACTTATATTGCGGTTTATTTTCACTATTTTAGACATATATGACAATTTTTCCATGTCATGACCAAAGGAAATATGCTGGCATAAATTATGATTTCACAATGATATGGTTCATTAGATAAAAATAATATAGTGGATTTGTGGAGTCCTTCCAAATAGTTAAAATGCAACTGGATTCCGGTGGGAGCTGACAAGAATCACTTCTCTGTTTACAGTACAAACTGGGAGCTAAAAAAGCTCTTCACAGCTCCCCGTTCAATCACCAGTTCACCACTAGAATCACTTCCTACCTGCTCTCCAGCCTGCTCCCCACAAGAATCAGTCCATAAGAGAATCAACAAGTAAAGCTTAATAACTAGTTAGGTGAGCTCTACCAAACTGACCCTAAATAGTCATTTAGCTCGTTTAAATAAACACCATTAAACGCTAAACGGTGGTACGCCATTTCTGTTTAATTAGCTGATTATCCTGTTTAAATGACTGTTTCACCAGGTTAAACGGTAGGTGAGTGATTGTTTAGCGGAAAACACTGATTATGAATAGCTTGAACAGAAACAGTTTTATTTCCTGACCATTTCGTTAAAAATAATATATCTCCGAATGGTAGTATGCATCTTCATCTGTTTACATGCAAAACAAGCGCGTCATATCCTAATTTTCTACATGTTGGGCACTGCACAAGAAAAGATGCAGGATGCTGAGCCAAAATTTGCGAGTTAGAGCACAAAATACCTCTTGGTACTCATGTTCTTATAGAAAATGTATGTTGAATAATTAAGAATAAGAACATGTCACAATAGGCATGGAATTGATGCAGTTACAGGAAAATAAATTACGATAGTTACATATGGAGAATATGGTCAGAGGAGCATAAAAGTAGCTAGTTTACTTTGAAATGGTAAATTTTACAGTATGGTTGACTTCATCATTTGTCCATATGAGGTTCTTCAAGCCACTTGGCACGAAACCCAGTCCCTTGACAATCAGCACAACTTGTGAAGCCCTGAGATAGAAGAATATCTTGTATAAATATTCAATATATTACTTCATGCAATTGGGCTTGTTCATGGAGCACAAAAGTGCTGCACAGCATATTTATTTCACATGAAGTGGTCTGCATGTAGATGCACTCGCAAAATCTGTAAACTACAGCAGGGAACAACTTATACAACCTTTCCAGAGCATATCACACATTTTGAATTTCTTGATGGTACTTCACACAACATGTTGTCGCCAAGGATAAAGAAGCCTGTTCCTGCACACCACTTGCACTCCACGTGACCAGCAGATTGACAGGATGAGCAAGAAACTGGTCTTGGTTGCTGCATACCACCAGATCATGAATGTTAGACTTAGACTGCAGGACAAAGCTGCACATTGATAAAAAGCACTGCTGCAGATAAAATAAAGATTAGGTTTGCCTGCTTCTGATCGAATTTAACTTTCTTCTCTAGAGACCAGCCCCAGCCCCCAGATGATGGAATAACAAGAAACTGGGATTTATTTAGCTGCCCATTAGGCAAGGCGTCCACACATTTGATTTCTAGGTAATGCAAATTTAACTTTTAGGCAACATGGACCATATAATTAACATTACATATATTTTTATTAGTTAGAGCTTTGAAGAACTAAAAGAAACCAACTAGAAAAAGTAGCATTTCCATTTCCAATCCATGTTCTCCAAATCAGGTTTATGTCATATACAACATGTTCTTCCAAATCTTTGGAACACTTCTCCTTATTTTGTACACACAAGTAACTAAGTTAATCAGATAATATAAAAGCAATCATAGCATATAAATATCCCTTAGACTGATGATATTTTCTTGTTGAGGACCACACCATGCTCCGCAAAACTATACTAGTATCAATACTCTAGTCCTCACATAAGGGAAAATTAGTTGTACAGCTCCTTCGAGCAACTCCTAAATCCTAATGAACCAGAAAATTCGAAGTTCACATAATTTTAATATAAGCTAAAGCCCCTTGCCCCCAATTTCTCAAGAGAGTTAGCTAAGCTCCCACAGAAAACATGTGGCTTCTCAAGGAATCTTAAGAGGGTATTTGGTTCACTACCATGGTTTTTCACAATGAAAACAAGCAAACACCACAAGGTTGGCCATTGCTTGGTTTACGAGTCATGATTAAATGTGTGATTTGCTACTTTCTTAGCTCCTAGCCCCAGCCACCATACATCTAACCCAAACTTACCACAATTATGGTGAATAATTTGTTCACCACGAGTTGTGGCTTACCACAATTTCAGCACAAACAGTTGTCTAGCAAAATACTTAAAGGAGCTGAAGCGCTTCTACACAAATTTCTCAGAAGAGCTAGTTAAGCTCCCCAGTCACAAATAAGTGATGCTTTGGGATTGTCTCAGTTCAACTATTCCAAGCTTCGGCTAACACTACATTTTAAGTATTGAGTTGTAAAAATTAGCAGTCAAAGTAAAGTTGACTTTGGGCAACCTCAGAATGTCATCACTTATTTGCAACTAAATTTATGTCTGAATGTATGCACCCTCAAAATGCTATGGGGCCTTCTGAACCAGCAGTGACTTGTATTTGGATATGAGTGTATCTTCTACCTGCAGCATTGGCATGGATGTTTCAACATTGAATCATCATGGCAATAGCATTTTGTCGTCTCCTATAGATATACCTAACTAAAATTTTCCCCATGAGATTTGATCATCGCACGAATTTCACCACAGAAATCCCTTTGGCATGCAAATCCGAAGCCCAAACCCTGATACAGTGTTCACTGTTGAAGCATGCACCTTACACAAAGGACAAGAAAGCCACGCCTACACCCACAACTACGGAATATTCCTAAAACGACAGCAGCTTAACAAATCACATGCCGGGCCAATCGAAAAAAACAATCAAACATCACGGAAGCAGAGCGATTAGCGGGGGGTGGGGGGGTGTTGGGGGGGGGGGGTGGGTGGGTGGAGGTGGACCTGGGAGATTAGCCAGGCGCGGTCTATGCGCTTGACGAAGTCAGAGGAGCTCTCGGGTGAGTCGACGGTGGAGGCCATGGGAACGAGGAGCCGGTGCCCTGGCGTCCGCCGAGAAGGGCCAGTGAAAGCCTTCCGGAGGCTTCTAGGAGGGGTGCGGCGGCGGGGGCATGGGGTGAAGGCTGCCCCGTGGGCCGACCCGCAGACGGTCGCCGGCGTTTGCATCGCACGGAGGGGCTCCGGCACAGGTCGCAGGGTCGAGAGGAGCGTGGCAGGACAGCAGGAGAGGGAGAGGCACTGGTACCGTGGGCCGGCCTCTTGTGGACCACCAGGAGAGGTGGTTCTGGTCACAGGGGGGAAAAAAGATCGTTCTCTACACGGGAGGTCCGAAGCCCACACAAAGTCGCAGGGGGAAAAAATTCGTTTCCTTCTCAACACGGGATGTCCGAAGCCCAACAAGGGAAAACACCCGCAGCCAGCCAAAAAAAGCAGCTTCATTTGAATTAAAAAAAATAGCTTCATGAATGAAAGCTTGACCATCATTTCTGCTGGAGGCGTCACCATGATGGATAATTAGCATTAGCGTGGGAGAAGAGGAAAATTTAAAACTGGCACCGAAGTGAAACTTGTTTTGTTTCCCTGCCGAGATTTTTTTCGGTCACGGGAATCTTTTTTTCTGAAAAACATGGGAATATTTCTCGAATGTGGACATCTCACACATGCACGTCGATTTGTGATTTAAATCATTGTTAAAGGTGCCGTATTGAGTAATGGCTAGCGTGTTTTAGGAATCGAAATGAATAGGAACATAGACTCCTCCATTTTTTGAATTATCATGTACTTTTTCTAATGGATAGTTGTGTGCAAAACTCTTATAAACTTTCAAAATAAAATTATTTCTTTTGTTTGTGTAATTCTAAAAAAGCTACCTCCTTTTGTTTCCAGTGTTGTATTGCTTTTTTCTACTTTAGCTTTTTCAATTTAAAACTACATAATGGACGGCTATACAAAACTCTTATAAACATTCAAAATACAGGTTTTTTTTTCATTGTTTTATTGCTTTTTGCTAGTTTATTAGTTTTGCCGATTTAAAACTAATACATCATTGTAATGGTTGGTTGTGTGTAAAACTCTTATAAACATCATGAAAGCGAAGTGATTAGGAGTGTGGTAGAATTTGGAAGAGTTTTTTTTTGTGTTGTACTGTGTAATTTTTCTTTAAAAAAAAAGGATTCTCTCTTTTGTGTGTGTATTTAGAGGTTATAAGTGTGGGCATTGTGAGCGTTTTAATGGATGGTTGTGTGCAAAACTCTAATAAACATCACGGAAGCACAGGGATTAGGTGGTGTGAGAGAACTTGGGAGATTAGCCCGGCACGCCCTGTGCGTTTGGCAAAGTTAGAGGAGCATGTGTGTGTGTGTTGTGAGCTATATTGTATACTGTGTAATTTCTAAATGAATTCTCTATTTTGTTTTCAATGGTTTATTGCTTTTCTGTTAGTTAGTACTAGTTTGTTCGATTAAAATTAAAACTACATCGTTGTTTTAATAGATGGTTGTATGCAAATAAAACTCTTACAAGCATCACAGAAGCAAGCAAGGTGGTGTGGGAGAACCTGGAAGATTAGCCAGGCGCGCTCCATGTGCTTGGCGAAGTCGGACGAGGAGCTCCCCGGTGAGTCGACGGTGGAGGCCATGGGAGCGAGGAGCCGGTGCCCTGGCGTCGTCCGCCGGGAAGGGCCAGTGAAAGGCTTCAGGAGGCTTCCTGGAGGGTGGGGCAGCGGGGGCATGGGGCGAAGGCTGCCCCGTGGGCTTCGCAGATGGTCGCCGGCGTCTGCATCGCACGGAGGGCCTCGCGGCACGGGGTGGGAGGAGGCAGGAGCAGGACAGCAGGAGAGCCTCAAGTACCGTGGACCTGTTGCTCCCACGGGGTTCACGCTGATTCGATCGATCGCGCGAACGCCAAATATTAATTACCGGCCGGCGGTTTTCGTCCCGTCCGCATCGGCCACACACCACGAACGGCGACGGCCGCGATCAAGGTGCTCATCGTTGATTTGGCTTGCGGGTTGTGGGCTTGTGGTGTTCTATGGTCCTGTGGAGATTGGAAACAACAGGCTAGGGCCTGTTCGTCTGCTTCTGCATTGCATTTGCATCCACCGGCGCTGGTTGTCTTTGCTTCCATTCGCCCAGCGGATCGGATCGGACCGAGGTGGCCACCGGATCCATGCGATGCGACTCCATCCTCACAGTCACACACAGGCCCGGCCACCGAATGATGTGACGGCCAGTCGTTACGGTCGTTACTCGTTAGCATGCTGCGGCTGGGAACGGCAGCAGCTGAACCGCGTGCGCGTGATTTGTCATTGACGACTACCGCCACGACACGTACCGTGTTGCCAATGCGAGCGATGGGCTGCCGCCGCGGCGGCGGCGCATGGCATCCGCAGACCGCCGGATCCCAATCAGCTGGAGGGCTGTATGGCTGCTGTAGTTGTGGACCACGCGCGTGCTGACCCTAGTCCCTAGCGCTCGTCAGTCACTGACACGTGGGCGAAATATAGCGGCGGGCCGGTTTCCGGCCAGTCCTCGTCGGCTGGCTGGCCGGTCCGGTCTGCCCAGGGCGTCGTGGTCGATATGGCATCGCATTTTGCAGAAACAGAAACAACGTTGGGTCGGGTTCCAACAAACAAGAAACCGCCGGTTTCGACGGTAGGACCAGGCCTGCTGTAGTCCGCACACGAGCTATAGCAGCGCTTTTCGACGGCGGGACCACGCCTGTAATCCCTACACGGCACACGAGCTAGCAGCGCTCGCCAAATGCGTCGTGCCATGGCCTGCAGCCACCGCCGTGGCGCCGTCCGCCTTCCCGCCGGGGCCCCGGCATCGTCCCGTGCATTCCCACTTCCCAGGCCCCGGCAGACGACGCAACCTGCCGTACAGCAAGCTCGCCGGCTGTCGCGATGTCCGTACCTAACCCACCGCCGCTGACTCCCTTGCACACGCCGTACCTCGCCCAGGAGCTCGCGCCACCATTCGCGCTCCTACCTGCGTCTGCGTACACGCTCGCTCGCCCGCGCCTGTGCGTGGGCGCACTTGTCGTCGCTGCGCCGCGCGCATGCCCGCACCACCTTCCGCGCCTGCGCCGCCATCACGTGCTCGCTGGGCCTCGCGCTGATGGCCGCGCCTTGTTGCCTGCTCTCCTCGTTTGTCTGCGCTGTGGTTTCGGATCGATCTCGCGGAGAGAGATGACAGAAGAGGATCGTCGTTGCCACTGCCTCGCCGTGCCGCCCGCCAGTCCGCCATGTCCCTGTGCTGTGCGCGCTCTGCCACCTCCGTGCGCTGCCCAGCTCGAGCGCCCGTGCCTGCCGCCGCGCTTGGCCGACCGCGCCACCGCGTTTGCCACCCGCACCGGTACGGTCCTCGCGTTGCCGCACTCGAGTGCCCGTGCCGACCGCCGCGCTGATGTGCTGGGCGCGCGCTTCTGCTCACCGGCCAAGACCGTGGGAACTGAGCGGAGGGACAGGAAGAAAATGTTCTGGCCACGTGGGATGGACATGAAGTTATCTGTACAATTGTGTACTGGAGTACTACGGATTTTACAAAGGGTAGGAAGAGAAGAAGAGAATTTCAAAACTAACGCCTAAATGAATTTTCTTTTGTTTCCATACACACTAGGAATTTTTTTATTTTAAAAAAGAATATATTAATATCTCAACCTCTGCATTGATCGATGCATGTAGCTATTCTTTATTATAGAACTATAAAGAAAGGATCTAGTGTATCTCAGAAACAAAGTTTTAAACCATAAAGATAATAAAAGACTGAAAACCGATACTAAAAAGCAATTCTATTACTAAAGTTCCAACCATGTTTGTCTCAGTGGTCTTACAACTCATATTCATCAAATGACGATCCTTCTCTTTCTGTAGCAAAGACCAGAACCTAATTGAGTATGTCTTCTTGAAGATAGCCTGTAAGGGGGAATTCGACCGTGGGAATCATTTTTTTAAAAAAACAAATACAAGGCAATTTTTCTCAAAAGCGAATGCTGATTAGTATTGACTAGGACTGCACTCAAAAAGAGGTAATCTGGACTATGTTAATAATTTAGGGTCAATTAGATTTTATCAAAAAATTGTGCAAATAGTTTTTCAAATAACAAAGTTGGGGAGGATTAGGCCCATAGGGACAGTAGCCTATAAACCTAGAATTTGGTATAACATTGAGCTAATTATCCCCAATCTTGAATCCATAGATGCGTACATGACGCTTGCACAAGGAAATAATAACTTAGAATTTGGTATAACATTGGGCTATTTACCCCCAATCTTGAATCCACAGATGGGTATATGACGCTTGCACAAGGAAAGAATAGATTTAAATCACAAGAGAAGCTTTTGTGTGACTAACTTTACGGTTACAAGTATGAAAAGAACTAGATGGATACCCCGTGCGTTGTCATGGGTATTTCAAATAATTTAAAAAGAAATCAGACTGTTATATTTATTGTTATATGAATGAAACTATCTTAAACTAATTTTGATGAATGGATTAACATATCTTTGTGGACAACTAAATACATGTTAGTGGATGAAGAGAAACTATCATAATTATATAGTTGGTCACAATTACAACTTATAGTGGATTGATGAATGGATTATTGATGTGAATAGCTTGCATGTTGAGAGAAATCCCTAGTAGGGTTTATCTTTATAGGAGATATAAATTGCCTTTCTATGATGTTATTACTTTCCTAATTAGTGGTAAAAAAATTGTATACAAATGATGACCCTATGAGAAGTGGAACAAAAAATGAATAAGAAACCTTCACAAAGTTTAGAAGACAAGTTGTGAATACATATACTTAATGTTAAAGTGTATTAATAGGTTTGTTGTTCATCACTTTTACCCATCTTGTTTCTTTTTCACATTCTCAATTTTCTCATTTACATAAACGACAAATATATACCCACTACAGGAATTCGAGACCTAGGTCGAGCATCGGTCCACCGTCTTCACCCAATCCTATTTTTCATCGATTGGTCCAATGTTGCTCACTCCCATCATTCTTGCCTTCACGGATGGCAGACATAGATCCATAACACGATAACTAGCCGTTTTCGTGTAATCATTCATTAGAGTTTTGATGAACATTGACGAAGTTAGAGTGTTTTCACCTCCAAAATTACGCCAATTACTTGGTAAAAAAAACAACACCAGTTACAGTGTGTAGCTGCAACACATTTGCTAGCACCAAACCAATCATTTTACAGGTGTGTTAGTGTGTAGATTGCCTTTCATATTCCTCATCTTGACAATAGATATACACAATATCGCTCCATTTAAACTGAAATAATCTCCAATTGATTTCCTATTATGCTTGAACCTTCAAACATGTTATCCATCGGGCCCTAACATTCGTGCGATGTGTTATCCTAGTTGTTTCTTTACCACTTATTGGAAGGAGTTGGAGAGGACAGGGGAGGATACTGAACTTGGTGCTTGGTTCCATGGATTGATGTGTCAAAGAATACATCATCCCACCCATCTCTATTTGAGCGATAAAATTATTAACAAGGACACCTACATGCGAGGGAAAAGCTGATGTATAGCATACAATTTTTCTCGCAAACATTAGGATTTAGTCACATGTAACATGACTGGGTTAGTTTTACTGACTTCACATTGCTTTGAGTTGTTAGGCAGAATCTTTATCAGGGACCGACCATCTTTTGCCGGGTATGAGGAAAAAACAAAGACCTCGCTGGATGCATGAGCCGGAACCCACGTCAAATTCACACACGCCTTGCCAACCCCAACGGCCACCGACCGGTGGGAAGCCACACGGTGACACGGACACGCACACGGACCCAAACCAACACACCATCGTCGTCGACTCGTCGTCGCGAACAAAACCGACGCGCACCCCGCCCCGGCTGTGTGGCTCACCTTCCCCTCTCCCCCACCTCCACCACCACCACCACCACCACCGCGCCCGCCCCCCGCACTCGAATGCCACGAGCGGACTGACCTCTCCTCGCCGCGATGCCCGCACCGACCGCCGCCGAGCCGGCGCTCCCGGCGGCCTTCCTGTGCGTCCCGTCCCCGCTCCTTTCCCCGCCGCTCCCCGGCGCCGCGCTCTCCGCCGCCTCCCACGCGCCCTTCTCCCACCACGCCTCCTTCCTCCCGCGCCCGCACCCGCACGCGCGCGGCGGCGGGCCCCGCGCGCTCTCCGTCGCCATCTCCGTCCCGGGCCCCGCCTCCTCCGCGGCGTCGCGGCTCCACCAGATGTGGGCCGAGTTCGCGCGGTTCGTGCGGCTGCACGGGAACCAGATAGTGCCGCTCGGGTTCGCGTCCCTGGGCCTGGATATTGGCGGCGGCGGCGGTGGCGGTGGCGGCGGGGGTGACGCCGGCGGTGGTGGGGGAGGAGGAGGGGGAGGAGGAGGGGATGTGAATGGGGTAGGCGAGGTGGAGGAGGTCGCGGCGCGGGCCGAGGCGCCGAAGAAGGTGCTCATCCTCATGAGCGACACGGGCGGCGGGCACCGCGCGTCTGCCGAGGCCATCAAGGCTGCCTTCGCCGAGGAGTTCGGCGACGATTATCAGGTGCTGGTTTTCTGCTCTCTTCGCGCCTGGGATTTTACATACACCTGTAGAGGTCGTATTCTAGGACGTGTAGCTTGTAGACTCTTACAGTGTCACTTGAATTGTTGCATTGTAAGTTGCCTTATGTGTTAGACTCACGGCGGCGGCGGCAACGACAACAACGACATAGCCTTTTATCCCAAGCAAGTTGGGGTAGGCTAGAGATGAAACCGAAAAGAGACCAGGAAACAAAGGACACATAGAGGGTACAAGAAAAAAGATTACGGTTCAGGCACGTTAATTGCTAGTCTCCAAGCGCTCCTATCCATAGCTAAATCCTTAGGGATATTCCACTCCTTAAGGTCTCTCTTAACCGACTCGTTCCAAGTCAGTTTAGGTCGACCTCTACCGTTCTTTACATTATCGACCCGCTTTAGAACCCCACTACGCACCGGCGCCTCAGGTGGCCTCAGTTGGACATGGCCAAACCATCTCAACCGGTGTTGAATCAATTTCTCCTCAATTGGTGCCACCCTAACCCTATCCCGAATATCGTCGTTCCGGACTCTATCCCTCCTTGTGTGCCCACAACGCCATCGCAACATACGCATCTCTTCTACACTCAATTGCTGGATATGTCGCCTTTTTGTAGGCCAACATTCAGCACCGTATAACATCGCCGGACCAATCGCTGTCCTATAAAACTTACCTTTTAACTTCTGAGGCACCCTTTTGTCACAGAGGACGCCTGAAGCTTGACGCCATTTCAACCAACCAGCTGAAATTCTATGCCTAACATCTTCATCGATGTCGCCATCCTTTTGTAGCATCGATCCTAAATACCGAAAAGTATCCTTCTTGGCCATCACTTGTCATCCATGTGTTAGACTCACGGCCTTTAAGACATTTCACACGTACGAACTTGGTTGGTGCAATTACCAGTGATTTGATTTTGCTGTTGCATGTTCAGCATTGAATAAGGTCGCCCTATCCTTACCCTACTTATACTTAGGGTGATGTGCTCACAACAGCAAATTATAGGGAAATCTTTTGCCATGATACTCTGTCCTCACAACCTTATTTTGGTAGTTGGTATTTCTCGACTTACGGTGCCGAGTGTCATCTACATTAATTTAGTTGTTAAATATGTATACAATGAACAATGACTGATATTCCACTTACAGGTATTTGTCACTGATCTGTGGACCGACCACACTCCATGGCCATTTAATCAACTGCCTAGGAGCTATAGTTTTTTGGTGAAACATGGACCCCTGTGGAAGATGACATACTATGGTACTGCACCACGTGTAATCCACCAGCCTCATTTTGCTGCAACATCCACATTCATAGCAAGGTTACCGGCTATATCACAATTTTATATTTTAATTATGGAAGGGTCTCCATATTTTTCCTGCCACCTTCATGAATTACTAGGCTTGTACATTTGTAATGCAGAATAAGATACACTGTTTTTCATACAATTGTGCTTACCTCAGTGCTTAGACAACAAGATGATGTAGCTGGTAGCACTGAATAACCACTCATACTTCCTTTCTTTATTTTTCTTTTATCTGAGTGAGGCTTTCACCCCTATTTCCTGCAACATTAGAAGAGTCAAAATAAAAAAACATGTTCATGTGCCTGTAGTGTTTGACCTGTAATTGCTCATCATGAGCTAAATCTTGTACTGATTGAAGAACAAAGATAACCCAACTTTGTATTCCAGATACCAGACTATATTTGTATCCTAGGTCCTTAATCCTATGACTGCCTGTGATGACTAGCATCAGGTGTGTGTAGGATTCTCAAAATCCTGCATAGGAAGTTGTTAGCGATAGGCGCCCAAAGGGCCTGCTATGGGCCGGCACCAAGCCTGTTCGGCTAGGTTGGCTTAGGTGTTGTTAGAGTATTAGGAATAGTACCACATTGCCTAATCATATGAGATGTTAGTCCTATGTACTCTATATAATCAGCCTATGAGGCCCAATGCAATATATCGAGTATTCCTCCAATTATACTTTCTCACATGGTATCACGCTTAGGTTAGGTTTCCGCTGCCCAACCCACCCACGCGCGCCGGCATCCTGCCGCGCAGCACCCTGCGCGCCGGCCTCCAGCCGCGCAGCACCCCGCGCGCCGCTTCCAGCCGCGCCGCGCCCCCGTGCCGGCCCTAGCCGCGCTCCCGCCCGCAGGTCCCCGCCATGTCGTCGGACCCCAAGGTCACGGACGCCGCGGAGGTCATCGACGCCTCCTCCGTCCACGTCCAGGACGCCGATGCGGCCACTCGCCTGGCCCAGGAGCAGGCCAACGCTGCCGCCGCTGCCTCTCACCAACAGGAACGTGGGCGCTCGGCCGCTCGCGATGCCGCCCTGGCACGCGCTCTTCAGGCCGAAGAGGAGGCCTAGGCCGCGGCCGCGGAGTGCGACGCCGCTGCCCTACGTGCCAGCGAGGCCCTCGCTGCCAAGGAGCGCGCGGCTGCTGTAGCCGCCGCGCCAGAGCCATCCGGTGCCACGTTTGGAGGCGCCCCACCGCCACCCGATCTCTGCGCCGCCATGCTTCATCATGAAGCGGTGGCCCTTCTTCAGCTCCACTCCCAGGCCGTCGCCGTCAGCAACATCCGCAATCATGTCACCACCATCCTCGACGTCGATTCCGGTAACTTCAATCGTTGGTGCGATCAGTTTCTTCTCATCCTCGGCAAGTTCTCGCTTCAGGGCCATGTCCGCGAAGACCCTCCAGTACCGATCTCTCCTGATTGGGCCCGGATGGACTGCGTCGTCAATTATTGGATCGTCGCCACGCTCACGGATGATCTTGGCGAGATCATCCGTGCCCGGGGCTCCACAGCCCGACACGCCTGGCTCGCCGTCGAGTCGCAGTTTCTCGGCAATCGAGAGGCCCGCTCCATTCAGCTGGAGACGCGGTTCCATTGATGGATAAGTATTGTGTTGGCTGTGGGGCTGCTGCAGTACGCAGTACATGTTTCTCTGTGTGTCAAGGACAGCATCTTTGACTGTAGGACAGCAGTTAGCATCTGCTTTTAGGACAGCATCTAGGACATCTAGGACAACATCTTAGTGTCAGCTTAGACTAGCATCTTAGACTATCATCTTGGCATATGCCTGGCTGCCTAGCAGCCCTATAAATATGTATCCCCAACCCCTCAGGTTGGCATCGCATTGTGTGAGAAATAAACCCAGAAAATTGCCCCAACTCCGAGTTCTCCAAGTGTGATCCTCTCGATGAGAGTAAGGATCCTGCTCACACCTAGAGCAAGGATCCATAGACTGACAAGTGGTATCGAAGCCGTACTATCCTGTAGCCTGAGCATTTCCTGCGCAATCCCTTCTCCAGTCGAGCTCCCTGCCTCGCAGCAGCCCCAGCAGCCAGCAGCAGCCGTTCTGGCAGCCTCTGCCCCTCGTGCAGCAGCGCGCCATGACCACAGGAGGGCAGTCTCAGCACTCGGCCGCTTCCAGCGCGCGGCGTCGGCAGGAGGCCGACCTCGCCGCGGCAGAGGAGCGCAGGCGAGCAGCGGCAGCAACTGCTGCAGCAGCAGCGAGGGCGTCGAGGCTGGCCCAAGCGGAGCTGGCAGCAGCTAGAGCGGAGGTGGAGGCAGCAGCAGCTGCGGATGCAGCGCGTGCAGCCTCAGAGGAGGTTGAGGACCTGCGCGGCAGTCACAACAGCTCCATCTCTGCTGATGACAGCGCCGACCCGGACCTTGAGCAGCTGGAGAGGCAGGCAGGGCGAGGGCGAGCGGCGCAGTGGGCAGCTGCGCACGCCCACGAGCCCGGCGACGCTCCTGGAAGAGGCGCGCACGGCGACGGCGGCGCTCCGAGTGCAGGGAACCGCGACCCCAACCACGCGGCCCGCGAAGAGCGGGCACTGGAGGCCATACGTCTGCGGGAGGCTGCTGCGCGGCTGGACGCCAAACTGGACCGCGAGCAGGACTTCCCCGAGCGGGACGAGCGTGCTGCACGCCGAGCCAACGCTTGGCTCGAGCGCCAGGAGCAGCGCGCACACGGCCGTGTCGGACACGAGGACAACCGGCACGGCGGTGGACGGGTCGAGGAAGAGCACGACCATCGTAGGCAGCGTGGCTCTCTCTCCCCAGACCGGTAGCGTGGCTACCACGGGTACCAGGCTGTTGCCAGGGACGTTGGCCCCGGTGGTGGGTGGCCTACCCTCACCAAGACCAACTATGTTGAGTGGGCTGCGGTGATGAAGGTGAGACTTCAGGTGCTGCACATGTGGGAGGCAGTCCGGTACGGCGACGTCGACTACGACCAGGATCAACGGGCACTGAATGCCCTCATCGCTGCAGTCCCGTCCGAGATGCAGTTCTCACTTACCAGCAAGCGGACTGCCCAGGAGGCTTGGGACGCTATTGCTGCAGCACGCATCGGCAGCGACCGCGCCCGCAAGTCCACATTGCAGGCACTTCGCAAGGAGTGGGAGAACCTGCCCTTGAAGCCAGGTGAGGACGTCGATGATTTTGCTCTCCGTCTCAACACTCTGTTGCAGAAGTTGGTGCAGTTTGGCGACAACACCTACAGCGAGGAGAGAGCTATCGAGAAGCTCTTCCGCTGCATCCCCGAGAAGTACAGGCAGATGGCTCGCTCAATCGAGTTCCTGCTGGACCTCTCCACGATGTCGATCGAAGAGGCGATAGGTCGCCTCAAGGTCGTCGACGGTGATGAGCCACAACCCTTCTCGGGGTCTGCCACCGTTGGTGGGAAGCTCCTTCTCACCCGGGAGCAGTGGGCTACCGGCCAAGGTGACAAGAAGAAGGGGGAGCCTTCTTCCGCAACAGCCGGCCGCAAGCGTGGCAAGCGCGGCAAGCCACGCAAAGGCGCCCAGGTCGGAGCGAAAGGGCGTGCCGAGGGCCGCGCCCGCGGAGGTGCCCAGGGCGGCATCGCCGAGAAGCCCAAGCCGGCACAAGATGACGCCTGCCATAACTGTGGCCGTGCTGGCCATTGGGCCAGGGACTGCAGACAGCCACGACGCGCCCAGGCCCACGTCGCGCAGGCAGAGGAGGAGCAACAAGCTCTATTCATGGCACATGCGAGCACCGAGCTACCTCCAGCAGCACCGGCTGCAGCGGCTCTTCTCCACCTCGACGAGCCCAAGGCACATGCCCTCCTCAGCAGCGGGTCCGGCAGCGGCAGCAAGATCGATGGGTGGTGCCTCGACACCGGCGCCACCCACCACATGACAGGCCGACGGAAGTTCTTCTCTGAGCTCGACTCCGACGTTCGAGGCTCTGTCAAGTTCGGGGACGCCTCCGCCGTGGAGATCAAGGGCGCCGGCTCCGTCATCTTCGTCGCCAAGAACGGCGAGCACCGGCTGCTCACCGGCGTCTACTACATCCCCGCGCTGAGGAACTCCATCATCAGCTCGGGACAGCTGGATGAGAACGGCTCGCGCGTGGAGATCCAGGACGGCGTTCTTCGCATTTGGGATCCCCGTCACCGACTTCTCGCCAAGGTGAACAGGGGGAGCAACCGCCTCTATGTTCTTCACGTACAGGTGGTGCAACCCTTTTGTCTTGCAGCTCGGCGAGACGATGAGGCCTGGCGGTGGCACGAGCGCTTTGGGCACCTCAATTTCGAGGCCCTGAAGCAGCTCGGCAACAAGGAGATGGTGCAGGGCATGCCATGCGTCGACCACGTGGAGCAGTTCTGCGACACCTGCGTCCTCACCAAGCAGCGACGGCTGTCTTTTCCCCGCCAAGCAAGCTTCCGCGCCAAAGAGAAGCTGGAGCTCGTGCACGGCGATCTTTGTGGCCTCGTGACACCGGTTACACCTAGAGGACGACGCTACTTCCTCCTCGTCGACGACGTGTCCCGCTACATGTGGGTTGTCCTCCTCGACACCAAGGGGGCAGCCGCGGACGCCATCAAGCACCACCAAGCTGTTGCGAAGGAGTGCGGCCGCAAGCTTCGGGTGCTGCGCACGGATAACGGCGGCGAGTTCACGGCGGCTAAGTTCGCGACGTACTGCGCCGATGAAGGGATCAAGCGCCACTTCACCGCGCCGTACACCCCGCAGCAGAACGGCGTCGTCGAGCGCCGCAACCAGACAGTGGTCGCCACTGCCCGCGCCCTCCTCAAGCAGAGAGGGATGCCGGCGATCTACTGGGGGAGGCGGTGATGACTGCCGTCCATCTCCTCAACCGCTCGCCCACCAAGGCGGTTGACGGCAAGATGCCGTACGAGGCCTGGCACGGGCAAAAGCCGGTGGTAAGCCACCTCCGCGTCTTCGGCTGTCTGGCGTTCGCCAAGGAGCTCACTCACGTCGGCAAGCTCGACGACCGGAGCACTCCACGCGGAGGGCGCCAAGGCCTACCGCATCCTCGACCCTGCGACACAGCGCGTCCGCATCTCCCGGGACGTCGTGTTCGACGAAGGGCGAGGCTGGACCTGGGACAAGGCGGAGGACGACGGCTCGACTTCGACCCTCAGGGACTTCGTCGTCGACTACGTCCACCTGGAGGGAGCCGGGGGAGTTAGCAGCTCATCTTCACCGAGCTCGTCCTCGGCAACCGGCTCGCCATCAGCGTCGGCGAGCCCTCCGCCTCCGCCACCAGCGAGTCCACCACCACCACCGGCTACGCCACGCACTCCTGCACCGGCTCCCCACTCTCCTGCACCGGCGCCGGCATCTCCAAGATCGGCACCAGCAGCTTTGGCCCGTCAACGTTCGGTGGAGTTCGCCACTCCACTGTCCGACGATGAGGACCGCGTCGACGCCTACCACGACGACGAGCCTCTACGCTACCGCACCATGGACAACATCCTCGGCAACCAGCCTGTCCCTGGGTTGGCGGTACACGACTTCGAGGCGGAGCTGCACCTGGCACATGAGGACGGTGAGCCTCGCTCCTTCGCTGAGGCGGAGGGAGACGCGGCATGGCGTGCCGCGATGTAGCAGGAGATGGACGCGGTCGAGCAAAACCGCACTTGGGAGCTCGCTGACCTCCCTCGTGGTCACCGCGCGATCACCCTTAAGTGGGTGTTTAAGCTGAAGAGGGATGAAGCCGGTGCCATCGTCAAGCACATGGCTCGCTTGGTGGCACGAGGCTTCGTGCAGCAGGAGGGGGTCGACTTCGACGACGCTTTCGCCCCCGTGGCACGGATGGAGTCCGTGCGACTCCTCATTGCGCTAGCTGCCCAGGAGGGCTGGCGTGTCCATCACATGGATGTCAAGTCGGCGTTCCTTAACGGCGACTTGAAGGAGGAGGTTTACGTACATCAGCCGCCGGGATTCGCAATTCCCGGCAAGGAGGGCAAGGTGCTTCGCCTGCGCAAGGCCCTCTACGGCTTGCGGCAGGCACCGAGGGCGTGGAATGCCAAGCTAGATTCCACGCTGAAGGGGATGGGCTTCAAGCAAAGCCCGCACGAGGCGGCCATCTACCGGCGGGGCAGTGGAGGAAAGGCCCTGCAGGTAGGAGTCTACGTCGACGATCTTGTGATCACCGGTACCAAGGAGGTGGAGATCGAGGCGTTCAAGGAGAAGATGAGGGCGACTTTCTAGATGAGCGACTTGGGCCCTCTCTCCTTCTACCTGGGGATCGAGGTCCAGCAGCACAGCTCTGGCACCTCTCTTCGCCAGACTGCCTACGCCAAGCGCATTGTGGAGCTTGGCAGTCTCATCGGCTGCAACCCAGCCCACACTCCCATGGAGGAGAGGCTGAGGCTGAGCCGGGAAAGTACGGAGGAGGAGGTGGACGTGACGCAGTACCGGCGCATTGTGGGCAGCCTTCGCTACCTTGTCCACACGCGACCGGACTTGGCGTTCGCCGTCGGCTATGTCAGCCGGTTCATGCAGCGACCGACGACGGAGCACCAGCAGGCCGTGAAGAGGATCCTCCGCTACGTCGCAGGCACCTCCGACTACGGCTTGCACTAACCGAGGTGCCCCGGCGCGGCACATTTCATCGGGTACAGCGACAGCGACCACGCCGGCGACATCGACACGAGCAAGAGCACCAGTGGGACGTTGTTCTTCCTCGGCAAGTGTCCGATCAGCTGGCAGTCGGCCAAGCAGCAGGTGGTGGCTCTGTCCAGCTGCGAGGCAGAGTACATCGCAGCCACTACCGCTTCTACTCAGGCTCTGTGGCTGGCTCGGCTGCTTGGCGATCTCCTTGGTAGAGACGCAGAGGCAGTGGAGCTCAGGGTGGACAGCAAGTCCGCCTTGGCCTTGGCAAAGAATCCAGTTTTCCATGAGCACAGGAAGCACATTCGGGTGAGGTACCATTTCATCAGGAGCTGCCTGGAGGAAGGGAGTGTTCGGGCCAACTACATCAACACCCAAGACCAGCTCGCCGACTTCCTGACCAAGTCCCTTGGGCGAGTCAAGTTCCAGGAACTTCGCGCCAGGATCGGAATGGCTTAGATACCTCACAAGGAGCCACACAAGACTTAGGGGGAGAGTGATGGATAAGTATTGTGTTGGCTGTGGGGCTGCTGCAGTACGCAGCACATGTTTCTCTGTGTGTCAAGGACAGCATCTTTGACTGTAAGATAGCAGTTAGCATCTGCTTTTAGGACAGCATCTAGGACAACATTTAGGACATCTAGGACAGCATCTTAGTGTCAGCTTAGACTAGCATCTTAGACTAGCATCTTGGCATATGCCTGGCTGCCTAGCAGCCCTACAAATATGTATCCCCAACCCCTCAGGTTGGCATCGCATTATGTGAGAAATAAACCCAGAAAATTGCCCCAACTCCGAGTTCTCCTAGTGTGATACTCTCGATGAGAGTAAGGATCCTGCTCACACCTAGAGCAAGGATCCAGAGACTGACATCCGTAACTTCGTCCTAGGCGACCTCTTCGTCACCGAGTACTGCCGCAAGCTGAAGAAGATGGCTGATGATCTCACGGCCCTCGGCGAGGTCATCACCGACCGCACCCTCGTCCTCAACGTCATCCGCGGCCTCAACGAGTGCTTCGCCCACGTCGGCACACTGCTTCGCCGGGCCAAGCCCTTCCCCACGTTCCTGGAGGCCCGTGAGGACCTCATTCTTGAGGAAATCACCATGGCGAACCGCAAGGAGACTCCAGCAGCTGCCCTTGCTGCCTCCACGCCTCCCGCTGCGGCTCCTCCATCGTCTGGCGCCGGCTCTGGAGGCACTGGAGGGGGCTCCAAGGCTCCCAACAACCGCCGTAGCAAGCGCGGTGGTGGTGGCAAAGGTCAAGGCAGTAGCGGCTCTTCAGGACAGGGTTCCCGACCCCCTGCTGGCAACAACCAGCAGCAGCAAGCTGCTGGACAGCAGCAAGCTGCTGGACAGCAGCAGCAGATGACCGGGGGAGGGCGCCCTTTGCCCAGCTTCTACAATCCCTGGTCTGGCTCCATCCAGATGTGGCCAGGGGGTCCTCGTCCACCTCTGGCACCCATCCCGGTGCCTCCTCACCTCTAGGCGCAGCATCAGCAGCAGCAGCAAGCCCTGCTCGCCCAGTAGCAGCAGCAGCAGGCGCTTGTTGCACACCAGCAGGCTGCCGGTTAGTGGGTCACTCCGGGGTATTACAACCCTATGACCGGCCTCCCTTCCTGGGACCCGACGGACCTCGCCGCATCCTTCAGCATGATGTCGCTGACCCCTCCTTCGACCAACGAGTGGTACTTCGACTCAGGTGCTACTTCACATATGACATCTCAGTCCTCCTCTCTTTCACATACTCAACTTACGCGGTACCCTACCCCTTCATCTATTATTGTCGGTAATGGCTCCCTTATTCCTGTCATTGCAACTGGCTCCACAGAGTTATCTCCTTATTTACGTCTTAATAATGTTCTTGTGTCGCCACAAATTATTAAGAATCTTATCTCTGTTCGCCAATTTACTATTGACAATAATTGCTCTGTTGAGTTTGACCCCGCTGGTTGTTTTGTGAAGGTTCTTCCATCTCGGAAAGAGATCGTCAGGTGTAATAGCTCCGGGCCACTGTACCCACTTCGCCTTCCACCAGCACTCTCCTTTGCCGCTCAGGGCTCCTCTCCACTATGGCATCGGCGTCTTGGGCATCCCGGTCATGAGGCCTTGTCAAAGCTCGCGTCTAGTATGTCTTTTCCTACTCGGGATTGTTCAGATTTATGTCATGCTTGTCAGCTAGGACTTCATGTTCGTCTACCCTTTCATGTGTCCACCTCTCGTGCGTCTAGCAAGTTTGATCTTATTCACTGCGATTTATGGACATCTCCAGTTGTCAGCATTTCTGGTTATAAATACTATTTGGTCATACTTGATGATTGCACTCATTATCTGTGGACATTTCCTTTACGACTTAAATCTGATACTTTCAGCATGCTTGCTCAATTCATCGCCCATGCCTCCACTTAGTTTGGCGCCCGCGTCAAAGCCGTACAGTGCGACAACGGGAAAGAGTTTGACAACTCCAGCACCCGACACTTCTTCCTCACTCAGGGCATCCACCTTCGCATGTCCTGCCCTTACACCTCGCCTCAGAACGGTAAAGCTGAACGCATTATTCGCTCTATAAATAATGTTGTTCGCTCCCTGCTCTTTCAGGCGTCTATGCCTCCTTCCTACTAGGTGGAGGCACTCTCCACGGCGACTGTTCTCCTCAACATATTGCCCACCAAGACTCTAGAGTTCTCCACACCTCATCTTGCCTTGTTTTGCAAGCCACCCACATATGATCATCTGCGAGTCTTCGGTTGCAAATGCTATCCCAACATGTCCGCCACTGCCATTCACAAACTTGCTCCTAGGTCTGTACTATGTGTCTTCCTAGGCTATTCAGCTCATCATAAAGGGTACCGCTGCCTTGACCTATCATCCAATAGAGTCATCATCTCCAGGCACGTCATCTTCGATGAAACGGCCTTCCCTTTCGCTGAGCGTCATGGTCCTAGTACTCCAGCAGACCTCGAGTTTCTTGCCGATGACACTACTGATGCTGTGCCCACTCCTATTGGACCGTCGCACAAGTGTTTGCCTGCAGGACCTCCTTCCAGTACCTCCGACGCCACCTGCGCCCCTGCCGGTCCTCGTGTGGCCGTGCCTGGGGTGCCCCTGGAGCCTCCCGATGATGTTGCTGATCCTCCGACGCTCGCGCTCTACGTCCCTCCTGCACTGCGGGTGTCAGGGACACCCACCGCGCCACGCGCTGCCCCCAGGAGTCCTTCGTCTGCGCCATGCGCGGCCCCGGAGCTGCCCGACGCACTGCGTGCAGGTTCGACATCCTCTGTGTCATCCGCGGGCTTCCCAGCACCCCTGCAGGCGCCCCATGGACGATCACCAGGGTTCCCACCTCTCCGGCCGGCTCGCGACTTCACGTACGTCTACATGCGTCGGCCGCGCGAGCCACCAGCCACCCCGGTTGCTGCACCAGCTGCCTCAGCTGCTGCACCGGCCGCCCCTGCTGCACCAGCAGCCCTACCGGCCGCCCCTGCTGCACCAGTAGCCCCTATTGCACCAGCAGCCCCGCTGCCCAAGGGTGCGGTTGCTGTTCCTCCGGTGACCAACCAGCACTCCATGGGCACCCGTTCGAAGAGTGGCTACAGGATACCTTCTATCTACCACGCTGTCCCTCTCTCTCCGGTGCCGAAGACCTTCCGTAGCGCTCTTGCTGATCCCAATTGGCGAGCGGCTATGGAGGAAGAACACAGTGCTCTCCTGTAGAATCACACCTGGGATCTTGTGCCTCGTCCTCCTCGGGCCAATGTTGTCAGTGGGAAGTGGATCTTCAAGCACAACCTTCCGTCTGATGGCTCCCTCGAGCGGTACAAGGCACGTTGGGTTCTTCGTGGCTTTAAGCGGCCCGGTGTGGATTTTGATGAGACCTTCAGCCCTGTGGTGAAGCCTGCTACTGTCCGCACAGTGCTCTCCTTAGCGCTCACTCGACACTGGCCCATTTACCAGCTGGATGTGAAGAACGCCTTTTTTCATGGCAATTTGACTGAGACAGTGTACTGCCAGTAGCCGTCCGGGTTCGAAAATCCAGCTCATCTGGATTTTGTCTGTCTCTTGAAGAAGTCGCTCTATGGCCTGAAGCAGGCTCCTCGTGCTTGGTACAGTCGGATGGCCTCTTACTTGCTGTCTATTGGGTTTGTCGAAGCCAAGTCAGACACCTCACTCTTCATCTATCAGCGCGGATCAGACATAGCCTACCTGTTGCTCTATGTTGATGATATTGTCCTCACAACCTCATCGTCAGATTTTCTTCGGCGGATCATCTCAGCACTTCAGCGGGAGTTCGCCATGAACGATCTTGGTGAACTACATCACTTCCTCGGTATGCGTGTTCAGCGACGTGGTGATGGACTTCTACTCTCGCAGCGACAGTACATGCTGGATATTTTAGATCGCGCCGGGATGGCCGAGTGCAAGCCATGCTCTACACCAGTTGACACCAACTCCAAGGTTGCTGCAGCTGAGGGCGCCCCTGTGTCTGATGCTACAGACTTTCGTAGTCTTGCTGGAGCTCTTCAGTACTTGACGTTCACTCGCCCAGACATTGCTTATGCTGTTCAGCATGTCTGCCTCCATATGCATGATCCTCGAGAGCCTCACCTTGCTGCTCTGAAGCGGATTCTTCGCTATGTTCGGGGCACACTCCACCTCGGTCTCCTGCTGCGACCGACTACTTCGACTGATCTTGTTGTCTACACCGACGCTGATTGGGCTGGTTGTCCCGGCACTCACAGATCCACCTCGGGTTATGCAATGTTCCTTGGTGACAATCCCATTTCCTGGTCTTCCAAGCGCCAGAATACAGTATCAAGATCAACTGCTGAAGCCAAGTATCGCGCGGTGGCTAATGGTGTTGCAGAGGCGACCTGGCTACGTCAGCTTCTCTTGGAGTTACATGCCCTTCTTCGGCGCGCCACACTGGTGTACTGCGACAACATCAGTGCCGTCTACATGACCTCCAACCCGGTGCAACATCAGCGCACCAAGCACATTGAGATTGATCTTCACTTCGTTCGGGAGCGAGTCGCCATTGGTGATCTACGTGTTCTGCATGTGCCTACCTCCTCGCAGTATGCTGATATCTTCACCAAGGGACTGCCTACCTCAGTGTTCACGGAGTTTAGGTCCAGTCTAAACGTGCAAAGTGGCTGACGTTTCGACTGTGGGGGAGTGTTAGCGATAGGCGCCCAAAGGGCCTGCTATGGGCCGGCACCAAGCCTGTTCGGCTAGGTTGGCTTAGGTGTTGTTAGAGTATTAGGAATAGTACCACATTGCTTAATCATGTGAGATGTTAGTCCTATGTACTCTATAAAATCAGCCTATGAGGCCCAATGCAATATATCGAGTATTCCTCCAATTATACTTTGTCACAGAAGTAGGTCATGATTTCCTTACAAACTGTGCTGTTCTGTAGCTAGCTCTGTCTCTCTCTCCCTCTCTGAAATTGGCACTCCTTTATGCAGAGAGGTTGCGAAAGGTCTACTGAAGTACCAACCAGATGTAATTATCAGTGTACACCCTTTAATGCAACATGTGCCCCTCCGAATTCTAAGGTCCAAAGGTCTATTGGATAAGATCCCATTCACAACTGTTATCACGGATCTCAGCACCTGTCACCCAACATGGTATGCTGGCCTCAGTGTTCTGCATAACTCAAATACCTCGTTGTAGTTTCTTGTCAAAATGTGAGACACACACTCTTACAATGAAATAGTTATTCTACTGTTGCCCCTTAGGTTCCATAAGCTTGTCACTAGATGTTACTGTCCATCAAGTGAGGTCGAAAAGAGAGCACTAAAAGCTGGTCTGAAGCCCTCACAGATTAAAGTCTATGGCCTCCCTGTTCGACCCTCTTTTGTCAAACCTATTCGACCGAAGGTACAAAGTTTCTTCAGCTAATTGCAGTGTAGCATTATCCTACTGATTTTTATGAATCTTTTTCCATCTTTCAGAACTTACTGTTTGTAGTATCTATTTTTATCCTTTTTAATAGGATGAACTGCGAAGAGAGTTAGGCATGGATGAAGATCTGCCTGCTGTTTTATTAATGGGTGGGGGTGAAGGGATGGGTCCTATTGAGGCCACTGCTAAAGCACTTGGTGATTCTCTGTATGATGAAAACCTAGAGGAACCCACTGGTCAAATACTTGTAATTTGTGGGCGTAATAAGAAGCTGGCCAATCGATTGCAGTCAATAAATTGGAAAGTTCCAGTTCTGGTACTTCCCTGCAAGCTGATTTGTAATATCCAATAAGTTTAACATTACAACTGCCTTACTAGTTTCTTGATGTTACTTTTTCCTCAGCAAAAGAATTTTTCTTCAACCCTATCAACTGCATAGATAGCTTAAATGAACTTAAGCCAAGGTACATTTTTTCTTGGTTAGTAGCAGTTGAGTATTTTTGAACTTCGAATACATGAGACCGAATACTGCAGCAACAAATCTCTAACTAAAAGCGGCTCTTATATTTCCCTCTTACACATCCAGATTTTGTCATAAATCCTTGTTTTTTTTACCTAAAATAACAGGTGAAAGGCTTTGTTACTAAGATGGAAGAATGTATGGGTGCTTGTGATTGTATCATTACAAAGGTATGCTTTACATTAACCTCTCATGTTCAAATCATGCAACTTGTTTTCGAATATGTGATACATGTACATAATTTATGGTGATGTTGTGACACATGATTTCTGTTGAATTTCAGGCAGGACCTGGTACAATTGCAGAGGCGATGATCCGTGGCTTACCAATTATTCTCAATGGTTATATTGCTGGACAGGTATTTTCTTTAGCAACTCATTGTAGATACTGTTTTATTCCATTATGAGTCCTCTTGGTGCTGCATCTTGCTCTCCTTAAATATGAGCTGTCTGAATAACATTGAAATTATCCCCTGGATTATTGACTCATTGACCATTTCTTTGTTAAATATCTAGGAGACACACTCAGTAAAAGCCACACAAATAGAAGATTGTTGTACTGTCATAGATTCATATGCCATATACCATGAGCTCAAGCTTAGCTCCAAATCATGGCTAGGTTTGTTTAGATGTTTACGTATCCAAAATTTACTTGTCCATACAAGATTACCATACCTTGACTTCATTGTTGTGGTTCATTTAGTACAACCTATACAAAAGGTAAGCAACTGTTAATTGCACTGATTCTCATACCTTGCAACTGGCCTGTTCACTCACGCTTTTAGCTGGTTTTGTTAATGAAACCAAAACAAACCATCAGGTGCTCGTTTTGAATGTAAAACGGATGCGATGCTGCTGCTAACAACACTTATCGAACCTGATGAAGATGATTGTCACTGCCAACACTGCCTGTAAGCAGTCTCCACGTAGTTTGGCACTTTGGCCCTTCCTACACTCACCCTCTTCCTTCTCTGTCTCCCTGTCTTCCTCATGACCAAGCAGAATGCCACAATTTGGATGATCAACAGAATATTGCCATAGGCGCAAGCGGTCCTATAAGGAGCACTATAGATGGTTCAAGGATTTCTTCCACTTCCGCCAATTTTCTATCTGTTCTTAACCCATCCCTTACCCTAATTTGTGATTCAACCACTCATGGAGCAAGAGTTCAGGGCAACCAGCATGAGCTGTAACTGCCAGTGGAAGAAGCACAGGCCCCAACTTCCAGCTTGATTCCAAAGGGTTTGGTCCACTCAACACACGCTTGAGATATGCCGGTGGCGTGGATCTCAGCGACATCGATTTTGTACTATCGCTGACAAGAATAGTGCGTTGAGGGTGGCACTGCTGGAGGTGGAGCCATGGCAAGTTGCCCGCAGCTGCACCATAACTCATGCAGTCATGCTACTCACACAATCAACTGGACGTAGCTTCTATGGCGCTCGTTACCGATGATCTCTACAGTTTGGCTCTGCTAGATGGGTTGTGTGGTCCAAAAATATCAAAAAAAAAAAATCCTGCGCTCGAGGCTATGCATCGTTTAGCTGTGTTTGAGCCCAGCACATACGGATGCGGCAGGGCTCCCTCTAGCCTCTGGACTGGATTCTGATCTGGTTCACAGCCTGTTTCTTGGTCAGTAGCGCTGTCTGCAATGCTCCCACCGAAAGAGGGCTCTAGCACGTGGGTCAGGGGAAGTTATTTTCCTTTAGCAACTCAGTGTACGGGCTGTTCTATTCCATTATTAGTTCCCATGGTGCTGCATCTCGCTCTCCTCAAATATGAGCTGCCTGAAGAACATCGAAACTATTCCCTGGATCATTGACTTATTTGACTATTTCAATGTTCCATATCTAGGAGTAGTGAGTAAAAATTATACAAACAGAAGATTGTTGTACTGACATGGATTCACATTACAATATCCCATGAGCTCAAGTTAAGCTCCAAATCATGGACAGGTTTGTTTAGATGTGTACGTATACCAAATTTACTTGCCCATGTAAGATTATCATCTCTTGATTTCATCCTTATGGTTCACCAGTTAATTACACTGATACACTCATACCTTATAACGAGCGCCTGTTCACTCACGCTTTTAGCCAGTTTTGTTAATGAAACCAAAACAAACCATCAAGTGCAAGTTTGACAAACTGGCTGTGGTGACGCCACTAACAACATCCACCGGCACCTACTGAACCTAACAAAGATGATTGGAGCTGCCAACGCTTCCAGTAGCCGCCTCCTTGTAGTTTGACCCCTCATACACTGTAGCCATCTTCCTTCTCTGTCTCCTCGTGTTCCTCTCATGACCAAGTTAAAGGCCTCGAAGTTTGGACTACTCATGGAGTAAAAGTTCAGGGAAACCAGAATGGGAGCCTCTGTGCTGCTGCAATGCCACGGTGGAAGCACATGCCACAGCTCAACTCAGACGCGCCTGTTTGACCCAGCGTGCCCTTGACGAGATACTGCCGGCGAGGTTTCTGAGTGGAATTGATTCTGTACAGTCACTGGCAAGAATAGTCGTTAAGCCCTGTCGGAGGCGGAGCCATGGCAACTCATGCTAATGCTACTCACACAATCGACTACTGGCATGGCTGCCGCCAGTGGCTCATTTTTTTTTCGTGGGTTACTGATAAAAAGGGCGTACCCAGTGCCGTAGGCTCCCGCACTGTGGGGTTTGGGGAAGAGAAAATAGCCAGCAGCCATCCCTGCATAAATGTGCAGATGCTGGGGCTTGAACCCTGGACCTCTTGGTCACAAGCGGTAAAGCTCTACCGCTTGCACCAGGGCCGCCCTTCCTAGGGTTACTGATGATCTCCACAATTTGGCTCCGCCAGATGGGCTGGTTGGTTCAAACCGCAGTCTAGCTAACCCATATGGAAACTGTAGAGCCGGTTTTGACAGGTTGGTATCACGGGTTGGATTGGTTGCCACCAAACCAGGAACAGGGCTGCTGTACACTGGTTGGCTGCTCCAAACCTCAGTCTAGATTAACCTTTAAGGAAACTGTAGAGCCGGTAGGCTAGTTTCATGGGTTGGATTGGTTGGCACCAAACCATGAACAGGGTTACTTGTAACTATTTAGGATGGCACTTCAAGGAACCAGCAAAAATATTCACTGTTCAGTTGAGAACCAGTCAAATTGACTAAGTTGATTTTCTTCGGGACTCATTCAGGGTCTAAAGAACAGTGTAGTCTTTTTTTTAGGCGAAACAAATGTATTTTTCCTTCTTACACATGACCCAAGTTGCCAGTCATCAAATTCTAAAAATCTGAAATTCAAAGCTTGTCAAATGGAGCACCTGTGCTTGAAATTCGGTAGATGTTACTCCCTCCATGTTCCTAAAGGAAGTCTTGTCTTTAAGTCAAACATTTTAAACTTTGACTACAAATAAATTCTTTTGTGTTAAGTTTAAAAATATGGAAGTGATGTAAGTAGATTCATCTCAAGTGTAGTTTTATAAAAGTATACATCGACTATACTATAATTTATAAATATTTATTGGAAAAATAGTGGTCATAGTTGTTTTTGAGATCGTGTTGTTGTCCAAAACAACTTTCTTTAGGGACATGGAGGGAGGATTCCTTCTTTTTACCCCCAAAACAACTTTTTAAGCCGTTCAACATGGCACTGATATGTATCAAAGGCCATTTTTTGTTGACATTCAATGAGATGCCTTCTCATGTCTTTTTTTTTTGGTAAGAGATGCCTTCTCAAATCTCACGTCAAGCGACAAATGTACTAGCAACCTAGAATATTGAAGGCCCCTCTACTATTAGTCTCGTATGTCCCACGAGGCTCTCTATATACTTATATAACGGCATTAAACTAATGTCATTACATGATTATTAGTCTTATATGCTAAGCATGATACATATTTCATTCTAAAATGGTCTCCTAACTTAAACAGGAAGCTGGGAATGTTCCGTACGTTGTTGAAAATGGATGTGGAAAGTTCTCAAAAAATCCACAACAGATCGCGAAGATAGTTGCCGACTGGTTTGGCCCAAGGTCAGACGAACTCAGAGTAATGTCCCAGAACGCCCTCAAACTAGCACGACCGGATGCCGTGTTCAAAATCGTCCACGATCTGCACGAGCTCGTGAGGCAAAAATGTTTTGTACCCCAATATGCATGTGCAACATAAAAGGTTGTATCCTCTGTTTTGCGGCGTCTTCAATTTTTTTTTTTTTTACCCTGATGCGGCACTAGTTGTAGCTGATTGGTGAGGATTGCAAATATTGATTGGTTTCAAACGTTTAGAAATGAAAATGTATGGAGTGCTCTGGTTTAATTTTCCCGAAATAATTTTTGTTTTGGGACTCGACTGACTCGTATCTTCAGCATAGCACTCTTGAGTAGATTGGGTTTACGAACTCAATCCCGATGAAATTTCCAGTGGATTTACTTGGACACCATGTGTTTTCCTCGGATCATTAAGGTAACCAGTTCATTTACATGCATAAATAATGTATAGTGAGGCTGAGTCTAATCCTCGAAATCAGTTGGTAGGATCTGATCAAAGTCAAAGACTGGAACACTGCCCAGCCTGCTTACTTACCGACACTTCCCTGATTTCTTCCGATGAAAACGGATCGGATATGAACGGATATCGCTGATATCGTATTTGTTTTTATATTCTAATCGGATACGGATTTAGATATGGATAGCATTACGAATACAGATTGTCTCGGTTATGGATACGAATAATGAGTATCGAATACGGTATGAATCGGATTCGGAGAGTATCGAATACTGAGTAAAAAGGATATATATACATATCATAGGTGCGTAAACCATTACACTATTTTATGAGTCCATAATCTCTCTAGATTAAGCCTAAAGAGTAAAGCGACAAATAAGATGAAGATGCAGATATATCATACAAGGCCCTGGACAGAGCACAATTTAAATTTTGATGCTCAACATTATCTGACCATGAGTTCCAAATACTTTATTTGGGTTCCTCATGATCCATAATTGCCTTCCTCCCTCTCCCAGCGCACGGGCCCGCTCCCCTTCTTCCTCCCCTGCTCCGCCGGAGCTCGGCCCGCGCGCCCACCCTCGACGCCGGCATCGGGAGCACCGCCTCCTCCGGCTGCGGCTCCACAGCGGCGGTCGACCGCGCGGGCACCCAGGCGAGCGCAGGCGCGGGCGCGCGAGCAGCGGCGGCGCGGGCGCGCGAGCAGCGGCGGCCATAGCGAGGACGCGCGGGCTCCGTGCTATCTCCCTCCCTGCGCCACGCGGCGCGAGGACGCGCGGGCTAAGCGCGCGGTAGCGTCCGCTCTGTACCACGGCAAATTTCGAGGACGGGAGCCGGACCTCAACGATACAGCCCGACCATAGCGTCCCCGCCGCAGCCTTTTTAAACGCTATATGCGTTTACAGTTTGGGTACGGAGGTACCGCTGCAAATAGTCTAAATATCGGTACCACTTTCATCAGAACTGATCCCCACCCCATAACCCAATGGCACTATTCCTGCATGTGGCAAATCGTCTGCGGTCGTGCCCTCCGATCTGTAGTGTCAGCCGGTCAGGCACACATAACCAACCCGTTTGAAAACTACTAATACTCCTAATACCAGTGTTGTCAATTATGGTGGCGAACTTGGCTCCGGGTTTGATCCTAAATCTACGAGCCAGCTGAGCTGAAGGCCGTTTTAGCTCAAAAAGTCTCCGTGCTTGACCGCTGATGAATTTGTAATTCGGCCACGTTTGAGCCGGGCGCATATACGGATGCCGATGCCGGATGCGGCAGGGCTCTCGCTGGCCTCTGGACTGGAGTTGTTGCCTGGGTTCACAGCCTGTTCCTTGGTCGCTAGCGCTGTCCGCTGCGCACCCACCGAAAGGGCGGCTCCAGCACGCGGGTCAGGGGGACGCTGTCAGGTCAGGCGAGCTCGTATTATGCTTACCGACTGTGCTTCACTGGCTTCACGGATTGTGCGTCCGTGATTGTACTATGCGTGTTAGGCCTTGTTTAGATGGTGGGAAAAAATGAACTCGACGAATAGTATTACTTTCGTCTTATTTGATAAATATTGTCCGATCGTGGACTAACTAGGCTCAAAAGATTCATCTCATGATTTTCAACTAAACTGTGTAATTAGTTATTTTTTACCTATATTTAATGCTCTATACAAGCAGCTAAATATTGATGTGATGGAGAGAGAGTAAAAAAATTATAACTTTTAGAGGATCTAACATGGCCTTATTTTTTATTCCTCTATGTTTTTCTTCTTCAAGGATTGTCTGTTTTAGTTCCAGTTAAATGTATATGTACTGTGGAAACCGGGAATTAGGATGTACTATTTTCTATGACTATGGTTTATGCGGCTGCTTATTTGCTGTGAGGGAAAAACATTGTACCATTGCTGGTAAATCGTTCAGGGTGTAGTGGATTGGATGGAAGATTCGCCGTGGTGACACTTCACTTACTGTGCCGTACCGATGATAACCGCGGTGTGACATGACATGACCTGTATTCTGTAGCAAACACATTCCTCCACAGTGCATGTATATTCCCTGCGTGCTGTTTTCTTGCGGGTGTCTTCAAATGGAAAGGCCGTGGAGGACCTCGCGTCTGGACTCTGGTCACAAGGACGGCATGACCACCTCATAACCTTTTCAGTCGTGATAAAACTTCATAATACCGCATCCATCTCACATGTGACCGTCGACGTGTCTTGTACACCTATAATTCCATAAAACAGATGGCAATTGGAGGTTCGGCGGCGGGGTTCAGTTGCTGATTGCTCGATCGTATTATCTATGGATTGGGTAAATAAAAGTAAACGCAGAATTCCACTGGTTCCCTGCAATGCAAATTGACCTCGGATGAAGCGCGCCCAGAGAAATGGCAGGAAGACAGAAAAACACAACAACCGTGAGTGCTTGTTCATTTGCCAACAACTAAACACTGTATTACCATTTTCCAATCACCAGAGGTAATCTCGAAACAAATCTGCAAGTATAAAGATATTCACATATACAGCCCATGGCTCCATGCATGAGCATCCCATCCCAGATTCCAACCAAGCAAGTCAAATATAACCACACGTCTCCTGTGCAAAACCAACCTGAGACCCCGCGGTGTCAAAGATGACCCTCAGGTTCTTCTGCTGGTAGTTGCCGATGATGTTGGTCTCGTACTCGGATTTCAGGGACGCCATGGCCAGGCACACCTGGGAGGAGTCGGTGCTGACGAAGTAGAGCACGCCGCCGGAGTCCACCTCCACCTCCACGCCGCCGTCGAACACGAGCTTCAGGCTGGGCACCTGGACCTCTCTCAGCCCGGTCATGTTGAAGCACGTGTCGAGGATGGAGAACCCTGGAGCCTGCGGGTACTCAGCAAGCTGGCTCAGGAACTCGGCCTTGACGGCGTTGTAGATCGACGGCACGAGGGTGGTGATCACGGTGCCGGAGTCGATGATGGCCTTGCCGGCCGAGAAGCCCGAGGATTCCACCTCCTGACCGCCGACCGTGATCCCGGTCAGGTTGACGAAGTAGAAGGGCCCTTGGAGGGAATCGTCGGACACCATGGAGGCGTACACGATCGGGGTCGAGTTCCGGTACACCGACGAGTCGTCGCCGAGGACCAGCGAGCCCGACGAGTCGGACTCCTTGAACGGGAGGCAGTAGGAGAAGACGCCGCCGAACTGGTCCATGGTCTGGGCGACGAGTGAGAGCTGGCTCCGGCCGAGCCCCATGAGGCCCGACGTGCCGCCGAACGGCGGGCCCTGGTTGCTGGTGCCGCAGCCGAACACGAAGCCGTCGATGACCACCCCGGCCAGGCTCAGCCTGTCGTGCGCCAGGACGCCGCTGGAGTAGGAGCCGTCGCGGTAGCTGAGCGTGTAGCTGCACGCCGCCGCCGGCTGCTGGTCCTGGCCGTCGCACGCCGCGGCGCCCCCCGACACGCCGCCCGTGGCGAGCTGCAGCGCGTCGCAGGAGGAGGAGTTGCACGGCACCGCAGCGTAGGACGGCGATGAGGTCGGGTCGAAGAGCGGGCCCTGCTGGTCGTGGCACGACTCGCACGGCGCGCATTGCACCCAGGTGAGCTCGCTGGCCGTGTCCACGATCACCGTGGCCTCGCCGCCGCCCAGCCCGACGGTGGCCACGTAGTTGAGCGTCCGGAGCTTGGCGCCCGAGGTGACGGGCACCTGCGCCTTGGACGCGGTCACCGCCACCGCCACCTCTGTCGACGAGGTGACCAGCCTGTACTCGTCGATGCGCCGCTGCAGCGACGAGACGCGCGCGGCGTCGGTGGACAGGAGGCCGTCGACCTCCTCCTTCCTGCTACTAGCCGGCGCGGAGCTGAAGCTGTGGTGCCTCAGCTCGAGCACCGTGGCGCCACCCACGGCTCCTGAACAAATCGCAAACAAAACCTTGAGTCAGTGGACACACACTGTACCGTGAGATGAGATGAGATGAAGTCATGAGAGGGAGTGGGACGCTGAAACCCAAAAATCTGTGACGGAGTCACCACCACCTACCACATGGAAATCTAGTAATTTACTATTCTTATAGTTGTTTATGTAATCCGACCCACATAAAAAAAGTACTTGGGACGTGCTACTTCTGGCAGTGGCAGCAGAGCCCTGACCCCGAGAACTGAAAAAACACCGTGGAAATCTCGCATCGCCATTCCTCGTGCAGCAGCAGCAGTCTTCCATGGCAAGACGAGCTCGGTCGCTCGCTCCCTCTTCTTTTCCCCCACCTTCCAATATTAGCATTTGCAGGCTTTCCAAATCCAATACATTTGCTCGCACAACGGAAGTGAATAGACAGAGTCGGCAACGCTTGTTCACCACGAAGAGAAACACAATCTATGATTATGAAAAGAGAGGCAGTCGGTAGCCATTGCTGCTGGCAGAAGCATGTGCATTGGGACGGACTGGCTGAATCTTTCTTCCTTTCCTGGTGTCCCCCCAGGCCCCAACGACAAGCCATTGATTCCTCTTGTTTCCATCCAAGAACACCGGAGAAACCAAGAGAAACGGGGCAGGGATCATGATTCATGAGGGAAAGAACTTACTTGACCTCAGGTGGTGGTGCCTCTGCCTCCCCTTCCCCTGCAAGGCTCTCCTGCTGCTCAGATGATGCCTCTGCCTCCCCTCCTCCGCAAGGTGAAGGCAATGCACGCCGCCGCCATTCCCACCTGCTGCAGCGGCGGCGATGAGGAGGAGCAGCAGGAGAGCAGCTGCCGCAGCAGTGCAAGCTCTCCATGCCATCACTCGCTCGCTCGCTCGCTCTCGGCTAGCTGAGCTCACTCACAGGAGCTAGCTAGGGAGAAGAGACCGGCCAGGAGGAGGAGGAGCAAGAGGAGGGGGAATGAAAGATTCCTGGTGGCGTGAGCAAGTGCGAGGTGAGGTAGGCTTGTTGCGGCGCATGGGAACAAAGGCGCAGCAGCTGGCGGCTGGCCGTCGGGTCGGGGCTGGGGTGGGGTGGGGTGCGGTGGTGTACTCGCTCACTCTGGAGGCCTGCCTGCCTGTGTGTAGGTGAGGACTGAGAGGAATTATTGGGGGCTTCACATGCATGTCCTCTTGCTTGGCCGCAGCACCAGACAGTGCTCACAGCGCACCGCGCACACACGCCGGCGGCCTCTCTCTCTCTCTCTCTCTCTCTCTCTCTCTCTCTCTAAGCTGGTGGAGCCGGCTGGTCGGAGCCGGACCGTCGCCACTGACACGTTTTCTTTATTACGACTACCAACGTACTGTAGCAGTAGCCATGGACGTGAGAGAGAGAGAGAGAGTATCTCGTGGTGAGGAAAAAGAGGGGATCGGAGTTTAGTCATCAGAGTGCGTGGGTGGACGCATTGAAAACCGGGCGTAAGTGACATTAATGTCTGCGTCAGGGCTAGGGAAAAGGCCCCCGGGGGGTCAGCGAGCGACGCAGCCTTGGCGCCTTGCCCTGTCCGGCGCCGCGCACTGTAGCACGGCGAAGAAGATGCCAAGAGAAGGAAGACGAAGACGACCCCGCCACAGGGCACAGCCCACAGGCCGTGCGTGGCGTTGCACCGCAGTGCAGTACTTGGAGTAGGATTTATACGCAGCGCGTAAATTGGGGGCCGGCTCCGAACAAGCAACCAAATGGAAGGAACAGTGTAGTGCGTGGCGAGCGAGACGAGCTGGATCGCACGCACGCACACACGCGCATGTGATGCTCGGGAGTCAGGTCTAGTCTGGTGGAACAACGCATTGTTGGCAATGCATCGCATCGCCATGTGAAGTTGCAACTGGCGGACGGAGTAATGGGGGATTGGCACTGATCGCTAGATCTGTCTGCTCTGCTTGGTTCTGGCGGTAACACACAACTCGCACATGACAATCCTTTTCCGGTTTCCGTTTGGGGCTGCTTGTCAATCCATGAAAGATATGCATACGAGTTTCATTAGGAAGAGAGAAGAAAAAAGAACTTTTCAAAAGAGGACACACTCGAAAGTTTCATTAGAAAAAAAAAAAAACTTCTCACACAAGGACACTCTCGAAATATATAGTGCATTATTGTTCAGAATGTAAATCCATGCATATTGGACTCTTGCTGGTCAAGCATTGGTATCGATGATATGCGTTGTCATGAATACATTCATTGTGAAAAATGCTTTCAAAATGTACAATTAACCCTTTTGATGTTGGAAATAATAAAATGCCCCTCATGTACTGCAAGTCAAAGTATCATAACGTGTTTAAGTCATGCATATACACCATTGTCAGCACCTGCGACCCGAAGGCTGACGGCGTTTACCTGAAGACAATCCAGGCGGGAGTTGCTGACGGTAATCCAATAACTGACGACGGCGTGAAGGAGAAGGCAGGGTCGGTCCGTGGCTGAGCTGGCGTCAACTGCAAGTGGGTCGAGGAGATGACGTGAGCCTTCCGGCATGTATTGAGCGGTATATAAGCTCAGGGTGGCGTAGAGTTGAAGCATCGATTATTCTGTAACCGCATTTCAAACCTCGCTACAATAAGATTCGTCCGAGTTCCTCGTCTCCTCTGCTTTTCCTGCTGAACCTACCCCTGAATCCTTGCTGTTCTTCCCCAAATTCTCTCTAATTTCCAGTTATCGTTGGTGATCTGACCCGAATCCTAACAACCATGTCTAGATATTAGTAAAAACAATATATCTCATCTAAAAAAGATCAAAACAGTCTTAGAATTTAGAACGGGAGAGAGTATTTATTAAGGCGCCAACCCACAATTAACACAAAACGAGACTTCAGCTAGAAATATGAGTGAAAATTATGATATTTCAAATAAAGGTAGTATTACACATTATGAAAATAATATTCATGATAAATTTAGGAATATCATATTACGCAATTATTTATGTACTCACGATCAAAGTTAAAATAACTTTGTTTAGTAGGAACCCTAAAATACATTTGAAATCAGACGAAGTATAATTGAGCTCCTCAGCTTTTTTTTACTTTTTTTGGTGTAACTAGCGACTATATCAATGTAACGTACTCCCTCTGTCCTGATATATAATGTATTTTTATTATTTTAGAACAAATAATAGAGAGAACAATAGACTCATATACCTCTCGGTTACCTTCATAACATATTGAAATTTGATTCGATTTGCATAATTAAGGATAAACTCTCAGCCTTCTCATACCAAATAGGCAAGAAAATGAATTACTATCCATATAGAAAATAATTATATATTTTTATTTAAGTAAACATTATCTTCTTGCTCTCCGGATGCACTGTATTTCAGAAAAATTTTAAAAGCTAGAATGCTTTGCATTTTTATACCTAGAATGCTATAAATGATTTTGGTAAGGACATTTCTCTTTTTCCTCCTTTATTTAGTTGCCTTGGACTCTATTGGTCGTTTTTTGCGGCTGTCACATACGGAATATGCGACTGAAACTCGTCTTGCTGTATCCAAACCTTTCTTCTCTTCTAACGGAAATATGGGATAATGTTTCCTTATTTATTGAGTTTTGTTTCACCGATGGAACATTGAAAGATTTGTGTCCGTTGGGAAGAAAACTTGTTTCCTGGAGAGAAGGGGGAAAACTGTTGCATCGAAAAAGAAAAAAATATTGAACTAAATGTTCTTGAGAAGAAAAGTGGCTCAACAAAGAAGATAAAATGTTCTATCACAATAAGACAAAATTTGAATCTCACTTGCGTGGTGCGGGGAGTTTGTAGTCATATATGCGATGCATATATTCGCTCTGTTTCAAAACAGAATACAATTTTAGGCTTGAGATTAGTTAAACTTTCTCAAATATAACTTTTTTATTCATAAGAAAAATGTCAACATTTATATTTCTTAATAAATTTATTAAAAAAATATATTTCATAATAAATCAAAAGGCACTCTTTTGATATAAAACATGCTAGTACTTTTTATATATAAGTGGTTAAAGTTGAATTGTTTGACTCTTCAGGGTGCGGAAGTTGCATTCTTTATGGGATGGAGGGAGTACTAAATAAGAAGAAATTTTCCCATTGTTTGCCCCCTGACTAGAAACATGTCATGTTTTGGCTTAGCAAATTTACACTTTCAAATATTTAGTAGTTTACAAACATATGAAAACTATGCGTTGATTTGTCGTGGAAAGTAATTTATAGAACTTTATTAATTTATTATAGGTCTTTGGATATATGCTAATAAAAATTAATGATCAAAGTCCCCTCTCATCCATCAAAGACAGTAATAAAAAAGTGAAAAGGAACGGTTATTTTTTATTTACATTACTGTGTACAATGTTCGACGTTGAGAAATTTCTTGCTCATTTCATCGAAGGTTTTCTTTCTTCTTTACTCGGAAAACAAATAGGGTGGACAAAAAAAAAAAACTACAGAAGAAACGTGGTTATGATTGGACCAACAACTTGTGAAACTGCTTCCGGGGTCCAAGGAATCCTTTGAGAGAAAGCCCACCGTACCCTCCTAACACTCCTCAATGAGTCACGTGTGCGAGGTCGATGTTCGATGACGACGCTAGAGTATGTGATGTTTAGTTTTTTTTTACATCACAGAGCTTTCATTAATCATCAACAGGAGTACAATCAGCTTTGGCTAGCCCCAACATCCATTAAGGGACATAGTCAAGCCAGAAACAAAATCTTTCAATGACCAAAACCATATGAGCACAATGATCGGCCACCGAATTAGACTCTCTACAAACCTAATTTATTCTAAAATCACGAAAACTCCTGCTAAGCTCAGTGATGTCAAAGCAAAGGCCACCAATTGTGGACCTGACGCCAGCCCCGTCTTCTAATAAATCTCGGAGCACCCGGCTATCAATCTCGAGGATGACTCGATCGTAACCGTTCTCCATAGCTAGCTCCAAACCTTCTTTAGCTGCCAAAGCTTCAGACGTGAGCGCATCTGGAACATCGTCAAAGAAACGCGCCGCCGCCGCCAGGATGTTGCCCTGGTCATCAAGAATAACCACCCCAGCACGTCCTTCACATGAGGATGAATCAAAGGCGCCATCGGTATTGACCTCGATCCAACCGGTCTCAGGTTTCTGCCAGCGGTTCCTCCTTGCAGCTTTCCCCGTTGAGGTCAACACTCTTAGTGTTGCAAGCTCTTCTAGCAGGGATGATATGTATCTTGCCATAGCTCCCGGCTCCCATGTCCTTCTGCCATGACAACGGCCATTGCGCCCAGTCCACAGCGCCCATGCTCCACACAGCACAACAGCTGCTGTCGTTGTCGGGCATACCTCAGGATGGAGGATGTCTGTTGCCCAAGAAACAGGATGGAGATCCGGAATCCAAACCCCCATTAGCTTTCTGACTTCCTCGCAAAACCTTCTTGCCAGTGTACACGACATAACCACATGGAAAATGGACTCTTGTGGATCTCCGCACACCTCGCAAAAACTTTCTTTCTCAATGTGTTGTCTCTTCAGCTCTACTTTCGATGGTAGTGATTCATGAATGTGGCAGAACCTCCTAAATTATATGGCCCACACACATCTATCATTGTCCCGAAGGCCTCTGACAGCCATGCATATATTCCAGATAACTTAGAAAGCTCTGTCGGGTGCCCTCGAAGGACCCCGATTAAACCACATTTGACTCATACCGGGATCAACAAAGGAGTAATTGCAATATTACAATATTTATTATAAAATATATATCAGAGTGCGAAAGAATAATAAAATTAAAATTAAAAAATATATGAATAAGTTAAATTTTTATAAACTTAACTTCAATTGCGGAAGTAGAGTAGAACTACAGAAGACAACTTAGGTAGAGCACCTAAGTCGGGAGAGGACAACCAGATCACGTCGAGCCCACCGACATGAACTGTTTTGCGACACCAGTCAACACCTGCAATAGGGGTTCAACAAACCCTAAGTACAAAAGTACTCAACGAGACTGACCCGACGAAAAAGAGGGGTGAAGACTCAGGAATGCAGCTAGAGGGACAAGGTAAAGCTCGTAGAAATTTTTACAGAAACGCTCTTGTGGATCAAATTTTTACTTAACCTTAATTATAACCGAAAGTAAAGTTGTTTTGCTCTAACTCAACATTTCCAAATAACTTCATTTAAATACTTTATCATCATTCAAGTTTTTACTACGATGATGAACGCCGATCGAGTCTTCTTCTCCGAGAAGCAATGGCGATTCGAATCCATTTTTATATCCAGCTGGGACCTATATCTCGATATGCATGAGGCTCCAACCAAAATGCATACTAGACCATACGATATACGTGAGGCTCCAACCAACACGTATACCGACCACACGATACACATGGGACTTTCAACCCACAGTGCATCGATATACGTGGGACTCAAACCCACAGTATACCACCCATTGTATGTGGATTTTCTAGTCTCGATATCACTGGTTCATAAACGGACGGGACCTAGGGCATCAACAGACGGAAACACTATAGAGGGACTCCTTCCCAATGCAAGTTACCCGTCCAGACTCGATTTATTAACTATTATCATGATTCCATCAGGTGAAGCCAAACTCATCTTTTTTATTCTTTTACTTTTTGAAAACCTAACTAATTAAGCAGGGCTAAGCATTACTATGCATTTTTTAAATAAACAGGTAACAAGGAATATGGGAATAAGACAGGTAATGCAATTGGTAGGTTTTCACTCAACTCCTATTACTTAATGCAACATTTCATAAACTGAAGTGATAAAAACTTTATAAAAACAAGGATAGGGTTTGAATGCATTCGGGGCTTGCCTTCGTTGCAGAGAAGTTAGATTCGAAATGTCAGATTTGACATCAACTCCGTGGATCGACGATACCGGCACCATTATGGATGACTTCAACACCATTGGTGGATGACATTTTTTCGAAGCTTGTTCACCATGATTCAACTCACTTTCAAAAACTACACATAATGAAATGATGCATGCTTTAGCATGATGAACTCATGACATGATACACGGCAATGCATTGGTGAAAGCATAACAAGTTTAATTATTAACTATTTTAAAAGCATTACACAAGATAAATATAAAACTCTATATATTCTAAAATCACATAGCCATATTAGGTATTAATACGACATATCACCCTCATACGAAGGTAAAGGAACCATATTTTTCATTTATATATTTTTATTACAATTATAAATTATTTAATTAGCAACAAATAAGATAAATCAAAAGATACAACATACTACATCCAATGATCATAATATTTTTTACCATAACACAAACATGGCATCAGAAACATATCATAAAAATTTCAAGTGAAACGGAGCTACACAGCATGATATATGAATTTTCTTCTTTTCTATTATAAAATAAAGGCATAAAATATAGCTAATTATTTTTCTATAAAACATAGTATGTTTCATATTTTTAATAAAAACTAGGCATCACAAGGAACACAACAAAATTTGGTTCACCAAAAACAGAATTACAAAACTCCAGATATGAATTTCTAAAGTTTTGTTAAAGTATTTACAAATAGGTCCTTATGGCACTATTCACCTAAGTCACTGTCTTCGCAGAAAACACCCTGATTTTAGTCGAATTCAAGCACGAGGCCCCCTGACGCGAATTAAAAACAGAGGAGATGGCCGGGCATGGTGGTAACGGCGATGGGGTGCTTGTTGGCGGCAGCGGAGCGGTGCAGGAGCATCGGGAGGTGATCGCACGCTCTAATGTTGCCTCGGCTTGCCCTGCGGTGGCCCATGGCAACGTGACCACACGAGCCGTGGTTTGGCGGCGGAGCGACATGGCGACAGCGGCTTTTCGGTAGCAGTTGGGGGCGGAAAGGAGATGCCGGAGAGGCGGCGCAACAAGGGAAAGGCGATGGTGGTGGCAGAATGGCGCCAGGAGATGCGGAGCAGCGAGGACGGCTGTAGCAGCAAGCTTGGCCATGGCGACCATGGGGGCAGTGAAGCAGAGAAAGGGAAAGAAGGAGACGGCAGCCAGCTTAAATAGAGCAGGGAGAGGGATGGCGAGGTGGTAGGCTACTTCGCGAACTCGTCCACGCGACCATGCCCGGGAATCGTCGTGAAGTCATAGCCAAGTCGACCACGGCAGCGACGCGGCTGACTCGAGTTCGCGAAGGTACTGTTTATCAAAATTACAGTACTGCCACTCAACGAAAATTCAAAATTACTCCAAGATTTTGAATAGAAATTGAAAAACTCCCAATCTATGTAATGTTCAGAATTTCATGCTCTACACTTTTTTCAAAATAAAGAACTTCAAATTCTACCAAGAAGTTAGATTTTTAAATAAAATTTTGAAAAGGGAGAAAAAGGGAATAAACCCCTAGAACAAACATTTTAAAAATCTTTTGATTTTGCTAAATAACTTGAAAATTGCCCAAAGTAGGGAATGCTCAACTTTTCAAACCAAATATTTTTCTTACAAGGTTTTTCCAAATTATGCATAACTTTTGAATTATGGTTTTAAAATCAAAAGGGGACAAATGTTGGAAAAACTGTATTTTCAAATTTATTTGAAATTCTTTTTAGAAACTTGAAAAACTTTGAATACCACTATTGTAGTTCTCAACAAGATCTACAATAATGCTTTTTGAACCAACCCTAAATTCTTTGTAGATTTTGAAATATAGAAAGGGGATAAAGAGACCTTTTGAATTTTGAAGGATTTTGAAATTAAACAAGGGCACATCATAACAATTAGGCCTTTAAATATATAAAAACATAACCCAAAAAATCATTCAATAAAGAATGATTTTAAATAAATAAATTCACATAAAAAGACAAGAAACTAAACAAACATCCTAAGCATCATCATTTCATGTATAAAACAAAGCACCACACAAAAAGACATTATTAAAAACTTGAATGCATTTATGCCATGATGCTCAATGATTATGCTTTAACAATGCAATTAATCAAGTTTTAGTTGTCATTAACATCTAGGATGTTACAATGGAGCACTCGCCACTAGAAAAGACGCACTTTGGGAGGAACTTGCATCTTCCACACTGCCTTCCAAGCTCTGTCATCCTCCGACGACCTCGTCTCCCCCGTAGTGGCCATGGCCTTCGCCATTTGTTCATTCTTCAGTAGCTTGTAGGCCGAGCGCACTGAGTACGTCCCATGCCTCTCATAAGCCCAAGCTAACACATCTGACTGCAACTGCACACTATGCCTAATCTAAGAACCTCAATTGCGTCCAGCGCCATAAAAGATCTCCTTACTTGATGTACGTCCCATTCTCGAGTTCCAGGGATGAACAAATCACTCACTTGTACTGCAGTAGCCGTGTCCAGTTTGACCAGCGGTTTGAGGGAACGGGAGCCCGTAATCCAGTTCTCGTTCCAAGCATCAAAGTCCCCTGGACCAACACGATAAATCAGTCCACGCTTCAACACACCTCGACCGACCACAACTCTCTATGTAAATCTTCTAAAGCAACCTCTTTAACAAGAGAACAAATGAAGCACCAACCATAGAGATAACATATTGGGCTAAGTCACAATTCCATCAAATGACCGAGAGATAGCAAACAAATAATCTGTGCTTGGTTGGGATAATTTTCAAGATGTGCAAATTGATCAAATGCACTATCAAATTGTCGTCCAAAGGGTGACTTGCTCAACATAAGAGCTTCATGCTTGCTCAAATAAACAACATGAATTTCATCATACACATGCCGCATAAATTGTCTACCTTAAACCAATATGAAATAAATTGCCATAGCCAAATATCAACAAGTGACAACAAACTTGCTTGCTTTCAAATTGGCATATTTATGCACATAGATAATCTAACATGTGCCTTTGATAATTAATAGCTTCGATACCACTTGCGAGAGTAGCGGGGCAGCGAAAGCATCAAAATCAGCAAGCTAATCTCTCACAAGCATTTCACCGAACACCTTGTAACAGAACCGCCCAATTTATATAAGCTTAAGTCCAAATTAACCTGCCGAGACACCTTAAGTTCCACCTAAGCCCATACAAACCCGGTAGTCCATGAAATCACGAAGGATTTCAAACCAACTTACAACCAAGATCGCAGAGATTCAGTAACCACAATCCACATGTTACATAAAGTTTCACAAATAGCTCAAATACATCAGAGTTTATATAGGATATTACAACACATTTTTAAATAAGAAGTAGCGGAAGCAAAGTACTTTAAACACTCACACTTCACTTTTTATATAAATACAATGCCAGCCCATAGTCAAATCCAACAAAAGCATTTGAGAGAAGATATGGGATATGACCATGCCCGCGGTCTAGTCATTACCCATAGAGGGATGGGAGCCCATCATGCAGTCACAGTAACCTAAATAAACACCTGCAATAAGTGGGAATAAAACCCTGAGTATGAGGATGTACTCAGCTAGACTTACCCGTTAGGAGTAAAATAAAAAGACTCTCAAGGATATGCAAGGCTTATTTGGTGGAGTTCAGTGGATAGCATAATTTTTGCGAAAAGAGCATTACTTATAGTAAATCCTTACTTTCATTCTTTTAGTCAATATTTTAGCATCTAGTTTTAGTGAAGCCTATGATTACTAGGTTAGCACCTAGTCTATATCCATCACATGATTAATATTAAACAATCAATAGTAACCATATCAGGTTTAGCATTTTCATCATTATTCTTAATAACCATAATACATCACCGAGACTATCCTTGTGTTACTTAATTCTTATCACGGGGTCAAAGCTCGAGTCAAGTACTCACTATCCTAGAGTGATGGTGATTCGAATCGATTCCTACTTAGCTGAGGGGGTATTCCCCACACAAACCCAGACATGCCATGCGAAGACACCTTAGGTCACCGTTGGAACTGTTCGGGTAAAGTCATGGGACCGCTATGGACCATTTTACACCCAGAGGTTATCTGGGTCTAGGTAGCTCAAGACATGTCTGCCCACGGTGCAACGCCAGGTAGCTCAGAACATTCTTGCCCACGGTCCACCCGGGCCTCTGACTACTCCCCCTTCCTTCAGTGTTATGGTTACATTTCGGTCATCGGCCCAAACAGAGCTACTAGGCTTCGCGGTCGGAACGACTTATCCTTCCAGTTAAATGTGGGGCATGTGTTCAACTTGGGGGCCGACAACGATACCGTCCTTAAGCAACACCATAGGGATAGATAAGCACCGAAGACCTGTATGCCTTGTTGCGTCTCTATCACAACCCGTCGGGTCTCCAATTATCCATTATAACATGGTTATTTTCCACGATAGTAAATATAGCCAACCGTGACCAAGATATCCACCTATATCTTGCAAGTGACAGGAATCACCTGACTTTTACTGGTCTAAGCATGGCTAAGCATAGATCATTTTACCAAAATTAGTAAGGATTTAGGTATTTATCCATAGTGGACAAAGTAGGAAGTATGCATCAATGGTTTCACCCAACTCCTAGCAACCTAATGCACAATACAAGATTATACTCAAAGTTTATTTTATAAAAGAGAGGGTAGGAGGCTTATAATGCTCCGAGGCTTGTCTTTTTCTAAAGCACTAGAGTGGTAGTTAGTTCACTCAGGCCGATCCCTTCCGGCTCCTCTCTAGGAAACTCCACCACGAGCACCTCCTGTTGCTCCTCCTTAAGATCCACGAACACCGTGACTGGTGCTTGCTCCCATGATCCTATATGATGCATATGCGTATGTATAAATACGACGAATGCTCATGGAATGACAATGATGCATGATGATGATGAATGCTTGCTCATGACTAAGAATTTCATTCTCTTCGACAAGGTAGTCAACATGATTTGCTAACCCCTGTGCATACAACCCTAAACAACTATGCATAAACAACATATACCTTGCATACATAAAATGACCATTTATATAGACTTGCACATTTGTATTGGACCTAAAATACTTTGTATAGTGAAAAGTGTCAAACAACAGATCCCACACTTTTCATAGATACTCCATGACATAAGAATAGCATACAAAATTTATCAAGTATTTATCTCACATATTCAATTAATTATAAATTTCTTAATCCATTAGTAATAATAGCACTATAAATAAACAGAGTAACTTTTACGCTTGACATAGCCAATTAACATTTTTCATGGATCAAGCATCACATAAGAAGAGTAACAAGACTGGAATCATATTTTTCTGACATTTCTAGATTTAGTTATGCATTTTTAAATATATAAGCATTACTAGGAATAAATACATCTACACAGAAAAGTATCACAAAGTACTATTACATATTTTTATCTTGTAGCCCTCCTCAAAAGAAACCCAACAAAATTTGTCTCACTTGATTTGGAACAAAAATGACTGAGATATGATTTTCCAAATATTAAAACAGTTTTTTGGAAATCATTTTTCTGAAAATCAACCGAAACCTCAATGCTATGGGTACCCAGCCTAGAATCCCTAGATCCACCGACAGCAGGGCCCCGCAGGTCAACTGACACCACCGGTCAGTCAAACCGGAGCAGAGCCTGATTTTGACTTGTGAGAACTCGTCGGCGACAAGCTCCCCGGTGGTGAGGCCGGCACCATCGGCTTCGTCTCATCAAGGCGCATCCAAAGGTGCAGGAAGTGCAAGCCAGGGTAGCGATTATCGATGGCCACGAGGCACGCCGGCGAGCGGCAACGCTACATGGTGCGAGGAGGCCGTTGCCGGGCACGACGAGGCTCGGATGCGAGCGCACGGGCTAGGCGAGACCGAGGCCAGGCCCTAGCTCGTGTTTTCTCACCTAATCGACTAAGCGGAGCGGCGGCTAGCCATGCATGGCGATGACGGCGTGAGTGCAGCGGCGGTAACACCGCAGATCATCGCTGGGAGCCCTAATTGGCTTCAATAATGAGCGCACGAGCACTCTCGCACCGAGGCGACCCCGATGCATGCAGTAAGGGAGGAAAAACGAGGCGAAAGAGGGACCGTGCGACCAAGAAAATGGCCCGGAGGCCCTCACCTTCGGTCGTCGACGGCTGCTGGCGAGTCGAGGACGTAACGCGGAGCAGTGCGAAGCTGTGCGCATGAGCAGAGGAAAAAAATTGATGCGGCAGTAGGGCTTTGCGGTGGCGTGAACTCTCAGTGGCGGTAGTGGCGAGCTGCGGCCGCACAGAGGCGGAAGGAAGAAGGCATGAGCAGTGGAGTGGAGTGAGGGAGTGGGAATGGGAGTGGGGAGAGTGGAGGAGGCATCCACCATGCCCTTAAGGCGTCTGGCCAGGCAGGGCACTCAAGTGCTTGCCGCAGTGTCGCGGCGGCAGCGGCGTCGCTGCCATTTCTGCATCAGGGAAGCAGTGAAGGAAAAGGGAAGCAAACTGATGGCGGGCGGGCAGGCAGGGTGCTCTCAAGTGCAGGGCGCGCGTGCTCTGGCACTGCGAGAGCAGGGCTGGGCAGCAACGGAGTGAGCGTCGCTGCGGCGGCTGGCGCTCGGCAGCAGGGAAGCAGAGGAAGAAAGGGGAAAAAGAAGAAGAGGGGATGACAGGTGGGCCAGGTGGGTCCCACCACCTCCTTTTCCAATGAACAACAACTTTTCACCCTGCAGATCCCAAATGAAATCGAATCTTGAAAAACTTTCAACACAAAAAATGTTCCTCTCATCAATAGAACATTTCATATATAGGAAGTTTTGACTAGTTCGGCCTATTTTTGAAAATACGAATTTGGGTCGAAAATCCATTTAAAATAATAATTTATATATATGTGCAACCATTTTTTGCATTTTTAAAGACCTTAAAAGCATTTTCATGAGATGCACATTAAACCACTTTTGTTTCTCACAAAAAGTTCTATAAACCATATTAAAGGTCCATATTGAGAAAAACAATGTAGGTAGCATTTTTGAAATGGTCAAACAAAACATATAATTAAACAAATCATTTTTGGACTAAATGATAATTACAAACATTGATCCAAAAAGCATCCTAAATATGTTTAGGGACTATTAGCTCTCATTTGCACATGTGGACCACATAATTTGCACTTATGTCATTATTAAAATAAAAACAAGCAATTATCCAAACTCATCATTTCATGTGATATAATGATCATGCAAATGAGAGGATTATGCTCATGTGATGCAATGCAAAAGCATGCTTAACACCAAAGGTGTTAGAACCTTTTCCCCTTAAAGAAATCTTGTCTCAAGATTTGAATAAGTTAGTTACCGTTTTCATGAAAATCGGAGTAAACCTCACGAAGATAGGACTCGGTCTCCCAAGTTGCATCTGTAGCATCATGATGATCCCACAACACTTTGTAAAGCCTCACCGAGTGATCTCGAGTTACTCGACTATCTAAGATCTAAACTGGCTTTTCTTGGTATGTCAAATCAAACTCTAACTTGATATCTCGTGCCTCAACCTTTTCTTCAGGGACACGCAAACACTTCTTAAGTTGTGACACGTAAAATATTGGGAAGATCACACTCATCTCTGGAGGTAAATGCAATCTATAAGCCATTCTACTTCTCTTTTCTAGAATTTTGTATGGTCTGACATATCATGGTGGGAGCTTTCTCTTCACTCTGAACTCTTGAGCACCTTTCATGGGTGACACCTTCAGATAAACCTCATCACCTACTCCAAACTCAAGTGGTTTTCTTCTCTTGTTAGCATAGCTTTTCTGACGCGACTGCCTGCTTTCAGGTGTTGTTCGATAATTTGAACACGTCCTTCTGTTTCATCAATAAAGTCAATGCTGTAGTATCTTCTCTCTCTAGGTTCGATCCAATTTGATGGGGTTCTACACTTTCTACCATAAAGAGCTTCATAGGGAGCTTTCTGGATACATTCTTGGTAGCTATTATTGTAGGAAAACTCAGCTCTAGGTAGCCAACTTTCCCATGAACCTTTTAAAGATAAAACACAAGCTCTTAATATGTCCTCTAAAACTTGGTGGACGCTTTCTGTCTGGGCTAAAATCTGGGGATGTGAAGTAGCACTCTGAATTAATTTGGCATCCAAACCTCTCTGCAAATGCTCCTAAAAGTGAGCAATAAACTGAGGTTCCTTATCTGACATAATGGTTTTAGGTGCACCATGTAGCTTCACAACTTCATCAATGTACAATTCAGCATAGTGAGATAGTCGATCAGTGGTCTTGACAGGTAGGAAACAAGCTGACTTAGTAGGACGATCGACAATCATCCAGATTGAGTTGTTTCCCTCTAGAGTATTAGGAAGTCCGGCGATAAAACCTAAGCTTATGTCTTCCCACTTCCAATCCTAAATGGGTAACGGTCGCATCATACCTACAGGCTTCATATGGATGGCTTTGACTCTACAGCAGGTATCACATCTAGCAACATAAGCAACGATTTCTTCATTTTTGTCCACCAAATGCTAGGTCTTAGGTCATGGTACATTTTACTACTTCATGGGTGGATGGACAACTTGGAATGATGAACTTGATCCATAATCTGGTTCTTAAGTTCTCTATTCTTAGGTATGATGAGGCGATCATCAAACTACAAAATATCTTGCTTGTCAATTCGAAAATGTGGAATTGGTGCTTCTTCCATTTTTTCTTCAACTAGAAGATTCCTTTATCAAATTTTTGGCCTTCAATGATTTGATTTTTGAGGGCATAACTAATTTGAATGTGGTGTAGTATTTCAGGATACTTCAAAGTAAACTCTTCTTCAAACAATGGGGATACTGAAAGTGCATCTAGCCCTTTAGTGGGTTTTGGTGAATTGATTGACAACATAATTAAAGGTCTAATGATTCTGCTAAGTGTTGGACAGGATATTGATTATCTCACAAGTACTTGATTAAAGTGTATAAAGCCAAAATAATGTGTCATTGTTGTATAAGCACAAGACAACAATGCAAATAGAATTCATATAAAGGCCTATCTATTGTGAGATTTCTATGATTCATGCGGAAGCAAGCACATTGAGTTAGATAATGAGACATAAGGGATTGCATATGGAATGGTCTTATATTTGAAGCTTGCTACATTGAATGAAAAGTGACTTGGTATATTTGAATTTATCTATATTTGATTAATAGAATCAAGTCACGTACTCAAGATGACATTGCTCAAGAAGAAAAATCAAAGTTGGAATGTTATCTCTCCTTGAAGTACATTGAAAGATTTGAAGGATGATATTTAGTGATCCTAGCACCCCAAAGTTTCTTCGGATGGACGACGTTTCTACTCAAGGGAGCCCTCAAATTTTATCTTTGCTTGAGTTATAGGAAATGCCATACTATCAAGAGGGATACAAATTAGGTTGGTAATTCGAGGTCTAAAAGTGCTCATGTCGACCTTTAGAGAGTTTGGAGAGACACAGTTGCACTCACTGCACTTAGAAAATGGCCCTTTCTTCACCCAACCTGGGCTACCAGTAGTACCGGATTTATTTGAGTTATAGAGCGGTAGTACTGGCGTATTATTTTGTGCCAAGTCAAACGATCGACGTTGCTATTGATGTACTATCGGTAGTACCGGTCGTCATCGGTAGTACCGGCTAAAAATGAAGTATAGACTGAACTACCGGACGAATATTTTCTACAAAATTGAATGCTCGAAGTTGCATTTGTTGTGCTACCGGTAGTACACCGGTAGTAGACCGGTAGTACCGGTTCGCACCGAAAGTACCGAATTTATTTGAATTATAGTCCGAAAGTTGCGACCAATTTTTTAGGCCAAGTCGAAGGTGCCCAGTTGCGCAGGAAATGTACTACCAGTAGTACCGGTCCTACTTCTGGTAGTACCCGTGTGTCACCCTGTGCACGTTCTGAGACTCCACAACGGTCACATTTGGTGAGGTACCAGTAGTACCGGTGGTTCCATCAGTACTACCGGTAGTTGTTCTGGACGGACCATATATATACCCCTCACCTCTCTCTTTTCGTGTGAGCTTTCGCCATTTCACTCATTCTTCACCTGTGAAAGAAAGTTCCCAAGCACCAGCTCGCCTGCTCTCTCTCCCCTTTTGCTCCCAAACTTCAACCCCTCAAGGATTCGAGCTAGGGACGTGAGATTAGAGAGTGGGAACTTCGATCTATGACTTGAGCACTTGGATTCCTTGTCTTGTCGGCTTAATTTGTGTTTGTTACTCTTGGGTTCTTGGAACCCTAGCCGGCTAGGCGTTCTTCATGGCTGCCTGTGTTGCCTCATTTGTGAGGGTGCCCTGAAGTGTTTGTATTACCTTTGATTCTTAGTGAATATCTCAAGTTTACCTTCGTGGTTGCTTGAGGGAGGAAACCTTTGTGGTGACCTCAACAACGAGGACGTAGGAACTCCTTTGCGGGGATTGCCGACCCTCGGATTAAATCGTGTGTCTTGCTGTGGTGGTAGCATTGACTACCCTTGTTCTTGTATTCTTCGTGTTCTTCATCCCTACCCTAAAGTTCATAGGTTGGTGGACTCGATCTATGATTTGGTGCGGTGAAACGCCTCAAGAAGTTTAACACCTTTATCAGCAACATCAACAAAGGGGTGGTAACAATTGGATCTGAATTTACAGCTCATTTTACTCTGATTTCCATTTCGATTTCGTAGTTTCATAGGCTACCGGTTGTACGAGAAGTTTGCATCGGTAGTACTGGTTTTTGTACTACAGGTAGTACCAGTGCTACTTTCGGTCCTACTACCGGTTGGTATTTAACTTCTGCATTTAATTTTTAAGTTTCAGGTTTTTGAAAAATGCCTATTCACCCCCTCTAGGGGACATCCTAGGTCCTTTCAAGTGGTATCAGAGCCAGGATTTGACTAAAAGCTTCACCGCCATGAGAAAGGATGTCGATGCCTAATGAATCAAAGCTCATGATTCTCCAACATGATGGTTCAAACTAAAGTTGATTGGAGCAACTATAAAGATATGCTCGAAGAGGAAAAGAGATGTGTGTAACTCAACGCTCAAGTAATTAATGTCATCTTGAGTACAATGAGTACAAAGGTTCAAGCTGAGGCAATTTACAATGAAGAAACACCATCAGAGAGTGCTCATGTCATTTGGACAAGACTCATCGAGTTATATGGAAAGTCCAAATGTGATGATGCACATGAGCTCAAGTCATTAGAAAACATATCCACTATGGCTACATGCAGTGAAGGAGCCTCACAAGACCTCAAGAGCTCCGAGCTAGAGCAAGAAGTGCAAGTCAAGAATATTTCTCAACCTCGGTGGAGACCAAGTGATGAGACAACCTTAGTATCTCATGAATCTCATCACTTGTGTCTTATGACCAAGAAGAATAAGCAAAAGGCAACCAAGAATGAGCAAGTCAAGGAGATTACCCATGAAGATGATCAAGAAGAAAGTGGTCTTAAAATTGAAGATTTTGGTACCATTGATCATCTCAGCAGCAGAGACAAGAAAATATTTGTCAAGTTGATTAAGAAGAATGTTGAGCTAGAAGAAGAAAATAAGAAGCAAGAACATATACTTCAAAAGCAAGAGATGTTTCTTATTTCCAAGTCGAAAGAACTAAAGGCAATCAATGAGAGGTATGAAAAATTGTCAATTAAGCATGCTTTGGTTACTAACTCCTCTTCTAGTGTGTCCCAACTAGAAAAGGAAAACATTGAGCTCAAGGCAAGACTAGATGAACTATCAAGCAAATACAATGTATTACAAGCAAACTATGTTCATCTCAAGTGCTCCATTGAGAAACTAATAGAATCACATGCTATGCTTGAGATAGCGCATGAGGTTGTAATTACATCGGTAAAATCATTTCAGCCTCTCACGCAAACACTCACTTGTACACAATCTCAATTGAATATTTCTTGTACTAATGAGTGTGCTTCTCAAGTAAGCCAATCTTTGATTGAGCTAAATCTCATAGAAAACAATGAGCTCAAAGAAGAAGTGGAATAACTAAAGAAAGATGTGATTTGTTTGGAGGGTAAGGAGAAAGCACAACCTTCTCAAGATAACCGTGACAACATGGTGAAGAAGCTTGAGAAGGGTTCAAATCTTGCTTCCTCCAAATCCCAACAAAAGAATCACACTTCAAGCAATTTCAAAACAACCAAGAGCAAGAAACATGGACATAAGTGGGTTTTATGTCCACACAAGAGTTGGGCTGACAAGAAGTTGGGCCATTCTACCAGGAATTGCCCCTTGTGCAAACAGGCAAGAAAGAGATCCCAAGTTACAACAAGAAGATGTTATGGATGCAATGAGATAGGGCACTTGGTTGATGGTTATCCCAACAAGCAAAACAAGCTTAAAGCAAATCAAGGCCGCTTATGCTATGCTTGTAAGAGAAAGGGCATCTAAGCTATGATTGCCCAAATGGTAACACTCCTAAGCCAAACACATTTGTTTATGATAATATGCTTAGGAGGGCCACAAATGAAGTTAGTGCTGGCAAGATGATTTGTCCACCACAAACTAGTGCTAAAGTCATTTGGGTCTCTAAGCACTTGTTGACTAACCCAATAGGACCCAACAAGAGTTGGGTACCAAAGTGTGCTTAGGATGCTGATGTAGGTACTTGATGGTGAGATGAAGGCTTCGGGGTGCTTGAGCAAGCAAATTGAAAATATTTACTGAAGCTATCAACCAATTCTTATCATAATCTATTGTATGGTTGACCTGAAGATAATTTAATGATCATATTCTCTATTTCATTGTTTCCATTGGTAACAAGTACCTAATTTTAGTAGGATAGCCACTTTGTTTATGGAAGTCCTTAATAGTTCACAAATAGAAATATTTGTGAAATATTGTAAGTGGCTAATTAGGGTTAATTGATCTCTTGTTGTATGCCATTTGGTGTTTTTAATGGCTCTCTAGTAGAGCAATATATTTATTGAGATGTAGGAATACAAGAAATACTAGTACCAAAAGAAAATTACAACTGCAAGAGCGAGATGATTTTGTCCAGCACCTACTGGACATGTCCAGTAGGCCTATCGAACATGTCTATTTTATGGCAGGGTACATGATCCATATGATTTAATATATTCATAATTTTCTCAGAAGCTTTTGATTCAGTATACCTAAGTAGGATGTGAGTATTCCTAGCTAAATTTATACATGGCAAATTATGTGACCTTGGACAAAATAGAAAAATTGACTCCCATACTTCTGATAGAGTCAAGTGCTTGTTGCGAGTCATTCAAATTACTTATGGCAATTATTTAGGGGGAGCTCAAATTTCCATTTTGATCCATTGTTGACTAACATTTCTTCTAGTGATCTTGTAGTCCTATTAGTAAAAATTGGGTTCATATGAGAGCATGATCATTTAACAAATGTGGTCATCTTGATGTTTGTCATGCCATGTACTATCTCAATGGTGACTTTGTGGGCTCAAGGCAAAGTGCAATTCATAGGTTGGATACAGGGCTTAATGTAATCAAATCCATTCATCAAGTTAGAGCCAAGTTTAGAAGTTGCATTGCTAATCAAGAGCAAATGTCATCACTTTTAGAGAGGAAGCTTGATATTGGTTGATGATAAGCTATAAAGGTATACCTCTTGTTGATCATATCCTTTTAGGTGCATATGAGAGTTGATTGAATTGGATAAATATGCATATGTTGCTTGTTTTGAGATATTTTGAATGAATTAAATGCTTAGTAATCAAATTTGAGTTGGCCTGAATGGATAAGTTCATGAGAAGACTTTTTAAGTGGAGTTAATGGATATATTTCTTTTGTGAAAATATTCAAACACATTAGCTTCAAGTTTGGTTCAGTTTGAAAAAGTATAGCTCAGTGTATTGAAATCTACTCTATATGTCAAATCTGAGTGAGTCGTGGTGTGAACCATGTTTATGTGATCAATTCTTCTTGAATTGACTTGAAATTTGATGTGAATTCTCTAGACATATGTTATTAATTTACATTCAAGTTGCATGAGAATTGGATAAGAGATGTTTTAGCTTTGGAGTGGATCTTGTCAGTTATGGTAAATTAGATCTCAGCACGTAGCAATACTGAAAGATGAGAAATATGATAGAAATCTACAAGGAAAATAAAGCTCAAATTTTCGCAGCTACTAGATGACTTTATAAAGAGCATGTACACCAAATTTTGTGGTATTTGGATATATACATTGGTTGTTATGGATTAATCTTTGAAGGGGACAGAATCTGCCAGAAAAATAACAATCATTGGATTGATCAAGGGTCATTTTGATTAAAATGTCCTCAAGTTGAAACCATGATTAGAAGTGTTTGGGAGACCTAAGTGAAATCTTGAACTAATCTAAAAGTGATATATGATAGTGTACAAGGATATTTGATTGTGGAGTGTTTAAGTACACACTTGGTACTCAAAACTGAAGATCAAGGGCAAGTAAGGTGAAGGCACTTATTGTTCATAGTTCAAGAACCCTATACTTGATGAGATTTTGTCATATGTAGATTGTTAACTTCTCATTTTTATTTTATGGGCATCTACATACTGCAACGGTTCCAAGTTCACCTCAAAATTGGATAAGAAGCTAAGAAAAGTTAAGAATTATCAAATCTATCCAGAAATTTTTGAATTATGTGATTGACTGTCTTCAAGCATGGATTTAGATATTGAAATACTAATGAATTGACCTCAAAATTTGTGATCATGCTATACACATCTTGTACTTGTTGTTGTACAATTTGCATGAAGATTAGTTTTAAAGAAAGTCAGTTGTGAGTTAGTTTCTATCAAATTTAGTGCTATAGTTTTCAGACCTTGACAATTTTGGTAGAAATTTATTTTGGCTCACCAAAAGGGTTCCAAATGAGCTAAAAGTTTTAAACAAGTTAAATGACACATAGATTTCGCTATCTACCAAATTTCGTACATATTGGACTAGTGGTCTGAGAAATATGGATCTTTCTCTTAGAAAGATAGAATCTAAAAACTAACTATATTGAATTGAATTAGATTGTAGCAACAAGGTTCAGTTGGCTCTCAAGTTGGTCATGTAAAATCATTTAAAAAAGAGAAGCATCAATTTGGTCTAAAGAAGTTTCAATGAAAGAAGAAGGACTCACATGGGTCCAAATCAGTTGAACTCAGATTAAAGTAGCAGCAGGAAGTTGTAATTAGTTGGATCAAAAAGGCAATCAGTTACAGTTTTTTAGAAATAGCAGCTGAAATCAATTGAAACTAGTTGACTTGAGTAGTTACAAGAAGCATCTATGAGTTACAATCAATTGGTACTAGCTGAAATCAATGGGAAGAAATTAGAAACATATGATGCTATTGGATTGCAAGCAGCCTAAAGGAGTTTGAAACAGATGGAATATTGTGCAAACCTCTCTGTTGACATCACATTATTGATATGCATCATAGTGCTTCATGTACTCATGCATGCACAAATATAGGGGGAGTTTAACTTATATCTTGTGGGATTATTGGCTTCTTCCAAGTGTATTATATGCAGTCCCACACATAGGAAAAGGTGGATGGATGGTTTCTTAGATTCTTTGGGTATTTCAAAAGGATGTCCCAATCCTTTAGTGGAATTGAATCTAAATGAGTTGGAGAAAACATCTGAAGATCAGAATTCCACTTCTATTTCTCCTCTCTAGATCTCATCAAGTGAGTGAACTTGATTCATCTCATTGATTACCCAAGATCTTATCAACAAAAGTGGTAACTCCTAGTTCATAATTTGCAAATTTCATAAATTTTACCTTTTGCTCTGTGTGTGAGTTGTTTTAGGTAAAGAAAGAACTAGGCACCTAATTTAGATCTTGACGCATCATAATCTACCATGACTCATCAAGTGAAGAATTATGTCCATCTGAATCATGAAGTCTCACTTATGATGGTCATATCTATGTAATGTTTTATCTACCTTGGTGGTGGTATGTTTTCTTGGCATAATCTCAGTTCTTGTAAATTTATCATGCCTTAGCCAAGATATAGGGTGAACTCCTCATGACTCTTAAATCGATTCAAATGCATTTCACAAGTAATTCGAATACTTGATGCGTATATTAAGGGGGAGCCCATCCTATGTCTTGTGTCTTTGAAGACTAACCTTTTCTTCTAGTGATTTGTGTAGTCTCTTGGTGAGAATGAGCTTCTCATGAGTATGCTACATTAACTCAATCCAAATTGATAAAGTTATCTGTCATATTCATTTGGATTGCAATTTTATCTCTTAAGTAGCTACTCTCCATAATATAGATTAAATTCCCTTATTTGGACTTCATTGACCAAAATTGCATATGTTCCACATATATATGTATGCACTATCAAAAAGGGGGAATTTAATCTATGTTATGAGGTTTTGCAATTAGTGACTTACATGTCTTCCACATCCAAAAGTCACTAGTTGTGAAACTGTAGCTTGTGCAATTTGATGCTATCTGTTGGCTTTGTGAGCATTCCCTAGGTGATATTATGAGATACGAGCATTCATTCCAATTGGCATCAACTTGTGAAGACTCCTTCAAATTGATGTCAAAATTATGAAGACCATATTTCAATTGATATTGGTGGATAACTTTTTAACTTGGTATATCAAGAAATATGTCTTCAATTGGTATCTCAAACTAAAAATAAAAGCTAGCAATGGACTTTCAATTGAGATCAAGCACAAGTGTGATATCTTCTTGAAGATGATGATAAAGAGAGATGGGCATAGATGAAATTATCTTGCATAAAGAAGTACTAGTCCACTCAAAGAACTAAATCTAACTATTGAAATCACCTTCATGGTGAAAATTATGAGACTTAGAAGAAAGGTATATCTCTCCATGAACTCTCGTATTACCTTTGTGCATCTAGGCCCTTACATGCTAGTTCGTGCATGTGTATGCAATATTTTGGGTCACATCATAAGTTTATTCTTGTGGTGATGATTCGAGAAATCTTTAGATATTTGGTTCATACCTCTTATGTCTAACTATGATCTAAGTAAGGTATGAGCTAAACATGCTACTACTCAAGAATCTTGACTTAAGTTGTTGCATCCTTTTTGTGGTAGAAATCTTAGAAGAAAAGTCCTATATGCTAATCATTTACCCACCTTTTGCTCTCACTTGTCTTCCATGCATCATTTCCTCCTTTTGGCGAAGAGACCCTTTTTGGAGATTATTGGGAAATAGTGAGATTGATATGTGGATTGAAAAGGGTAAAGGAGGGCATATATGATTTTTCAATTTTGTGTGGTGTATGCAAGGATAGTTAAATTGATGCTTTTTGATAGGGATCATTTATGCTAGTGTGTGACATTCATGCCTTGAATGGTGTAATGTTTATTTTCTTTGAGTGCATGAACTGTCATGAGCATCATGGTTATAATGTTACACCTTGCACCCCAGGGATGCTAAGATATAGGAGAGTTTCCACACTTCATCTTAAATATGTGCATTTGGCATTTGAGGCCAAAGTTTGAATTCCTTCAATGCACACATTTAGGAGGATCTCACTATATCATAGGATTCAAAATTTTATTATTTATCAATCTCCTGTAAGCTTTAATTGTGTTGTCATCAATCACCAAAAAGGGGTAGATTGAAAGTGCATCTAGCCCTTTAGTGGGTTTTTGTGAATTGATTAACAACATAATTAAAGTTCTAATGATTCTGCTAAGTATTGGACAGGATATTGATTATCTCAAGTACTTGATTAAAGTGTATAAAGCCAAAATGATGTGTCATTGTTGTATAAGCACAAGACAACAATGCAAATAGAATTCATATAAAGGCCTATCTATTGTGAGATTTCTATGATTCATGTGGAAGCAAGCACATTGAGTTAGATAATGAGACATAAGGGATTGCATATGGAATGGTCTCATATTTGAAGCTTGCTACATTGAATGAAAAGTGACTTGGTATAATTGGATTTATCTATATTTGATTAATAGAATCAAGTCACGTACTCAAGATGACATTGCTCAAGAAGAAAAATCAAAGTTGGAATGTTATCTCTTCTTGAAGTACATTGAAAGATTTGAACGATGATATTTAGTGATCCTAGCACCCCAAAATTTCTTCGGATGGACGACATTTCTATTCAAGGAAGCCCTCAAATTTTATCTTTGCTTGAGTTATAGGAAACGCCGTACTATCAAGATGGATACAAATTAGGTTGGTAATTCGAGGTCTAAAAGTGCTCATGTCGATCTTTAGAGAGTTTGGAGAGACACAGTTGCACTCACTGCACTTAGAAAATGGCCCTTTCTTCACCCAACCTGGGCTACCAGTAGTACCAGATTTATTTGAGTTATAGAGCGGTAGTACTGGCGTATTATTTTGTGCCAAGTCGAACGATTGATGTTGCTATTGATGTACTATCGGTAGTTTTGGTCCTTGGACCGGTAGTACCGGTCGTCATCGGTAGTACCGGTTAAAAATGAAATATAGCCCGAACTACCGGACGAATATTTTCTACAAAATCGAACGCTCGAAGTTGCATTTGTTGTACTACCGGTAGTACACCGGTGGTGATCGGTAGTACCGGTTCGCACCGAAACTACCAAATTTATTCAAATTATAGTCGGAAAGTTGCGACCAATTTTTTAGGCCAAGTCGAAGGTGCCCAGTTGTGCAGGAAATGTACTACCAGTAGTACCGGTCCTACTTCTGGTCCTACTTCTGGTAGTACCCGTGTGTCACCCTGTGCACGTTCTGAGACTCCACAATGGTCATATTTGGTGAGGTACCGGTAGTACCGGTGGTTCCATCAGTACTACCGGTAGTTGTTCTAGACGGACCATATATATACCTCCCACCTCTCTCTTTTCGTGTGAGCTCTCACCATTTCACTCATTCTTCACCTGAGAAAGAAAGTTCCCAAGCACCAGCTCGCCTGCTCTCTCTCCCCCTTTGCTCCCAAACTTTAACTCCTCAAGGATTCGAGCTAGGGACGTGGGATTAGAGAGTGGGATCTTTGATCTATGACTTGAGCACTTGGATTCCTTGTCTTGCCGACTTAATTTGTGTTTGTTACTCTTAGGTTCTTGGAACCCTAGCCGGCTAGGCGTTCTTCGTGGCTGCCCGTGTTGCCTCATTTGTGAGGGTGCCCTGAAGTGTTTGTATTAACTTTGATTCTTAGTGAATATCTCAAGTTTACCTTCGTGGTTGCTTGAGGGAGGAAACCTTTGTGGTGACCTCAACAACGAGGACGTAGGAACTCCTTTGCGAGGATTGCCGACCCTCGGATTAAATCGTGTGTCTTGCTGTGGTGGTAGCATCGACTACCCTTGTTCTTGTGTTCTTCATGTCCTTCATCCCTACCCCAAAGTTCATAGGTTGGTGAACTCGATCTATGATTTGGTGCGGTGAAACACCTCAAGAAGTTCAACACCTTTATCAGCAACATCAACAAAGGGGTGGTAACAATTGGATCTAAATTTACAGCTCATTTTACTCTGATTTCCATTTCGATTTCGTAGTTTCATAGGCTACCGGTAGTACGAGAAGTTTGCATCGGTAGTACTGGTTTTTGTACTACAGGTAGTACCTGTGCTACTTCCGTCCTACTACCGGTTGGTATTTAACTTTCGCATTTGAGATTTAAGTTTTAGGTTTTTGAAAAATGCCTATTCACCCCCCTCTAGGCGACATCCTAGGTCCTTTCAGGTACAACATTGCCATGTGACTTCTGGCTTAAAGCATTCACCACAATGTTTGTCTTGCTCGGATGACAATGCCATTGCAAGTTATAATCCTTAATCAACTCTAAACATCTGCTTTGCCTTATATTCAACTTGGGTTGAGTGAGGAAGTATTTGAGACTTTCCTGGTCTGTATAAAGGTTGCATACACTTCCCAACAGATAATGCCTCCAAAACTTCAAAGCATGCACAACAGAGGCAAGCTCTAAGTCATGCGTTGGGTAGTTCACCTCATGCTTCCTCAATTGGCGTGAGGCATAAGCAATAACTCGTCCTTCTTGCATAAGAACACAACACAAACCAGTTTTCGATGCATCACAAAACACATCAAAAGGTTTCTCCATATTTGGTTGTGCTAAAACTGGAGCAGTGGTTAGCAACTTTCGCAAGGTATTGAAAGCTTCTTCACACTATTTAGTCCACGCAAACTCATGATCCTTCTGAAGAAAATTGGTCATAGGTTTGGCAATCTTGGAAAAATCTGGAATAAATCGACGATAGTATGTAGCCAAACCAAGAAAACTGCAAATTTCTTTGACAGAAGTTGGGGCTTTCCAATCCATAACTTTCTAAATTTTGCTGGGATCTACTGATAATCCTTCTTCTGACAAGATATGACCAAGAAAAGGAATTTTCTGGAGCCAAAACTCACATTTTCTAAACTTAGCATATAGTTTGTGTTCTCTCAGTCTAGTCAAAACAATTCTCAGATGCTCGGCATGATCCACTTCATTCTCTAAATAGACTAGAATATCATCAATAAAGACGACTATAAACCTGTCCAGTTCTGGCATAAAGACTGAATTCATCAAATACATAAAGTGTGCAAGAGCATTTGTCAAGCCGAACGACATGACAAGATACTCGTACAATCCGTACTTGGTAGAGAAGGCAGTCTTTAGGATATCTTGCGGCCTAATCTTGATCTGATGATAACCTGACCTCAAATCTATCTTTGAAAACACCTTGGCCTTTGACAATTGGTCAAACAAGATATCAACACGAGGTAAAGGATACTTGTTTTTAATTGTCACTGCATTGAGGGGCCTATAGTCCACGCACATTTGTAGGGTTTGATCCTTTTTCTTTATGAATATCATGGGACAACCCCACTCGAAAGAACTTGGTCAAATGAAACCCTTGTCTAATTGTTCCTTTAGTTGAGTCCTTAACTCGGCTAACTTTTCAGGTGACATTCTATATGGCCTTCTTGAAATTGGTGTAGTTCCTGGTTCTAGCTCAATTTTAAACTCAACATCTCGATCTGGTGGAAGACCGGGTAATTTGTCAGGAAATACATCTGGAAACTCGCAGACCACAGGAATCTTGGAAAGTTCCACAACTTGGGTAGCACATGACATGTTGACCAGATTGACATTTCAAGGTAGACATACTTGAAATTGACTACCATTCCTAGGATCTGTCAAAGAGAGAGTTCTACTATCGGTCTCCCACACCGCTTTCCACATCTTCATCCAATTCATTTCTAGAACTACATCTAAGGTCAAACCTGGTAACACTACAAGGCTTGTGAGAATCTTCCAACTTCTAATCTCGATGGTGGCGTTGCGTACCATCCATCTAGTAGATACAACAGTTCCTGTTGAACTGACGCAGAGCACATAATCCAATGTTTTTGTGCAAACTCGAGGCTCACGAAGGAGTGTGATAATCCAGAATCAAATAGGACAATGGTGGGATGCTGATTAACAAGAAACCTACCAGCCATTATAGGTTCTCCTTCAGGAACTTCTTCAATAGCAGTGTATTGTAAATGACCTGTACGTGTGGTCTGTTTCATCTTTTTGGACTGTGAGTGCTTCTTAACTCCCATTAAACTTTCTGGTTCAAGTCACTTTGAAGGCACACCTGGCTTACCTTTTTGGTATTTCTTTTGAGGTGGTCGGAGCCTTGTACATGGTGCAGGCAAATGATACTGAGGAGGAATAGCCACATGAGCAATTACTGGTGTTGGTCTTGATTCTAGATCTCCCTTGCGGCTCTTATACTCAGCATATATATTATTGTTGTTCTCTTGAGTCAAACATTCATTAACAAAATTACTAAATGTGGTGCTTAAGGAGGTGCCCACATACTTTGCCATCTTAGGGTGAAGACCTCTCTTGAAGATTTCAATCTTTTTCTCTTCTGTGTTGATAAATTCTGGGGCATAGCGAGAGAGTTTATTGAAGGCATACAAATATTAAGTTATAGTCTTTGTGCCTTGAGTAAGCTTCATGAATTCCATCTTCTTCATCTCCATTAGTGCTGTAGAATGTACTCCTTACGAAAAGCAGTGGTGAACTACTCCCACATAACGGAGACATCAGCACCCAAAATGGTACGATACTTTGTCCACCACGTTCTTGCTGGTCCCTCCAGTTGAAGTGCAGCAAATTCGGTCTTAAGCTCATCTGTTAACCTCAACAGACAAAACTTATCTTCCATAGTGGTGATCCAGTCCTCAGCTTCCAATGGTTCCAAAGCTTCTTCAAATACCGGAGGTCGGGTATCCAAAAAGTCCTTGAAAGTGCTATGCCAATCCACTTCATTGCCACCCTGGCGGGTATGTTTAGCAACATAGTGCATGGTCTCTTTCATACGGTGCTGTAAATCCTCCACATTGGTTTCCCAAGAACTGGGTAAGGGACTGCTCCAACGTGGGTAAAGGAGAAGGAGGTAGGTGAGCGCGATCGTTAGCAGCATCACGTCTACCACCACCAGTACCACGAGCAACACTTCGATGAGTGTCCACCATCTGCATATTTTAGCAACAAGTAATTATTAGATAATGTTTTACCAATCGTGGAAAATGTATAATTATGCCAAACCAAATTTATTACAGAAATTAAATTCGGACAATAAAGCGGAGGCACAATAATCCATCACCACAACCCAACATTACTAATTATATTACTTTAAGGACATCGCCTAGTGTTCACATGAAACTCAATCATCTGCCAAAATACATAACATTCGAGGCACCACTTCAACCTGCTCAAAGGTTCCACCTAACCATCTCGGATGTTCCTTTCAAGGTGGAATGGGCATTTTCACTGTCGTTCTGCTTCAGGGAGACATCAGGAAGATAGCTGTGCTACATCTAACTTGGTCGCAACTCTCATGAACGTAGATTAGTAGGTGAATTTTATCAAAAGAGATAAGTTTCCATTTCTTAAGGGGAGATAAAATGCAATGCCATGATATGAGCTTTCAATATGATGCATACACGTACTTACGTCCCCACGACCTAATAATTCTAACATGCTATGCGATGGCATACAAACGTTCTCTCATATATACACAACTAAAATCGTCCTATAGAAAATTCATTTCAGCCCAACCCATACATGCCCATGCAATTCGACAAAAAATCCATGCACCTTCCGAACAAGGTGAAAACACCGATTACTTGCACCCATTCCCATAGGTGCATACTACCCGAAAAGTCACCAGAAGACGACACCGACACATGGGGTACCTTCATATAAACATGTGTAAACATGTATAAAATTCATCACCATATAAGCACTCTCCTAGACTGGCATTGTGTCTGATCATGCTCTCACAACTCACACTCACTTGGGGCGTAAAGGCAAAATGATCCATTCATTACCATTCAAGCGAATGGCACCCATACGAATCCGCTATTGTATGGGCAACGACAAAAAGAAAATATGATGCAATCCCCAAGTTAGTACTTATCTAAGCCACCTGAAGTTCTATTGGGCATAAAGGATATGACAACTGGCACACTCTTAAGTTTTAAACCATAGTTTTTAAACACCTATATATAGCTATAAGTTGGCAATTAGTTTTATAGAACAAAACCTTTTTGTTTTAAAATACACATGTGAACAGTAGTACACTAAACCTTGCTCCGATACCAGCTATAACAGAACCATCCAATTTATAAAAGCTTAAGTCTAAATTAACCTGCTGAGACAGCTTAAGTTGCACCTAAGCCCATACAAATCCGGTAGTCCGTGGAATCACGAAGGATTTCAAACCAACTTACAACCAAGATCGCAGAGATTCAGTAACCACAATCCACATGTTACATAAAGTTTCACAAAGAGCTCAAATACATCAGATTTTATATAAGATATTACAACACCTTTTTAAATAAGAAGCAGCGAAAGCAAAGTACTTTAAACACTCACACTTCACTTTTTATATAAATACAGTGCCGACCCATAGTCAAATCTAACAAAAGCTTCTGAGAGAAGATATGGGATATGACAGTGCCTGCGGTCTAGTCATTACCCATAGAGGGATGGGAGCCCATCATGCAGTCACAACAACCTAAATAAACACCTATAACAAGTGAGAATAAAACCTTGAGTACGAGGATATACTCAGCTAGACTTACCCGTTAGGAGTAAAATAAAAATACTCTCAAGGATATGCAAGGCTTATTTGGTGGAGTTCTTTGGATAGCATAATTTTTGCAAAAAGGGCATTACTTATAGTAAATCCTTACTTTCATTCTTTTAGTCAATATTTTAGCATCTAGTTTTAGTGAAGCCTATGATTACTAGGTCAGCACCTAGTCTATATACATCACATGATTAAGATTAAACAATCAATAGTAACCATATCAGGTTTAGCATTTTCATCATTATTCTTAATAACCATAATACATCACTGAGACCATCCTTGTGTTACTTAATTCTTATCACGGGGTCGAAGCTCGAGTCAAGTACTCACTATCCAGGAGTGATGGCGATTCGAATCAATTCCTACTCAGCTAAGGGGGTATTCTCCACACAAACCTAGACATACCGTGCGAAGGCACCTTAGGTCACCGTTGGTACTGTTCGGGTAAAGTCGCGGGACCGCTATGGACCATTTTACACCCGGAGGTTATCCGGGGCCAAGTAGCTCAAGACATGTCTGCCCACGAAACAATGCCAGGTAGCTCAGAACATTCTTGCCCACAGAACATTCTTGCCCACAGTCCATTCGGTGTTATGGTTACATTTAGGTCACCGGCCCAAACAGAGCTACTAGGCTTTGCGGTCGGAATGACTTATCCTTCCAGCTAAATGTGGGGCATGCGTTCAACATGACTCGGTGGCCGACAACAATACCGTCCTTAAGCAACACCACAGGGATAGTTAAGCACCCAAGACCTCCATGCCTTGTTGCGTCTCTATCACAACCCGTCGGGTCTCCAATTATCCATTATAACATGGTTATTTTCCACGATAGCAAATATAGCCAACCGTGACCAAGATATCCACCTATATCTTGCAGGTGACAGGAATCACCTGACTTTTACCGATCTAAGCATGGCTAAGCATAGATCATTTTACCAAAATTGGTTAGGATTCAGGTATTTATCCATAGTGGACAAGGTAGAAAGTATGCATCAACGGTTTCACCCAACTCCTAGCAACCTAATGCACAATAAAAGATTATACTCAAAGTGTATTTTATAGAATAGAGGGTAGGAGGCTTATAATGCTCCGAGGCTTGCCTTTTTCCAAAGCACTAGTGTGGTAGTTAGTTCACTCAGGCCGATCCCTTCCGGCTCCTCTCCAGGAAACTCCACCACGAGAACCTCCTGTTGCTCCTCCTTAAGATCCATGAACACCATGACTCATGCTTGCTCCTACGTTCCTGTATGATGCATATGCATATGTATAAATACGACAAATGCTCATGGAATGATGATTATGCATGATGATGATGAATGCTTGCTCATGACTAAGAATTTCATTATCTTCGACAAGGTAGTCAACATGATTTTCTGACCCCATGCATACAACCCTAAACAACTATGCATAAACAACATATACCTTGCATACATAAAATGACCATTTATATAGACTTGCACATTTGTATTGGACCTAAAATACTTTGTATAGTGAAAAGTGTCAAACAACAGATCTCATACTTTTCATAGATACTCCATGACATAAGAATAGCATACAAAATTTATCAAGTATTTATCTCACATATTCAATTAATTATGATTTTCTTAATCCATTAGTAATAATAGCACCATAAATAAATAGAGTAACTTTTACACATGACATAGCCAATTAACATTTTTCATGGATCAAGCATCACATAAGAAGAGTAACAAGTCTGGAATCATATTTTTCTGATATTTCTAGATTTAGTTATGCATTTTTAAATATATAAGCATTTATTAGGAATAAATACATCTACACAGAAAAGTATCACAAAATTGCTATTACATATTTTTATCTTGTAGCCCTGCTCAAAAGAAACCCAACAAAATTTGTCTCACTTGATTTGGACCAAAAATGATTGAGATATGATTTTCCAAATATTAAAATAGTTTTCTAGAAATCGTTATTCTGAAAATCAACCGAAACCTCAATGCTACGGGTACCTAGCGTGGAATCCCTAGATCCACCAATAGCAGGGCCCCGCGGGTCAACTGACCCCACCTGTCAGTCAAACCGGAGCAGAGCCTGATTTTGACCGGCGAGAACTCGCCGGCGGCGAGCTCCCTAGCGGTGAGGCCGGCACCATCGGCTTCGTCTCATCAAGGTGCATCCAAAGGTGCAGGAAGTGCAAGCCAAGGCAGCGATTATCGAAGTCCACGAGGCACGCAGGCGAGCGGCGGTGTTGCATGGCGGTGAGGAGGCCGTTGCCGGGCACGGCGAGGCTCGGAGGTGAGCGCACAGGCTAGGCGGGACTGAGGCCAAGCCCTAGCTCATGTTTTCTCACCTAATCGACTAAGCGGAACGGCGGCTAGTCGTGCATGGCAACGACGGTGCGAGTGCGGCGGCGGTAACGCCGCGGATCATCACTGGGAGCCCTAATCGATTTAATAATGAGCACACGAGCACTCTCGCACTGAGACGACCCCAATGCGTGCGGTAAGGGAGGAAAAATGAGGTGAAAGAGGGACCGCGGCGGCATTGCGGCGCTCGCCAAAGCTCTGCTCGCGGCAGCGGCCAAGAAAATGGCTCGGAGGCCCTCACCTTCGATCGTCGACGGCGGCTGGCGAGTTGAGGATGTAAGACGGAGCAGTGCAAAGCTGTGCATGCAAGCAGAGGAAAAAAATGATGCGGCAGCAGGGCTTGGCAGTGGCGTGAACTCTCGGCGGCAGCGGTGGCGAGCTGCGGCCGCATAGAGGAGGAAGGAAGAAGGCAGGAGCAGTGGAGTGGAGTGAGGGAGTGCGAATGGGAGTGGGAAGAGTGGAGGAGGTGTCCACCATGCCCTTAAGGCGTCTGGCTAGGCAGGACACTCGAGTGCTTGTCGCAGTGTTGCGACGGCAGTGGCATCGCTACCTTTTCTGCATCAGGGAAGCAGTGAAGGAAAAGGGAGGGGAAATGAGGGCGGGGCGGGCAGGCAGGGCGCTCTCAAGTGCGGGGCGAGTGTGCTCTGGGACCACGGGAGCATGGCAGGGCAGCAGCGAAGCGAGCGTCGCCGCGGTGGCTGGCGCTCGGCAGTAGGGAAGCAGAGGAAGCAAGGGGAAAAAGAGAATCTTGACAAGTGGGCCAGGTGGGTCCACCACCTCCTTTTCCAATGAACAACAACTTTTCACCCTGTAGATCCCAAATGAAACTGAATCTTGAAAAACTGTCAACACAAAAAATGTTCCTCTCATCGAGCAGAACATTTCATATATAGGAAGTTTTGACTAGTTCGGCCTATTTTTGAAAATATGAATTTGGGTCGAAAATCCATTTAAAGTAATAATTTATATATATGTGTAACCATTTTTGGCATTTTTAAAGACCTTAAAAGCAGTTTCATGAGATGCACATTAAACCACTTTTGTTGCTCACAAAAAGTTCTATAAATCATATTAAAGGTCCATATTGAGAAAAACAATGTAGGTAGAATTTTTGAAATGGTCAAACAAAACATATAATTAAACAAATCATTTTTGGACTAAATGATAATTACAAATATTGATCCAAAAAGCATCCTAAATATGTTTATGGACTATTAGCTCTCATTTGCACATGTGGACCACATAATTTGCACTTAGGTCATTATTAAAATAAAAACAAGCAATTATCTAAACTCATCATTTTATGTGATATCATGATCATGCAAATGAGATGATTATGCTCATGTGATGCAATGCAAAGGCATGCTTAACACCAGAGGTGTTACACACCTTGTGTGCATACAACAAAACAGCCCATAGCATCCGTTCTATGAGAAAACACTCTAGTTGCTGCTTTGCTGGCTTGAGCAGATGAAGATGAACCGATCAAGGCCTCGATATGAACCAATGGTAAAATATAGGAATCGCTGACATCAGCATCCCTTTGGATCATGAAGGAAAAACGTAGGAATTGATCCAGAGGAATCGTTGTTTCCTCACTGTAGCACAGGAAAGGAAAAATCCACGCATCAAGCTCATGTTACCTCCTTCATCCTTTGGTCTAGTCAGCTTTTCCCAGAGCAACCAGTGGATCTTGTGGTTATCCAGCGAACTCCCGCACCAGTAGTTTGAGGCCGCTGAGGTAAGTTTACGACATACCTTCGATGATAATTTGAAGCACGACATCACGTAGGTGGGTACCGACTGGGCATTTGCCTTCAGGAGGACCTCTCTGGCTGCACAACTCAAATCTTTCTCTGCCCATCCATTGACAAAGCCCCTCACCCGTGCTTGCATGTAGTTAAAACATCTCCTGCACCTCTCTTGGCCACCGTGGGAAGTCCTAAGTACCTCTCCCCTAGGTCCTCATTTGGAATCTGCAACCCAACAAGCACCTCCACCTTGTTCTTCGGTTGACAATTGGATCTGAAAAACACCGCCGACTTGTCCTTGTTCACTAGCTGGCCCGAGCCTTTGTTGTAGTCGTCTACAATTAAGGCAATGCGATTAGCTTCCTTTTTAGATGCTTCTGTAAAAATTAGACAATCATCTACAAATAACAGATGAGAAATCCAGGGTGCACTCCTACTCACACGCACCCCTCTAGACACATATAGCGGGCCAATATTCCTAATCATGCAGGACAAACCTTCAGAGCACAGGAGGAACAAGTAGGGTGATAGCGGATCCCCTTGTCTGATCCCCCTTGACGGCCTAAAATTTTTAGAGAGCACTCCATTAATTCCCATCGAAAATGAAAATAAAGAGATACACTTCATCACCAAAGAGCACCATGATGCTGGAAATCCTAGTGCAACATAATCTCATTTAGATAAACCCATTCGACTCAATCATATGCTTTTGCCATATGAAGCTTAAAGGCACATGCTCCTACCTTGCCCTTCTTATTTCTCAGATAGTGTATGCATTCATAGGCTATCAATACATTATCAGTAACCAATCTTCCTGGTACAAACGCACTTTGCTCCTCTGAGATAATTTCATCCAGAACACCCCTCATCCAATTGGCCACAGTCTTGGAACACAACTTATATAGGACATTGCATAAAGAGATAGGCCGAAACTATGACAAATCCTAAGGATTATTGACCTTGGGAATAAGAAGTAGTAGTGTTTGGTTTACCTCTTTAGGAATGTCACCGCCATTCAAAAAACCCAGCACTGCCTCCACCACGCATGGCTTGACAAGTTGCCAATGCGTTTGAAAGAAGCCGACATTGAATCCATCGACTCCCAGAGATTTGTTTGGAGCCATTTGGAACAAAGTCGTCTCAATCTCCTCTTCTGTGAATGGTCTCTGAAGTAACCCACTCATCTCCTCTGTCACCTTCTTAGGAACATGATGACAGATTAGCTTCAGTTGCAAATTATCTTAGGCTATGAACAACTTCTGATAAAAATCACAGGCTAGCCGTTCGAGATCTTCTTGCTCCGTGAACATATTTCCATCACTACCCTTGAGCATTTTGATCCAATTTGTGCATTGACACGCCCGTGCTTTCACCTAGAAAAACTCAGTGTTTCTGTCACCCTCCTGTGACCAGGAGATCCTTGCCCTTTGCTTCCCCATGGTCTCCTCTCTAGCTAGAACATCAGACAGTTGAGCCATGAGGCTTCGTTCCCTTTTCGTTGGCCCCCTGTACAAGGTGCTACTCCTCTCCGTCTCAAGCTTGTCCCATAGATCCTTTACTTGTTGCTTGATAGACCCAAACACTTCCCTGTCCCAAACTTTCAGTGATCGCTGCAGAGAGTAGAGAGCCCCAGACACCGCTGACAGATCGCAGACACCCGATCTGGGGTCCCAAGTCCTTGTGACAAAATCTGTATACTCCCCATGACTCTTTGACATATTATCATATTGAAAAGGTTTGGATTTTCGGTGACCACACCGGTTTCCCAATGTCCTCTCCCTCACCTCAACCAACATGCCACAATGATCAGACTCCATCAGAGGGATATGAAACACCTCGGACTCACCCAACGTCGAGAAAAAACCATCATCCCCCAAGGCACGGTCTAACCGGACTTTCACATTTTGGTCCCCCTCCTGACGATTATCCCAAGTGTACGGCAGCCCATGGAACCCTAGGCCTGTTAGTCTATAATCATTTGTTGCATCTTGGAAAGCCACCACTAGCCAAGTTTCTTGCTCGTTGCCTCTAATCTGTTCATCAGCCGACAGCACCTCGTTGAAATCTCCAACACACAGCCATGGAGTAGCCGACTGTGCTAGCAGAAACCTCATGGGGTACCAACTTTGTTTTCGCCTCTCCCTCCTAGGTCCCAATAGAAACCTGTCACCGCAGCTGTGAGATCCTCAACCGATCACTTGACAGTAGGATGTCAATGTGCGACCTTGATTTACTCATCTCTGCCACTACTATCCTCTGCCTCTAGAGCAAGAATAGCCCACCACTCAAGCCCTCAGCCTTAACAACAATGGTGTTGTGGAAGCCAAGATCCCGTCGTAAGCCAAGAGCACATTCTTTATTCATTCATGCCTCCATCAAGAACACCATCTCAGGCTTTTTTTCATCCACCAGCTGGCGAACTTCTTGAACTGCCTCGGGCCGCCCACAGCCCTGGCAGTTCACATCTAGGAGATTCATTATTCCCAGTGGGGACTACACACCGCAGCCGCCACCGATCCTGTGGTCTGGTTGCTACTGCACTTCTGCTTCTTCAAGGTCTCAATCAGACTCTCACACCCACTCTCTGTACCAGCATCAAACTTGTTAACCCAGGAGGTCACCAAACCAGCTGGCACAAAAGCATTTGAGATCCCCGCTGGTAAGTTCAGATCAGGAGTCTGAGCTACTCTTGATTCCATCTTTGACTTTCTCTTGCGTGCAAGCATACGCTGGTCATCTTCTCCACCATGTACGTCCAGGCACCTGCTCACACCTGCACCACCATCGTGTGTACCTTTTGTCTCCTTTCCCCTAGTCAGCTTCAGTGGGGACTAGACCTCCTAGTCCTCAGAATCACTCATCCTACTGCCTGAGCCACGAGATTCTAACATAGAGCTCCCTTCATGAGACCGACCCTGGAATTTTGGCGGTTTTGATGCCGATGAAGTTCCACTGCCAAAGGTCTCCACTGCAGCCCTAGCAAAGGACTGCAAACGTTAGCACTTCTCCTCTGGAGCCCTCAATTGCACGTCATATGGTAATTTACCCTCCTTGTCTCACTCTGCCGGAGTTGAACATTCAAGCTCTGAATGCCCCATCCTTCCACATGAAAAGCAAATGTATGGGAGCCTCTCATATTGAATCGTGAACCATTTTGGCTCATCGTTTCTGCTCATCTTGAGGAAGACCCCCTACGCATCGGCTTATCAACATCAATAGCCACTCGAGCCTGCAAAAAGGCACCACTAGCCTTCCCATCTATATCTACGTCCATCATGACCACCTTCTCGATCATTCCCATGGCCCGAGAACCCTTAGTTTTGTTCATCTAGCCAAGAGGAAGATTCAACAGCCTAACCCACATCTCCATCTGATCAAAAACTATCTCTGATGCTGCAAGCTTCCCATCGTACTCCTGTAATAGGACAGCATACTTGCCAACCATCCAGGGAGAACCTTGCAGCAATCTCTCCATGTCTCGCTTGCTCCCAAATTCTACGACAAAAAGATTGTCATTCTTCTCCCTGATCGAGCGAATTTTTATCCCAATCGGATTCCCCCACACTGGCTTCATCGCCGATCTCACCAGTTGAATGTGGACTGGCACCAGCGATAACACCTTGCCGACCAGCGCCAGCTCCGTCAGCACCATCATCTCCTCTTTGTCATCATCGAAGAACCCCATCATTGCCTCCTCGTCCTCGGTGAGGTTTAACTTTTTCATCAGATCCTCTACACTAGGGTTTTGGGCTCCACGCCCATCCCCATCAGATCCCGTTCCTGCCGATGCCATCGCAATCAAGATAGGGAAAACCAAGATGCATTGCACGAACGCGCATACAGGAACCAAAACAACCCAACCTAAGGAACCCTAAGCGGCAATCCTAGCAAAAAATCTTTGGTCAGCGGTGCCAAGAATGGCAAACCGACGATATGTGGGGGCCGACACCAAACTATAGGTTGGCGGTGGGGCTTGGACATCAGAACCATGTGGTCACCGGCATTTGTAGATCAAGGTCGCTGGTGATGGCAACCTAGATTGAGGTCAGGTGTGTGATCGCTTTTGGAGTCGCCTGGATGGAGGCTCCGCTAATTACAGACATTCTGGCTCCCGCAGAGTATGTGATGTTTAGTTTAACAAGAGGAGAAGGTCAGTTGGGAGCGTCCTTATAGTGGATTATCATGGAGAATCACTTCTAGGATGCTAAACACAATTCTTAGTGAGAAGTGATTCTCTGCCAATTTTATGATATGATTCTCTAAAATAAATTAATATGTAGAGAGCTGAAAAAAATAGCTTCACTTGATTCTGTGAAGTGATTCTCTATCATAATTTTGAGAGTTTATGTTAAAGAATCAAAGACTTTCAACCACATAATCACTTCACCAGAGAATCAAAGAGCATAGGGAGCGCAGCTCTACGCATCTGCCAAACAGACACTAAGGGTGTGTTTGATATGGGCCAAATTCCCCTGGCCAGGTCCGTTGGGACCAAACTCGGGTGTTTGATATGGTTGGCCCAGGGTTGGAGCTTGGCCAGCTGGATCCAAAATCCCTTTTCTCTCAAGGCTCTGGCCGCACGCTCCTCCTTTGTGTTTCTCCTTGGCCTGGCTTTGGCGGTGCACGCGTGGGCGATTCGGCGCCATGGCGGGAGGCTACGGCGGGCTCGTGCATGAATGGTGAAAGTTTCACGCGCTCCCTTGCCCGCTGAAATCCTCCACCTATATTAGCCCTACTCCTTCTCCCGCTCAGTTCTTCTGCTCCACTCCCCACTCCACTCCCGTTGAGGTACCGGCGACAGTGGTGAGCTCGGTTGCCGGCGCGTGGTGGTCTTCCCCAGGCTTGATCTCCATTCCCCCGGTGTGGATCTGCATTGAGGCTGCGTGGCTCCCTCCATTGATGGGCTCCGACAAGGCCGTCTACTTCCGTCTTCTTCTTCTTCTTGAAGCAGCTTTGGTGGTGCTCCACCACCAGATCTGCTACTTATTCCCCACCTCTCTCCGGTTCGACCTGCTTTGGCTCCCTCTGACTGACCCGACATGAAATCATTTTGTTGTCCCCATTCGTTGCAGTCTAGGGTTTGGTCTTGCGCTTACATATGTGCTTTGCATGATAGTTTCATTCTTGGTTTTGGTCTAGGGTTACTTCTTGTGGTCAGATCTGTGCTATGGTTGATGTTATGAAGTTACTTCATCTTAAACATGACTATTTTGTGCATCTTTGTCCACATTGCTATCATTTTAGGTTAGTTGTTGGGTTCAGATATGTGGATTCTTTGATGCTGGGTACCTACTGATGCTTGAACATGATTATTCTATCCATTTGGATCTAGTTTTAGGCCACTTTTTTTTCTAGTACCATTACTGTTAATGATTCTTTTATTATTTTGTTGGTTTGGTTGATGATGGGATGAGACTGTTTGATGAAAGGTCAATGATGACTAGCTTGTGAGCACTGGGAGGCATTGATATGAATGCAGCCGTGCTATTTTTATTATGAATGCATACACTGTCATGCAGAGGCCAGCTAGGGTCTACTAAATTGTCTTATACATTTCTGAATGCATGTAGATGGATGTCAAAAACTACTCATATATTTCAAACATGTAACTTAAGCAGCATTAGGGATCACTGATTTGTACAAATAAACCAGAGATCTTCAATTCCACTTTGGTGACATGCTTGACAGGTGAAACTGATGACTGAGGATTTGTTTTCATCTTCTTGCAGACCAATGGCTAAATGGTATGTGGTTTTTGTGGGAATCAAACCAAGGATCTACACATCCTAGCATGAGTGCAGTGAGTATGTTCTTTGTGTTGAACATGCTAGGTACCAAAGCTATACAACCTATGCTTAGGCTGTGGAAGCATACAATGATGCTCTTAGGATGGGTACTGTCAAGCAGATCCAACCTAGGTCCATGACTAATCTTACTAAGTCTTGCAACTAAGGGTAAGAATGTGATCATGAGAAACCAAGTCCTAGTAAGAATTTGATCATTGTCATGCTTGGGGTGTTGGTGTTTGTTCTCTGGAGTTGGTGTTAGTTCTTTGGAGCAGGCTGTTGACCTATTGCTCCTATAATTGAGATTGGGGTTCAATGGCTGATGATGACAGTTTCTTTTGTTTTACTTAAACAAAACTGTTAAGAATGACATCATTATAGAGTCTAAGGCCATGTTCATGTCTACTTTGTTAGAGCTTTGTTGATGTTTGCCCAGATGTTCAAAATTGTAACTTTCAATATGCTCTTCTTTTTCTCAAATGAAAGTTTGTTGCTTGCTGTTTCTTGGCCACCCTAGGCCTGGCCTAAATCAAACACCATCCCTACCTGGTAGTTGATGGTAGTTCATCTTGGGCCAGGCTGAGAGCTAAAAATCAAACACAAAAAAGACATGGGCCAGCTCCTAGTGATACAATGCAATCAAACAACCCACCTTGTGTGGGTTGGGCCAGGCCGTGGCTAGTTAGAGCCTGGCACATTGGCCAGGCCTGTTGGGGCAAGAAATAAAACATGCCCCATTTGCGACCCTGTACTTGGATGGCTCGGCCCGCCCGATATGACCGGGCTAGTCCGAGCATGGCTACAATGGTGCAACTTCATGTGTTTGCGTCCCTGGTCCAGTCTAGCCCGGTTCAACAGAGACTGTGTTTGCCTTCTAGTCCAGATGGGATAGCACTACTCTTCATTGCACCTTTGGTAGGCTTACACCACCCTCTCAACTTTCTATCCATATTGGCATTTCATCAAACAACTAGGTTGCTCGCTACACTGTGGCCATGACAGCCACCGAGCTCGAGAGCATCAATGCGGTGACAGTGCTGGAGCTCGTGCCACAATTGCAAGAGTCAGGACGGCACATCAGGGCACGGTGGCGGTGGCCCTGCAGGGAAGGAGAGGATGAAGGAGGAGGGTCGATCGTGGAGACTGGGTGGAGGCGCGCCGTCGAAGCCGCGCCATGGACCTAGACCTCGAAGCTGTGGTCGATGGAGGACCCAGGCGATGTCCCTCTCCTATCATATCTCATTTTAAAGGACTAAAATAAGACATATAAAAGCCTTACATGTGCCCCAGGATGTCGCACACATAAGTTGACAAATTATAAATAGTACCAAATCAGAGTTGATTACATAGCGCATGAATAGCATAACATAGTCTTTAACAAAAATAAGACATAACTAAGATAACTCCAGATAATAGCTCCGCCACAGGGACACGTCAACTAGTTGACACAAGCTAGTAGTCATGTCGATAGCTCTCACTCCATCTGGGATTTTCCAAGTAATGAAATAAAACAAGTGTAAGTACATATGTACTTAGCAAGCATAGAAGGGATTCATGAAGCTCAATAAAGGTTGACACGGTTTGACTGTAAGTAGCTTTTTAGTGTATGTCATATTTTAGAAATTAGCATCAAGGTAGTAGCATCCCATAACCACATGATCAAATAAACATGACTAAGAATATGATGAAAACAACTTGAACACATAGCACCATTTGGATTAATGATCCATTCCATAAAAGTATCCAAGGCCGCTCTTTCCATGAGCATGGATGATATATCGGTTTAAACTCTGCGTAGAGGTGTACACTTTCACTATGAGTCATGATTTCCAAACATCTGGGTTTGCAACTCCCAAACACTCAAAAACCACATAAATCCACTCATAGGTTCGTCTAACAAACTAGGGCCGCAGGGTCATTGAATATAGAAAACACCTCTCCCAATGTGGCACATCCTAGTTATAACACACAATTAAGAAGCAGCATATGTTAACAAGGTAAACAGGTATTCAAAACTAGAGAAACTTAACAGGGTGGCAAAGAGATGCATGGATATGATTTTAGTGTGTATAGTGAATAGGTAACAAGGATGGTCCCAACTATACTTGCCTTACTCAAAGTTCTCCTGCTGAACCTGCAGATCCTGGTCATAGAAGTATTCTTGATCTCCCACAAATGACTCACTCTCTAGATCCGATCAACAAGCAGCAACATACAAGCATCGAGCAACCATACATGAGCAAACAAATAGATTTAATTAGAGAAGTATACCATGTCAACAAAACAGTACAAAAAGAGTTTATAAAACTATTCTACGCATGGCTACGATCACACAGACGTAAAGATCACCAAAATCGGAGCTATAACGAGAAAGTTATGGATTTTACAAGTTTTCCTATTGTAAAATAATAGGTTAAAATAATTCTCAATTTTCAAAAGTTAGAAATAAATCTAACGATGGTACTAACAGGTAGATTATGAAATTACAAACCTAACACAACTTGAACGGACTAAATCGGAGCTAAAACAGAGAAGTTATGAGCTTTTGAAAATAGTGGCAAAACTGTAAATAAAGAAAAACATATTTTTGAATCTGTTTAAAGGAAAATACGCTTTCCAACGGAGAAAACGTATTATGCGGAAACCGTAAAGGACTCTTAATTAAATAGATAGAAACCTGAGGAGTTTTCTGCAAAGTTGCCACGCGAAGGGGTACGGGCTAATCTGATCCATTGGATCTGGGTTGGACGGCTCACATTAGATCGGCGGATGAGAGAGGAGGCGGCTCGCCGGGGAAGACGATCGGCGCGGCGGTCAGCCATGGCCGGCGGCGACGGAACTCGCCGGAGAACGCGAATCCGGCCCTATAGACCACAAAAAGACATGGGACCGGTACCAACCAAAGGTGGAGGTCAATGGGATCTCACCTGCGGCGAAGATGAAGGTTAGGGCGGACGGAAGCGGGCTGGCGGCTTGCGATGGCGCCGATGGAGCTCCCGCGAACGTCGGTGGGACACAGAGATCAACACGGTGCATGAAAATTAGGGGAAAAGACTCGGCGAGTTCGTAGAATTGAGGAGAAACCCAGCGACGAGTCAATGAAGGAGGTGCAGCTTCCAATCATGAGCTCGAGCTCAAGGGCAGCGATGGCTACGGTTGCGGCGGGGCTGGAGCTTGAGTTGCGGCGGGCGCTTGCGCGAGGGTTTGGCGGAGGAGTGGCGGCGCATGGGGCAGCTATTTATGGGGCGGATTGCTTGGACGGCACGCCGGGACGGGGTGTCGGGCTCGAGGTGGACTCCGGTGCGGCAGAGTCCTGCCCGGACTCGAGATAGGAGATGACGGGGATGGGCCCCACCTGTCAACAACACAAAACACGGAACCCGCTTGTCAGCTGGAGAAGGAGGAGAGGAAGAGGCTGGCGCGGGCGCGCATGGCTGCCGACCGCCGCTGCTGGGCCGGCCCAAGAGGGGGAGCGAGCGGCCGCGGTGGCGAGAAAGCGGCCAGTGGGCCAAAGGGAAGGGAAGGAGGGGGCAGGCCGGCTGGGCCGCTTGGGCCAGAAAGAAAAGAAGAAGGGGGAGGGAAAAAGAAAAGGTTTTTCTTTTATTTGAATAGCTTTTCAAAAGAAGTTTTCAAATTCTTTTGAATCCATTTTCAGATTTGGTCAAATCCAAACGTCACAACAGAATTAATGCACCAGCATGAATGCACAAGCATGCTTTTTGACCTATAATTGATTTTAATTTTGTAAAAATTATTATTTCTCCTAGGTTAAATGCTCACAACATTGCATAAATAAGTCAATTTGATTATTTTAAAATCATGCAAATTTTACGGCGTTACAATTCTACCCCCTTAAAAGAATCTCGTCCTCAAGATTGAGTTGCTTACTCAAAGAACTTCAGGTATGCCTTTCTCAAATCCTCTTCTCTTTCCCAAGTTGCCTCTTCCTCAGAATACCGATTCCACTGAACCTTACACATCTTATTAATTCTGCTCCTTGTGATCCTTTCCGCTGTTTCCAAAATCTTAACCGGATATGCTTCATAAGTAAGATCAACTTTTACTGTAAGCTCCTCTATAGGTATTTGCTCTACTTCTGTCACAAGCAAACACTTTTTAAGTTGAGACACATGGAATACATCATGCACACCGGACAACCTTTCAGGCAACTCTAACTGATAAGCCACTTCGGCACGTCTCGCAATAACCTTGAATGGACCAACATACCTTGGCGCTAATTTTTCCTTCATGTTAAACTTCCTCACACCTCTCATAGGCGACACATTTAGGTATACATAATCACCTACCTTGAAAGCAAGTTTCCTCCTTCGAGTATCCGCATAACTCTTCTGACGGGATTGTGCCACCCTCAGATTTTCCCTGGTCATTCTGACTTGTTCTTCTGCCTCTCTGAGCGAATCTAGACCAAACTGTTGTGTCTCCCCGGTTTGATTCCAGAACAATGGAGTTCTACACTTTCGTCCATCCAATGCTTCAAAAGGTGCCATCTTGAGACTTTGCTGATAACAGTTGTTATACGAGAACTAAGCATAAGGTAAACTCTTATCCCAACTAGTTTCTTTCTACAATGCACATGCCCTCAACATATCCTCTAGTATCTAATTTATCCTCTCAGTTTGACCATCAGTCTGAGGATAAAAAGTTGTACTAAAATTCAACTGCGTACCCAGCGCTATGCACAGTCTTCCAAAAATAAGATGTGAATTGAGTACCCCTATCAGACACAATCTTCTTCAGAACTCCATGCAAACACACGATCTTCTCCATATATAACTCAGCATACTGTTGCCCAGTGTAGGTAGTTTTGACAGGAATGAAATGAGCAACCTTAGTTAATCGGTCAACAATTACCCATATAGAATCATAGCCACTCTTAGTGCGTGGTAATCCCACTATAAAATCCATACCAACCTCATCCCACTTCCATTCAGGTATCTTCATTGGTTGTAACAATCCAGCTGGCCTTTGATGTTCGGCTTTCACATGTTGGAATGTATCACATATAGCAACATACGCAGCCACATCTCTCTTTAACCCATACCACCAATACCTTTCCTTGATATCTAGATACATCTTTGTACTTCTAGGATGAATGGAGTAAGCTGACTCATGTGCTTCTCTCAGTATCGCATCATGAATGGCCTTTATCTCTGGCACACAAATCCTCTTACCAAACCATAGTGTACCATCTTCATCAATGCGGAAACCAGGTGCCTTACCGATCACAACATTCCCTGCTATCTCTTTCAATTTCTCATCCTCGAGTTGACCCTTGCGTATTTCTTGCTCTAGAGTAGGGGTGACCTCAATCTCCATAGTATTAAGAACAACACCAAGGTTCAAACGTTGGAACTCAACACACAACTCCTTGGGCATGGTCATGGTTTGAGCCTCACTAACATATCTCTTTCTGCTAAGTGCATCAGCCACAACATTCGCTTTCCTGGGATGATAAAACATCTCAAAATCATAATCCTTAATCAACTCCAGCCATCAGCGTTGCCTCAAGTTCAAATCTGATTGAGTGAAGATATATTTCAAACTCTTATGATTAGTATAAACATCACACCTGTGACCAATCAGATAGTGTCTTCAGATTTTCAATGCATGAACCACTGCTGCTAACTCCAAGTCATGAGTAGGGTAATTTAACTCATGCTTCCTCAACTGCCTGGATGCATAGGACACAACTCTCCCTTCTTGCATAAGAACACACCCCAAACCTTGTCGAGACGCATCACAATAGATAGAAAACTTCTTACTTAGATCTGGTAGTATCAACACAGGTGCTGACGTCAACCTCTTCTTCAACTCTTCAAAGCTAGCTTGACACTTTGCAGACCACACAAACTTGACATTCTTCTCTAACAGAGCTATCATAGGTTTAACAATCTTGGAGAAACCTTCAATGAACCTCCTATAATAACCAGCTAAACCAAGAAAACTACGAATCTCACTTACATCAGTAGGTGGCTCCCAGTCCAAAACGCCCTTCACCTTCTTAGGATCCATGGCTATACCTCCATTAGATACAACATGACCTAGAAAAGAAACTTCATTCAGCCAGAACTCACACTTGCTCTTCTTATCATACAATTTGTGTTCTTTGAGCTTCTGCAACACCAACCTCAGATGTTGTGCATGTTCTCCTTTGGTCTTGGAGAATACCAGAATATCATCAATGAACACTACCACGAACTTGTTAAGATATTCCATAAACACTTTGTTCATCATGTACATAAAGTAGGCAAGTGCATTGGTCAAACCGAAGGACATGACTGTGTACTCATACAACCCATACCTCATGGTGAATGCTGTCTTCAGGATATCTGAATTCTGAATCTTCAATTAATGATAGCCAAAATGCAAATTAATCTTAGAAAACACACAAGCACCTCTCAACTGATCAAACAAATCATCAATCCTCAGTAGGGGGTACTTGTTTTTGATGGTTACTTCATTGAGAGAACGGTAGTCAACACACATACGTTGAGTACCATCCTTCTTCTCGATAAAGATCATAGGAGCACCCCACGAAGATGAACTAGGACGTATGAAACCTTTCTCCTATAATTCCTTCAACTGTTTCTTGAGTTCCTCTAACTCATTAACCCCCATTCTATATGGATGTTTAGCTATGGGTGCAGTACCAGATAATAACTCAATAATAAACTCAATGTCACGGTCAAGTGGCATATCTAGCAAATCATTAGGGAAAACATCTGGAAACTCTTCTATGACACGGTCCTTATTAGCATCGTCATCTTCATCTAGCAGATTCACTATAGCTATAGGTGGTGCTTGCACTGCCACTTTAACACTGATTCTATCCCCCTTTGATGTTGTCAGAACTATCACTTTCTCTTTACATTAAATTACCACATTGTGTTGCTTCATCCAGTCCAGACCCAGAATCATATCAATGCCAAATGCACTCAATACAGTCGGACTGGCAGTGAACTCTACCCCCCTTAAAGAGATACTAACCGAGGGACAGTAGTAAAAAGTTGGTATGCCTCCTCCCGGTGAGTTCACTAACATAGGTTCTTTCAAGGCAAGTAGGGGTATACTATGTGCTCTAACAAATGCTTGTGATATGAAAGAATGCAAAGCTCCAGAATCAAAAAGAATAGTAGCAGAGATGGAGTTAATACTAAACGTACCTAGCATGATTTCAGGCATCTCCTGAGCAGTAGCTTCCTATGCAGATTCAGTAGACACATGGTTCACCCTTCCATAGGTATTATAAGATCTCCCAGTGCCACTCTGCCTCTGTGGAGTCTGTTGATTTGACCTCTTTGGACAACTACTAGCATAATAGCCCACATCACCACACGCAAAGCACCTATTGGGAGTACTAGGAGTGTCATTCTTCAAGGGAATGCTGTTAGGAGTGGTGAGACACGAATTCTGATTACCCTGCTGTTGCAGTGTGCACGGACTCCCAATCTGTCGTGGGTTCTGGAAACAATTTTGATTGTTCTGAGGATTCTGAGGATGCGGCGAGTTGGAGAAATGATTCCACTGATCCACTGTCCCTTGGAACCTCAGTTGATAGCTTTGAGAGTTCGGACGGAAATGAGTGTTGCTTCCAGATCCCTGTCCTTCCATCTTTCGCTTCCTGTCCTTGTCCCTGCGCATATTATCAAGCATAATAGCGCTATTCACCAACTCCTGGAAGTTGGCATGCTTCTGACCAGCCAACTACAGCCTGAGTTCATAATAAATCCCATTGAGAAAGTGACACCACTTGTCAGCTTCTTCCCTCGCTTCATTCGGAGCATAGCGAGCAAGCTCATTGAACTTGTGGTGATACTCGCTCATGGTCATGTTGCCTATCCTCAGAGATCTGAATTCCTCTTGCTTCTGCTTAATCAGACCTTCAGGAATGTGGTGCGCCTTGAAATCCCTAACAAAATCTACCCACGTGATGGCGGGAGCATTGGCGGGATGAGCAGCTTGATAAGACTCCCACCATGTTTGTGCCGCACCTTGCAACTGTCCAGACGCATAGAGCACTTTCTCTTGATCGTTGCACTGAGCAAGGTTCAATTGCTTCTCCACAGCACGTACCCAGTTGTCAGCATCCAGTGGCTCAATTGAGTGAGAGAATACAGGAGGGTTCCCATGCATAAACTCCCGGCGCTTGTTCTGAGGTGGTGGTGCGTGTGGCACTCCTCCAGCTTGCATGGTCTATGCCAGTTGCGTCAATGCTTGCATCATCTGAGCTTGTGAAGCCATGAATTCCTCATGGGTGACTGGTGAGGGATTGTTCCTAGCAACATTCCTGCCTCCTCTTCTTGACATCTTCACCAATTCACAGGAAGGATCCTTAGAACAACCGAAAATATAATACTGCCAACTTTACAATGATTCTGAAAATTTTCTGGGCGAGTTATAGATTCAGTAGTCCAGTAAAATAGTCATAACCGGAGTTCCAGATACCCAATTCAGACAAACTTTATATGGTTAGAAAGATTAGGAAATTATCTACAACTCTCTTTCACATAATACTGTCAGATTCGGTGATTAAATTTGTCAAAAAGAGCAAACCATAGATACTGCTTAGAACTTCTAGACAGCGCAGAAATATTGTTTTGGTTTAGCTATAACTCACAGCTCAGAACAGATATAAGGGTGATTCTTGTGGAATTGGAAAGGTACTGAAGTCTAGTTTTTGCCATAAAATTTTTGTTAGGTTTGCAGTTACCAAACTTGAGATATGATAGAAACATCTTAGACTACTCCAGAATTTCAGCAGGACAGATTCGAGATATACCAAACCAAATTTTATTAAAGACCCCAAAACTCTAATATGTTTAACTAAGGAACATTGTGGACATACCCACAAAGCTCCAGAACTCATTACAAAGAAGAAAATCACTCAAAAGCATAAAGACAACTCAACTAGCACACCAAAGTTCACTCGCAATAAAAGACTCGACTCAACTTGTCTAACGAAAACTAACGATGATTACATAAAAGGTTTCCTGCATCTAAAGACAAAAAGGAGAGGCACGCTTCTCATAAATCTTTGGTTCTCCAATGGAAGCTTGAAGGTTTTCATGGGCTTTTTGCAACTTCCTGTAATCCTTCCCTTGTTGGTGGAGCGTAGCTTCCAAGGTCCTTCCATCATATCATAGCCAAAGTGTGCCGTAGTTTGGTGTGTTGCTTCATGATCTAAAGGAATCATCATTGCCCATCCATCCTCCATATTTGGATCATCATAGGGAAGATAACGGTAGTGATAATGCTACATTGACTCACGGTGATTTCCACGAAGACCCACCCATGCTTGAAATGCTGCATCATCAATACTGCTCTCCATAGTATGGCGATGTCCCCAATGAAAATGAGTCTTTTCAAGCTTGAAAACTCCTGGTCCCTCATTTTCAGAGAAGATGTTCACAGTGGTCTTCCAATAAGTTGTTGCAAGAGGATGAGTATACTCAACACACACATATTGTATTGTCAGCTTCCAATCAGCATAGTATTGAGTCAACACCTCCACCAGACGACAATGTGCTACGGAGTCATGATTCCACAAGGCACGCTCCTCTGTAGTCCATTTCATTGGAGGGGTTCGTCATCACCTCCAGCAACTTCCATCTCTTCATCATCTTGTGCAATGTCCTCCTCATCATCACTACTGAGGTCAATGACGTCATGCTCCTCTTCTACAGGCTCCAGAACCTCCACTTCTTCTTCTTGGACATCCTCCATAGGTTCTTCTTCTTCTTCAAGCTCAGGCGTAGGTGATGGTTGAGGAGATGGTGCCTGTTGTGCAGGTTCTTCCTCTTCACATGCTTCTTCCTCCCTAGGCTCCATTGGCACATACACCACCACCCGTGGCGGAATGGATTCTCCAGTCATCTTGCGGGCAGTCTGACGGGTACGCATCTATAGAATTAGACCAAGTTAAATTATAATCAATGTTTTATAATAGAATGAGATAGAAGTAGCATAGAAATTTAAAAATTAACAAGAACAAGATGGTAAGCAAGAATTTAGTGAAGCAAAGAGAGCTAAAAATGACCATTCTACCTAAGCTTGTGTCCTACAGTCAACCATGCTCTGATACCAATCTGTCATATCTCATTTTAAAGGACTAAAATAAGATATATAAAAGCCTTACATGCGCCCCAGGATGTCACACACATAAGTTGATAAATTATAAATAGTGCCAAATCAGAGTTTATTACATAGCGCATGAATAGCATAACATAGTCTTTAACAAAAATAAGACGTAACTAAGATAACTCCAGATGATAGCTCCGTCACAGGCACACGTCAACTGGTTGACACAAGCTAGTAGTCGTGTCGATAGCTCTCACTCCAATCCTGATCTGTTACCCATCCGGGATTTTCCAAGTAATGAAATAAAACAAGTGTAAGTAGATATGTACTTAGCAAGCACAGAAGGGATTTATGAAGCTCAATAAAGGTTGACACGGTTTGACTGCAAGTAGCTTTTTAGTGTATGTCATATTTTAGAAATTAGCATCAAGATAGTAGCATCCTATAACCACATGATCAAATAAACATGACTAAGAATATGATCAAATAAACATTCAAGTTACGTTAGATTCGAAATCTCGTTATCTATATGATCACTGTTAATCTTATTTTAAACTTTTAAAATTTAAGGTTAGATTTAGTCTATTATTTTGTTTTAGATTTGTTTAATTCATTACTTGTTTAATTTATAACTTCTTCGTTTTAGATTCATTTTCAATGACCTTCGTGTCCATGTGATTGTAGTAACACGTGGATTGATGTTAAAAGCTTTTCAATATGTTTTACTAGTGTTGGTCTACCATTATAATTGCATCTCTTTGTTTGCTTCATGTATAATTGGATGGATGCTTATATGTTGCCGTTGATCAAGTATAGATGGTGAGCAGTTTCGTGGGTGACCATGACGGATCATCCTTGATTCCTTGTTGTCATATATTCACCTTAAATACCAAATTCATATATTCACCCTAAAAAACTCCGCTTACTTATTCGACCCTTTTTTCTTCGAATTTGTATGTATGGCCTCGAAACAAAAATTTCTTACTTATTTGACCTTCCATCGGTTCTAAACACTTAACGGTGTTAGGTGTTAAGAAAAAGACCGTGTTACCCTTAGGCTTATTGGATTTTTTTAGACAATCAAAACCCCTTAAGCATATTTTCCGCTGCTTCCAATTTCGAAGGCTGACGGCTGTGTTGCACCACCATGTTTTGCGGCAGTTTGGAAACAGACACGTACAAGCAGAGAGAAAGCAGTCTATGCACGTTTGGATCCCAACGAGAAAAAACAGGAAATTTTCCATTTTTTCCTCAAAATATACAACAAATAAATAAAACTCTATTTTAGGGTGTAACAACCATCCTCGACGAAGAAACAATTTCCAGTAGCCCTCGCTCGTGCTCCTATTCCGGTTCTTGCTCTTGCTCAATGGATCAGTCTATCTCCTTCTGTATACGACAACGTGGATAATATCATACATCCTCAGTGTGTGAAGTGAGCATCGCCAGCTGCAGCCTCTCTTCCTCCTCGTCTTCGGCCACACTAGCCGGCGAGCTCACGAGGAGCTCGTGCGGCACCAGCACGTCGGTCTGGCCTGAGGCGGGCACGAGGCCGATGGCACCCAGCGTGGTGAGCCTGAGCACGTTCCTGAGCAGCACGGCGAGCCAGAGGCGGCCGAAGTCAGTCCTGGTCACGCGCAGCGCGCGCAGCACCGCCGCGCCGCCGGCCTTGGCCGCCAGCATGCCGAGGCTGTCGATGCACATGAGCAGCGCGAAGAAGGTGCCCTCCATGCCCGGCGGGCACAGCTTGGTGCTCAGCACCATCATCGGCATAAGCCGGACGCGGGCCACCACGCGGGACACGCACTCCTCCAGAGTCACGAACGCCGCGTCGGGGACGCCCAGCGCCAGGTTCCACCGGAGCACGAAGGTGAGATCCAGGAGCCCCGACACGCCGTATAGCAGCTGCGCGTAGAAGAGGATGCTCCGGAACGGGTAGTCCTTGAGGCACTTGTGGTACACGAGTACGCCCAGCATGGACGCCACCGCGCCGATGGCGTGGACCACCCCGACGAATTCCTGCATCCATGGAGGAGGTGGGATTGCAAGCAACAATGATTTTCATTCATCTGTTGTATTATTCTCATGAGAGTGATGCCCTGATAATGTTCTGTTTGGCATTTGCGGAGTTTTTTTCCCCCTTCAAGAGCACTTGCTTTTGCTGTTTGCTCGACAGGAAACACTTCTGTTTTGAGGAATCATGACAGAGTAGTCATATTGAATTGGTGGTGAAGACTCATATCTTACTGTCTATAGTGGGTTACACTCTACTGCACAGAACATTGCTACAGAACAACCCAGACTTGATTGCAACTTATAACATTTTCCAGGCTAAAATAAGAAGTGAAAAAAACATAGGATGATGTAGTTTACCACTTCATCATAGGCATCTGTTAGGGACATTCAGGATAGCATTATTGAGCAAGCAATATTGGTGGGACCACACAAGGGCAGCTTTTTTATCTGGGTTTCTTTCAGTTAGATCTTGATTTTGTTAGTTTCAGTTTACTTGAGTGATTGGTGTCGCCTGTTTGGATATCCCCACCCAAACTTTAGTCAGTATCCAAACATGTGAACTAAACTTTAGTTCCTATTACAACTAGACTTCTTATTTTCTTTCAAGGTTTTTGTACTTTCCTCCCAACTCTAGTGCCCATTTGGCGTTATAAGAATAGAGTTAAAGCATTGCCTGCGGAGATTAAAAGGTGGGAAGCAAGGAATTAGATGAAAAGTGAAGATCATCATGTGTCGTGTCCACCACATACACTACTAAGTTCACAGGCACTATTCTGCTTAGAGTTCTCAGTTTAATACACCCCTCTTCCCGCCTTACCTGTATGACTACAGTAATTACCACATCAACCTAAACATTTGTGAGGACCCGGCATGTCTACAATTGACTTGCAGTTGAAGACACAATGGGTTGCTGGTGGTACAAAACAACAAATATGACTTCCCTAAACAGTATATGTTCACTAGTATGGATTACAGATTCAAAGTGAGCCTAACTCAACTAGTTCGGTGGTACTTGAAGTCATGCATCCTAGGTCCGCTTTCATCTTCAACTCGAATTTGGGTACCTATTTTCTTCTTAATTAATGAAAAACCATTTAGTTCCTCATAGGTTGGTCTCATTTTATTTTTTAACTGCAGACCCATTTTTCTGAACAGACTGCATCTTTGGGTCATCCATGCCACGGAATTCAAATCATGCAGGACCAGGCCATTATGTTGCAGATCAAGATTAACGTTTTTATGTTCTTGAAAAGAAAGATTACTATTGCTCTGTTCAACAGATCTACTGATTAGCAATCACATCAAGCAGGCAAGGAAACAAACTTTTACCTGTGAAAATCCAGGATTAGGTGGTGTCTTGTTAGTATACCAGTAGAATTGCCCCTCATGGGTGCTGATACTCAGAGCCAGAGAAAGGAACATGTACAGAGATGGCTTCCACACTACTGGATACCTTATAGTCTGAACCATTCCTTTCACTGCCCCACTAACCTTGTTCAAAACCTGCATTTCATTAGCATATCAGTGAGAAATCAAGTTATTCTGTATTCTTCATGTTTCTTTCATCACTACGACGTTGTGTACATGGATTCTTGTCCCCACTCACCCATCCACACACATATGCATCGCCACTCTCTTGAGTTAACTCGCTAGGTTCACTACTGGTTCAACAGAAAAATCATTAATTTATTTAACGATTTACCTGAAGAATTTCAATTGCTGAAGAATCAGAGTTATTTTATTCTAAAACTTTGCTAGGATAGTATTATGGAAGAATAATGTAGAATAACAAAATTCAGCTTGGACAAACCAAGCCGCATGAGATGGTGCCATATAGAACATCATGTTTGATAAAATGAAGTAGTAATATGATCCTAACTAAATGGTGAAAGATCACTGATCAACATACCTTCTCTTTAACATTATGTTGACGTGCTTTCAGCTCATATATGAAAAATCCAAGGAAAACCACTGTGGCAGGAGGTATAGCCATAACACCTAACGCACCCTACATTAAGCCAAAAGTCATTCAACATATAATTTCTCACTGAACCAACAAACATGGAAGAAACTTAGCAAAATAGAGCATTTGGACAGAAATTGACCTGTGCTCCAAGATGATGGACAAACATGCCACTTGTAGCATACCCAAAAAGCGCACCTAGAGATGATGAGAATGCACAAAGGCTCTGCATGTCTGGAGCCAGTGCCGGTTTATCAATACTATTCTTTGCAATGCAAGCATCTATTGTTACATCAGAAATGGCAACTGCTGTTGAGATCCCCACCAAGCAAAGTACAGCAGAACTCACTGGCAACCCGATAGTTATTGCAACAATAGCAACTGAAACCGTTCCAAGTATTCCTACCATCATGAAAAGTAAAAAAGGATTTATCAGTGAAGCCTACAGTTGCTAGGTGCCAGCAAGGAACCTTGTAATTTCCTACAGTCCATGTATTTGGTTAAAATAAACCAAATATGCAGTTATCAACTTGTAATAGTCTACTAAATATCTTTGGAGCCATAACAAAGTAACAATATTAACAATCATCTTTGCATTTGTCTCCTATTTTCCCGTAAAATCATGCTACTAGAAGAAAATGTAAAAATAGCTAACTCCAATTTAATTCATTATGGCATCATATGTTGTAGTCACATCATTATGAGAACTGGTATACCCAAGAGTTTATGTGTTTAGCTGAGATGTTCCGTGGTGTACATTCCAATTAATTACAGAATAATAACAACTTACCACTCAAATATAATTAAATGAGATAAAAATTACACAGACGAATACTCACACAGAGCATTTTAAAAATGTAGGCATGGAAAGAAGAGTCTACTACACACAACTAGATAATACTTAGATTGGAAAACATGAAAACTGTGCTGGAAATGGTAACAAGCTGAAAGTGACATGTAGTACTAAATAATCTTACCCCAAAAGGAGGCAAACACTACCTCACTCATATTTTTTCACCGACTAATTAAGATCAAACATCCAATAAACAATGCACACACTGCCAAGGATTCAAACCTACTCCACAATGGTATGTCACAATCGAACCACTCTCATCCACATTTACAAAATCCCTTTCAGACTCACAAAGACCACAGCCAGCAAAGGTTAAGCTGAATTAGAGCCATGTTTTTTAGCTACCACCACACCAATGATCAAGCCATTATTTACCAAGATCATAAACAATTGTAACCAATTAACATGCCCAAATCCAAAAGGGTCCTAACAGTAAGCATTGGTAAATCCTTGTAGGGAAAATGAAATCTGTTTATACGCAGGCATACAACTGAATTTAACACCTACTCATAACAACGGCAACAGATAAAAATGATGGCTTTGATTCGTTTGAAAAAAAAAAGGCCTTGACGATTGATTCCGGGCCGGCTGGCCGGCTGACCTGAGAAGAGGAAGTACGGGCGGCGGCGGTACCCGCAGACTGGAAAGACGTCGGTCAAGATCCCCCAGAGTGGCTTGAGCACCCAAGGAATGAAGAAGAAGACGGCGAGGAATTGCACGGTGGCTGGTTGCAACCGCTGCACGTCCTTCCAGTAGTAGTCCGACGCCACTCGGAAGAAGGAGCCGGCGAAGCCCTGGCTGAGGCCGTACACCAGCACCACCCCGGCCACGAACGTGGCGCCCAGCTCCTGGCACAGCATCCGCATCCACCGCACCGGCTCCAGCACGGCGGCCGCCCAGTCGCGCTCACCGCCGCTTGGCCGCGCCCCCAGCCTCGGGTCCTGGCCGACGAGGCTATCCGCGTCCACGGCGGCGTCATCTTCCAGCATGGTTCTTGGATTCTTGACTGGTGCCTAAGCTCCCTGCCCTTCTTGATGATTTCTTGCTCAGCGAGTTCTCGAGCAATGCGCGTGCTCAGATGCAAATGGGGTTGGAAATGGATTTAAGAATTTGAAGCGAGCTTGACATCTGAGATTAGTTTATGGAGTTCGTGGGGGATGGACATGGAGTAGGACTGGGGAAGACTTGAGCTTGGGAAGGTGAAGTTGAAAGCTGACCAGCTTGCCAGCAGATCAGGAGAAGGCGTTGACAAATTGATGGAAACCAACAAATGTGGCGAGACCGACTTTTGGCCAATATTTTGAGTTTTTGACTAAAACTGCAGATGCTGTGGAGTGTGGACATCGAGTCAGGGACATTTGGCACGTCTCGGACTCGGACTTCCTGCGGCATTTCGGCCATCTATATCCTTTCCCCTTCTTTTCTCTTATACAGGGAATCGAGGAAACTAAATTGCAATTATAGCTTAGTTGTGGAAATGTAGATCGATTCAAAGGTAACAAAAATATCCATTATATTCATGGGAAGAATTTTCAATGTCCTGATATATTAAGGGGGTTTGGTCTGAATACCACTAAATAAATGCATTTCTCCATATTATTGCCACCGGCTAAAATGTCATAACATCATATTGATAATATTTTTTTGCTAAAATCAACATTGTGTTTATTCTCCATGTCTAAATAAGAGATCCTCACTAGTATATTTTTATGTCTTCTTCTTAAGCCACGTCACCCACACCCATGCACCACCGATTCATTGATCACAACAAATTAATGCATAAAAACTCCCCACCGCAAATGCACGGATGCAAAGGAAAATGAAAGGTTGCGGCCATGCATGTAGAAGAAAATGAAAGGTCGACGCTGCAATCGCGTTTAAATAATTTCCACCGGGGCCAGGTCTTGCCCCGCTCGGCAGCGCCACACCACCTCTGTGTTGTGTCTCGCCCATTCATCGGCACGGTACCTGCAGAGTTGTGCCTTGCCAGTTCGCCGGCACGGTGCCTGTAGTGCTTCGCCGCGACGACTTGCTCACCACACACGCCCTCTGTCGCTGGCGGTGTCCCGAGCCTTGGCAACCATTCCTCACCGGTGGTCTGATCTTGACCTACGGAGTAATCTTGGCCTGTGCCGAGAGCCATGGGAGGGACACGGAGATGTGATTTGGAGCTCCCATGTGGATGGAGTCTGAACTCAGAAGGGTAGGAGAAGGGGAAGACGAATGAGTCGATGAGAGTTGCCATCTACGCGTACGTGATGGGCTGATCGCCTGACTTTGTGAGATATTGCAGCTGATTCCTTTTCTCCATTTTTTTAGAGTAGTGGAAAGGTTTTACCTTTTACCCTTTTACAAGAGGTGGAATATGTGCGTTTTTTAATTAAACTACAAGTACGGTCTCCAAACTGAGACGGTACATGAGAAACATCACTACCGCATAATGTGTATATATGTATTTTTCTTTATCCAGATATGGATTTGGTTGATATGCATTTTGTTAGGTTTTACGAAAGATAGATCATTGTTTTCCATTAATGCTTTTAGCTAAAATCAGGAAGAAACACACTAATATTCCTCTATATATGACCATGTGCAAATGCTACAAAATTCCCGCGGCAATGCGCGGGGTATCATCTAGTTAACAAGGCCTCCATTGACTAGTGTAACAAGCTAGACCCGCAATTTGGGTGCCTCAAGAATCAATTAAATGGTCCACTCCGACTAGGCACACACATTGCACTAAAGTATCCCTTTGCACTGTCCTGAGGTGAGATAAAAACCTCTCACACTATCAACTAGTCTAGACTAAGAATAAACATCAATCTTCCTCAAGATCCACAGCTGCTTCAAACCGTCTATATGATGACAACCACTAAAAGTAACAAGAAAACTAGAACTCGATCCATCACTAGTGTCACTAGATGTAAGAACTCAATGCAAATGCACTAGAATAACTCCCAATCTCTCAAGGAGGGTGTCTTAGGAATTGCAAATCTCGTACAAAATAAATGCTTACTTATTATTAAATTTATGTACATACTCCTTCTGTCCATATAAGAATATAATTATGAGAAACGTGTCAGTCAAATTAGCTTAACTTTGACCAAATTTATAGTAAATAATGTTAGCACTTATGTCTCAAAATAAATTTATTATAAAAGTATATTTTATAACTAATCTAATGATATATTCTCTTGTCTCATGAGTGTTAGTATCTTTTTATATAACTTTATTTAAAATTAAAATTGTTTGGCTTCTCGAAATATGAGAATTGCATTCATTTGTAGGTGGAGGGACTTATTAATAATAAACATGGAGTTTGGCAAGAGCTTCTTAGGAATAAGTATATTTGAAAAATGAAAGTTTGAGTGAGGTATACTAGAAGCTAGGAGGTTCCTATTTTTGGTCAGGATTCATGAAGGTACATGACCAATTCCTAGAAGTTGGCAAAAAATATTCCTACAGTTTTCCACTTTGCTTAAATGAGATTCTGGTAGGATACATGGCCGGGTAACTTTACCCTCAAGGAATAGTATGCACAAGAAAGAAATATATATATAATAGTTCCTTGAGTTTTTAGCACTACATCTCTTAATTTCTTTTCGCAGAGTTCTAGTGGAAGATGGATGAATTAATTAAATGGAATGAATTGGTAAAAGAGTGGCATTTGTGCAACTAGATGATATACCTTATTCCATTATAAATGTATCCTCACTAGTCAATCGATGTATAAAATAGTGAATCAAATGTCTATACCTTGAATAAATCATTATGAAAGATCAAGTTACCTCTAAAAGTCAATACATTTGTTTTGTTCTTTCTAAAAAAGGTTAATTTAACAAAAATAATTTCCTAAAAACACTGGAAGGGTGATGAAAAGTGTTGTTTTTATGGCAATAAAAAGAAACCATCTAACATTTGTTTCTAAGTGTCATGTAGCACGATTTTTTGATGATTGTTCATATAATAACTTGTGGCTTGTAACAGCAGTCACATACTATTATATTTTCAAACATAGTTACAAGAAGTAAACCCAAAGTTGCAATCTCAAACTTGAGTGGGAGCAAGTGTGATCTTTTGGTCCTTCAGATTTAGCCATATAAGTAAATATAAGAAGTACAATTCTATCTGTGATTTTTGCAGCAACACGGGTCATTCTTCTGTGGTTTCTAAAAGCATCAAACTTTTGGAATTCACATATTCTAACCGAGGATGCATCACTTTTTATATAACTAGTGAATTAGGCTGTAATCCAATTTTCGATAGAAGCTAAACTTGCAGCACTAGTTGGGCCTGACCGAAGAAGGTACTACCATTTTGTTTTGAGGCTAAATGGCCTAATGCGACCAGTGGTTCCTCTTGGGCCCCCGAACCTATTCCCTGCCGCATTTGCTTCGTCTCCGGCCCACCTGCGCCTCTAACCTGCATCGCGAATTCTGAGAAACCAGCCCCAGCTCGGCCTCAGCACCAACGGCGGTGGCAAGCGAGCCGCAGCCCCAGCCACGCAGCCACGTCTGCCGCCGTGATCGACGGATCACCACTAAGCCCTAGCCTCACACCACGATCCACCGCGGCGTGTTTCAACTTTCCAAGGCTACGTCTCCGTCGCGGGCTCGCGGCATTCTCTGCCGCGGAGGGAAGGGAAGCTAGCCAAGCCCGCCACCTGCTCGTGCAAATGCGCAGGACGGACGGCCTGCCACAACAGCAGCGCCCCCTCATCGTACACCACGTAATAACTCTAGGAACCACGAGCGGGGACCGAGAGGATTGGCAATAGGGGAGCCGAATTCCAGCACTAACTGCACTCCTGCTTGACTCACGGTTTGAGCTAGGCAATTCGACAAGAATAAGGGACACGCTTATCGACACGCAGCTCCATGCATGCTGACGAGTCGAGGGGCGTCCAGGAGCAGCAGTTTTTCTCATGTGCAGGTATGCTGCCAACGAGACCATCTTTGACCTCTCCGTAGTGTTTTTTTTTTTCATGGATCCATGGATCTTCTCATCATTCTTTTACCTGTGAATGACCTTCTATGACCACGTTGTGTTCCTTGACCTTAGCAGAAGAAAGAAAAGGCGATCTTATCTCTTCAAAGTGGATGGCACAGAGTTGGCCCACACATTTACATGCCGACGGCTATGGCCTATGGATCACTTCCATCGTAAAGGTGAGAACTATCGACTGCCAGTTCGTCTTGTGGATGTATCACTAATTAGGCATTTAACTAGTAGATACTTCGAAGAGATAGCATCACACCCGGGCCTTGAGCTTTCCATAGGCATCGCTCGGACTCATACTCATAGGGTTCTCTTGAATGGTGTAAAGGGTATGAATCTGATGAACTATTACTAAGTGCTGAATAGGCTTTGCTCTCACATACTTTAGTATTAGGAGCTATACTCTACTTTGTCTATATATTTACACAGGACACTTGTCAGAAACCATTGGAGAACTGGGAGTGCCGACTCTGCTTTATCTGTTCACTTCCACATACTGAACATTTCTTGTAATGAATGCTCACGAGATTGTGCCTATATATTTCTATTAACAAAGGACACATACCTTAACTTACAAACTAGTGTGTGAACTACTGTATCTTTAATTTGTCCTGCTGTTCATGGGAATGTGGTGAAACTCTGAATAGAAGTAGCGCGTGTGATCTGCTTAACAACCGACAGATCTACCAAGGTGGAATAGTGCCAGAAATCTGCTAACTAAGCATGCTTTTAAGTGAGAAACATCAGAGGACAAACTGGACACCACAAAAATCAACTCTAGATTTGGTAAAAAGGGAAGTCATGATGTACCTATACTATGAACCATTTAATAATGTATCGTTTAGATGCATAGGCTGATCTTTCCAGCCACAGTTCTGCTCCGCAAAGTGTTAATCATTCTTTGAGATTTCTTGATCACCTAGGCATAAATAACGTGCCATAGGTTGAGCTTTTTGGCCCCACCAATTCGTGCATAGCAATATAAGTAGGCTGATATTTGTTAACGGAGGCGTGGACCAGACCATCTTAAAATTATGCGTGAATCATGTTTGTCTAGTGAATGCTGGGTTACCCTCTGGTGGGTGTGCATGTTGGGCACTATAAGATGGGAGCATGGGGCCATACCCTGTAATATCTCTGATGGAAACGGGGATATCGATGATCTTCCCCTGATATTGGCTAACCATTAAGTCAGATGATTGCAGCATATCTATCACTGAGCAGAATTTTGCCTGCATTCTCTGGTAGCCTTGTCTTTCCCGGTTCTCTTTTGCAAAATTCCCAAACTTTGAACATTCTAGCCCTGCGTTAAGATATTTTTCAGATACTCTGATTATCTACCCTCCAAAAACTATCTTAGCTGTATTTTCATTGGAAAAAATCCAAATTACCCCCTCCTACTATTTCAGTTGGTCTAGTTTACCCCTTAACAGGATATTTTAGTTTGTTTCTCCAAGTATAAGTTGAGTCTTAATATCGAAATGTGTGAGGCGATACCGGGCGTCATAAGTTACATTACAAAAATATAACTTTATTTTTACACTGTTAGGTTATAGAAAATTTAATAATAAATTAACACTAGAGATACAATATTGTACAAAACATAATGATGGACAATTCATAATGTATTTTTCTAACATAAAATATGATGTCACCTCACGAAATTTGAAACTAAAATACAATTTGTACATAGAGAAACAAAAAGAAAAATCTCTTAAAGGTCTAAATCGGACCAACTGAAATAATTGGTGGGAGTAAATTAAATCAATGTTGGTTTAGGTGGTTATCTGGACACAGGCCAAACTTAGTTGGGCGGGGGTAGTTTGAAATTTTTCCTCTCTTTTTTGGCTTTTCCAACTTGTTGGGCATGCAAATATCACATGGTTGTTATTTCTTTCAGAAATGACATGATAGACTGGCCAATGAAAAATAGGATAGCTATCAGCCTAACACAAGGACCAAATCCTGCATTCCTCTATTTTTGGTCCCTAACCATAGAGGGGAATGCTCACTGGTGGCCTGTGAACTTTTGAGGATGCAATTGATGTTTTGGTTCAGATAACTAGGCTAAATTTTAGGCAAAGTCAGCTAGGCTAGCCGCTAGTTAACAGTCAAGTTTGGATGTTGAGAAATCTTCAACAGGAACACCAGGAGGGGCTCATTCCTTCTGAAGTTCTCTGTGTTGCCATGTTTCTGAACCTATGGGCTATGGTCACCTCTAAGGTATGGTTTGGATGTTTTGTTCATCTGACTCCGGGGAGACAAGTACACAGTATCAATACAGTCTGGAATTGATTATGAAGGTTAAGGGAGTATGACAGAATAGATAGTCCGTGATTGCCAGTAGTTTGATAGGGCCACCTTATTAGTTTGGGTAGTGATTGCCAGTAGTCTATGAATATGAAGTCCTCACGTCTAAGCCTTTAAAATACCATGCAAATAGGCATGGAATTTTTTTTTTTCATGCCTATTTGCATCCTAGTAACTTCTCAACTCTCCGAATATACAAGAGAAACCGAAAATACAAATTGGAATGTTATTATCCTTTCCTCATTCCCTGAAAAGTTGTCTACCTTTTCCCTCCTGTAAAAGTCACTGTTTGAATTGGAATATGTTTAGTATACTGCACATCGATGATTTTTTCTTCCACCTTTTGATGACTTATCTATTTGGTGTTTCAAAGCTTGGGATAGTTTTTGGAATGCAGGATTATCCTAATAGCGTCTGAGAAGGAGCTGAAATGCTTGGATAAGAGGGAAACATATTCTGTTGCCTATGCCACTTCGTCAGGCTGTGCAGACACTGACCTCCTGTCGCTCGCGCTGAGTGGGGCAGCAAACCTGAAACGCAGTGCACAGCCCTGTTGCCATCCTTCCCACAATCTCCTGCCCTGTGCTCGCCGGAGCCCACCACCGCCGAGTCCAGACCCATCACTTTCGCCACCGTCCCTGTCCTCCTGGCGCGGCCGCGCACACATGTTCCCTGCCCTCGCCGTGCGCGCCCCAACCCACTCATCATGCACAAACTCGGTTGAAAAGCCGTGCGTCGTGCGCCGCGCAATCATGGCATACCGGAAGACGTCTGCGGCCTCCATTAGGCCGCCGTTCCGTTCCAACCCACGGAAGGCTGACCTGCAGCAACTAGCTTCAACGCTTGGCTCTCCCTCTACTCTCCAGCAGGTGCATTGCAGCTCACTTGGGTCGTTTCATAACAAGGTCGATCGATCTCGATCGAGCTAGCGGCCGATGACAGATGCCACTGCCATGTAGTAGTAGTAGCCTAGGTGCATAGCTAATAGGCCTGATCGATCATCGCCATCATCCCCCGGTGTTTTACTAGTGCCATCCGACGAGGAGAAGATGAGGGTCCGCAAGGCCATTCTCCTCCTGCCAATCCTCGTCGTCCTCTTCCTCGCTGCGTCGACGTCGGCGGCGGCCAGGAAGGCCGGCGACATGCGGGGGCGGCAGCAACAGATCCTGCTGCAGGAGAAGGCGACTCTGCTGGCCCTCAAGCAGGGGCTTATGCTGCCGCCGTCGGCAGCGGCGGCCTTGGCGAACTGGAACGCGTCCAACGGCAACGTCTGCGGCTTCACCGGCATCACCTGCGACTGGCGGCGGGAGCACGTTGTTGGGCTTTCTCTCGCCAACATGGGCATCAGTGGCGCTCTTCCACCGGTCATTGGCGAGCTCTCGCACCTTCGGATCCTCGACGTGTCCAACAACAGAATCTCTGGCCGGGTACCGACGTCCGTGGGCAACCTCACGCGACTCGAGAGTCTCTTCATGAATAACAACAGTATTTCTAGCACCATAGCTTCCATCTTCAGCAACCTCTCACGGCTCCAGAGGTTCCAGTGCCTAGACATCTCCTACAATCACATCTCCGGTGCCATTACGCCGGCCCTCGGCAGCCTTGGGCAGCTCCGAAGCCTCAACATCTCTGACAACAACATCACCGGCACCATCCCTCCGTCCATCGTCAACCTGACTCTCCTTGAGTACCTCTACATGCAAGACAACTTCATCTCTGGGGAGATCCCTCTGGCCATCTGCAACCTAACAAGCCTCAAGGAGCTTGAAATGTCCGGCAACCAGCTGACAGGACAGGTTCCAGCCGAGCTCTCCAACCTCCGGAACAATATTCAAGCCATTGACATCGGCGCTAACCAACTCCATGGAGGAATACCGCCTTCCCTGTCCGAGCTGACGCACCTGATGTATCTCGGACTCTGGCAAAACAACCTGTCCGGGATCATCCCACCAGCTATCTTCCTCAACTGCACAGTGTTGGGCCTCATCGACGTCGGCAGTAACAATCTTTCAGGCGAGATCCCCCGCGCCATCTCGATCACCAAAGGCTGCTCGTTTCGCGTCCTCAACCTCTACGACAACAAGCTCCAAGGGACGCTCCCACGGTGGCTCGCCAACTGCACCGATCTGATGACGCTAGATGTGGAGAGCAACTTGCTGGACGACGAGCTGCCTACGAGCATCATCTCCGGCAAGCAGGGCTTCATGTACCTGCATCTGTCTAACAACTACCGTTTCCGGAGCCACGACGGCAACAAGAACCTGGAGCCGTTCTTCGTCGCGCTGTCGAACTGCACGATATTGCAGGAGGTGGAGGCCGGCCACGTCGGGATGGGTGGGCAGCTGCCAAGTCGGCTGGGCTCGCTGCTCCCGAGCAGCCTGTGGCACCTCAACCTGGAGCTGAACGCCATCGAAGGCCCAATCCCGGAGTCCATCGGGGACGTCATCAACATGACGTGGATGAACCTGTCGAGCAACTTGCTCAACGGGACGATCCCGGCGTCCCTCTGCCGGCTGAAGAAGAGCCTGGAGCGGCTCTCGCTGTCCAACAACACCCTGACCGGCGAAATCCCGGCGTGCATTGGCAATGCCACACAGCTCGGCGCGCTCGATCTGTCGTACAACGCGCTGTCCGGGGCCATCCCCAGCGGCATCGGGGCCCTCGGCGGGCTCCAGTCTCTCCTCCTGCAGAGAAACAAGCTGTCTGGGGCCATACCCCCGAGCCTCGGCGGGTGTGGCAGGCTGTTAGTCATCGACCTCTCCAGCAACGGCTTGACCGGGGTGATACCAGACGAGGTCGCCGGCATCGCCAAGACGACACTGTTGACACTAAACCTGTCGCGCAATCAGCTTGGGGGCAAGCTGCCGGGGGGCCTCAGCAACATGGAGCAAGTGGTGAAGATCGACCTGTCATGGAACAAGCTCAACGGTGAGATCTTCAGCCTCGGGGACTGCAGTGCGTTGACGGTGCTCGACATTTCACACAACTCTTTCGCCGGCGACCTCCCTCCGACGCTCGGCAAGCTGGAGTTCCTCGAGAGCCTCGACGTCTCGAGCAACCACCTCAGCGGTGAGATCCCCACTGGCCTGCTGACCAATTGTCACAAGCTGAGATATCTCAACCTGTCATGCAACGACTTCTGGGGCGTCGTCCCCAACACGGTCCCTTTCGTGAATTTCAGCTGTCTCTCCTACCTCGGCAACCGCCGCCTCTCTGGTCCGGTGATGAGGCGCTGCGGAGGGCGCCACCGCTCGTTGTACCAGTCCCGGAAGTTCTTAGTCATCATGTGTGTCTGCTCAGCGGCTCTGGCGTTCGCGCTGACGATCCTCTGCGCCGTCAGCGTCCGTAAGATCCGTGAGCGGGTCGTGGCAATGCGGCAGGACATGTTCAGGGGCCGCCGCGGCGGCGACGGCTCGTCGCCGGTGATGAAGTTCAAGTTCCCCCGGATCACGTACAGGGAGCTGGTCGAGGCCACCGAGGACTTCAGCGAGGACCGGCTCGTCGGGACGGGCAGCTACGGCCGGGTGTACCGCGGCACGCTGCGCGACGGCACCATGGTCGCCGTGAAGGTGCTGCAGCTCCAGACGGGGAATTCGACCAAGAGCTTCAACCGCGAGTGCCAGGTCCTGAAGCGCATCCGGCACCGGAACCTCATGCGCATCGTCACGGCGTGCAGCCTGCCGGACTTCAAGGCGCTGGTGCTGCCGTTCATGGCGAACGGCAGCCTGGAGCGGTGCCTCCATGCGGGTCCCCCGGCGGAGCTCAGCCTCGTGCAGCGGGTCAACATCTGCAGCAACATCGCCGAGGGGATGGCGTACCTGCACCACCACTCGCCGGTCAAGGTCATCCACTGCGACCTCAAGCCCAGCAACGTCCTCATCAACGACGACATGACCGCGCTAGTCTCCGACTTCGGCATCTCCCGGCTCGTCATGAGCATCGGTGGCGTCGCCAACACCGCCGACGTCGGCAACTCCACGGCGAACATGCTATGCGGCTCCATCGGGTACATCCCTCCAGGTACGTGGCATCCAATAGCACGCTTCCTTCGACGCCTCCAGTGCGTGTTTGATCGTTCCTGAGTGGTTCTTGATGATGGCCTGAAGAGTATGGCTACGGCTCGAACCCGACGACGAAGGGCGACGTGTACAGCTTCGGCGTGCTGGTGCTGGAAATGGTGACGAAGAGGAAGCCGACCGACGACATGTTCGACGCCGGACTGAGCCTGCACAAGTGGGTCAAGGCCCACTACCACGGCCGCGCCGACGCGGTGGTCGACCAGGCACTGGTGCGCATGGTTCGGGACCAGACGCCTGAGGTGAGGAGGATGTCGGACGTGGCCATCGGCGAGCTGCTGGAGCTCGGCATCCTCTGCACCCAAGAGCAGGCGTCGGCGCGGCCGACCATGATGGACGCGGCCGACGACCTGGACAGGCTCAAGCGCTACCTCGGCGGCGACACCACGGCCACCTTCGCGTCATCGCTGGGATTCTCCTCCACCACGATTGAAGACGACATCGATTGACCAGTAGGAGCAGATATATACTACGGATTTGTACGTGATGCATACATGCATAGCTAGCATTCCTCCAGGACCAGGAGGTAAGTTATGATTTTCTTTTTAAACGGGTGCAAAAACATAGGATTAATTCTTTCAAGGTGTCTGATTGATGTAATGTAAGCCTTGGCCATAGATCTATCTATATGATTCCTATTCCACAACAAGTTACTGAACTGCTTACTAGAATGCTAGCCTGTTTCTCTTTCTGAACTTTGCATGTCTTCTATTTTTTAATGTTTCTATATAAAATAGTACCTGAATAATTTGAAGCCCCTCAAGGAAGATGGCCCACACACATTACGCTTATAGCTACCTTTTCTCGTTGTAACGTTTGTTTCTTTTCTGCCTTAACATCATTATTTTTGTTGAAATAGTTTTTGTTTATTTGGTTGATTCTATAACATAGTATCTGCCTTAACATTAGCTTATTTATGTTGCATTTCTATGTCATACCTTTTCGAGAGGGGAGGAAATTAGGTCACATAGAAATTTCGTTTTTCATTTATTTAAATATACATATTCATATATTGTTATGAAAACATAGTAATTCTTCAATTATACTTTTTCTGGCTCTTTGATATTTACACTGACTAAAAACCCTTCGATTTTAGAAAAAGATATATGAATTAATGACCTGTTTGGATCTTCTCCTCTAGACTTCAGAGTTCTAAAAATTCTAAAGCACTTTAGCTCGCTTTTGAGCTCTACAGCTCTAATGTGAGGTAGGATGAAGTTTAGAACTAATTTTGGACCATGCGTTTGGAGTTTTAGCTCTAAAGAGGAACCCTCTTGTAAATTTAAATTTTCTATCATCTTGTACCTTCTCTTGCAGATCATAGTAGCCTTTTGTTGCTCTAAGACATTGTCAGATTGCTGGGGACCAAAGCTCCACAGTTTTCCTTCAAAAATGAAAACATTGTCAGATTCATCATAAAAATTACACCGCTCTTGTCTGCTTAATCAAACATCCATCGGTGCCTCAAGTCAACTCAAACAAATTCCTGAACTTTCACTGACTCCAGTGAGCTAGTGCCATCCTACGTACTGCTGACATCCTACGTACTGCTGACATGATCGTTTCTGCTTGTGAATAACTTCTAGTTCTAGTTGAAAAACAATTAGACAATGTCAGTTTCTCTACCCAGGAGCTTACCATACATGTGTATTGGTAATTGATGAACTGATTACATGTAAACTCAAAAGTGGGTAAGCTTTTCGTGTTTTTCTCATAATGTTGCCCATTGGATCATCCTATTCCTCCTCTCGGTTACCGCTATGAAAAATATTGAATTTGAAGCATAATCGTTGGAATCAACATGTTTTTTCATTTATCCCTTTGTCGATGTCAACGGTGATAACAACACTTTCCACCTAGAACACGGGGAAAAAGCAACTTGGGAGCTCAGATCTACGACAAGAGAACATGCTAGGTTGGTGAGCGTTGATAACACGGTGAGGAAAGATGCGTAGGGATTAAAAGTGCTTTGATAAATTTTTTTTATCGGCATTACACACTTTGTTTTACCACATGGCAAAATTCAAGTTTGTAATGCGGAATTGAGTTGTGCACTTTTTGTCTATTTTCCTAATCCACACTTGTTTTGTCCATATTGAATCAGTTATTGCTCCTTTTTATTCTTTATAGGGTGAATGACAATGTGGTTGTTTTCGTCTCCAATTTTTCATAGTTTTTCATCTATATTTGCCCTTTATCTACTAACTATGCCTACATATTTCTTTTTGAGATTACATACAACGAAGACGCCGAACACGTGTGAACACTCACCCTATAATTTGCAGTTTTCTTAGTTTATTATTCTAATTTTACTATTTATGATTGTATAAGGCATGGGCTCTTTTGTTTAATCTAAACTGTTAGATCAACATAAAACTTAACAGTATAGGTTCTTATATATATATTTTTCAACTAATCTCGTAGTTCATAATCCCTCTTGATGTAATGATGGCTTCTTTTAATATCGTTGTAATAAGATAATAGATGATGCATGCATCAGTCACCTACATACGTGGATACGCTTTACAAAAGATTAGCATAGGCATGGCATGATATAGTGTAGCTGCATATGGATTGAGATTTTCAGTCTGAAAGTGTGGCCTATGAGCATATATAAAACAAGCAAGGCCAGCCGTGCAAAAGTTGGATGGAAAGTTGCCTGCGTGAATCGTGTTTCGGATAAACGTAACCGAGCGTGCGTTGGAGCATATTGCCTAAACTGGACCAGACTAGCAAACTAAATATAATATTCTAATTCTAGTGGTGATGGATGATTGGATATTGAGTATATGCAATGATGCACGCAGCTGATGCAAGAGTCGTCTTAATTGTGCGCTTAGCCAAAATCCGATCCAATGGGGCCAATGGTCCACTTCTGATGTTTCTCATTGGGTGTTTTAAGACAGTAGTTTGGATGCGCAGATATGAGAGTAATCATTATGGATAAGGTGAATAGCACATTGTGGATATATATATATCTATATTTTTGACAAATTAATGTTGATAAGTTTGAATCTTAGTTGTGCATCCATATCTTGCAGGTGAATCGAGGTGCTTTGTCTGGTTGGTTAATCCCTGCCACACCTCGATATATTAAACTACTATAAAGCTAAGACTCACTGGCCATTTCTCTAGCGTATCCTTACACCACGTTATCATTAGGGCCCATAGTCACTATGAGCTAAAGCTAAGACCCACTGGCCATTTCTCTAGCGTATCGTTGCGTCACGTCATCACTAGGGCCCATAGTCACTATAGTTATCCACTTCATTAGTCCATTATCGAGATGTAATTATAGTCAACTAGCATTTGGAATTATGATCTACATATCATCAAGAGACGTCACCCACTAGCATTATGCCACATCATCCACTAATATTAACTTATAATTATTTCTTTTTTTAAATAAATAATCTTATTCCAAATCATCAGCAATTTCCGTGGAAATGCAATCCTTGATACCTTTAAGGTTTATGTGTATGCAACTTTTTATTGAATAACCTAAATTCCCGCGGCAACGCGCGAGGACCACATAGTTTTACTTGTGAGAAACTAATTTAATGTATACATACATATATATGAACATGATGTGTGCCACCGTTCACACCATGTGTATTATGTGTCATGTGTGTGCAATGAGGTGATTGTTATATCTATTTTCACTTTAATCGCATAGTCCAAGCAAATGTTTCAACTAAACCCACACTAAACAAACATGGAGGCACCATGTACAAAAGGGAAATTCGAATATGGGTGCAAAAGGTACATAGACTAATTGATAACTAGTAAAATGTACTATAACAGCCGGACAAACATATATGAATGATGTTTTAGAATATGAACAAATTAGTGAGAGAAGAGATAAATATTTTGATTAGTTGTTGGCTCCTCATCTTAACCCTCTAACACCACTTATCATTTTTCTAAAAAAAATACTATTATGTGTAGGAGCAAAACTTTTTTTCACAAATCACAATGGTGCCTTGGCACGTTTTTCAAGCAGATCAACAACCGAAAAACACGCATGGTCGTGATTTACATAGTATTTTGCGACAAACCAGCTATGCACAAAGGCACGACCAAATCAAGGTTCATGGCCGCTAGGTCAAGTTCATCGAAAACAACATCTGCAGTGCCTCCTGCTTCGAGGATGGCAAAGGGGCCACAAAGATCTCCCGAAACTTTTCAATGACCTCGGCATCCACAACATTGTTTTTGTCGATGGCAGACACCAAGCTTTTGCTTAACAACATTCTCCGCCTGGAGCATGGAGTTGGCCGTGCAAGGTTTCCTGGCGAGGCATTCATAGCGCCTCGGCTTGAGCACCAACTTCGGCATCTTGGACCTCCTCAGCTTAGGACCAGCACGAATGACACTGTGACTCGATGTCTTCTTCAAGTGACCTCGACTGCGATGGGCGGGGAGGGGTGGTGCAAAGTGTGTTCCGCGCTATACCATCCTCGTTGTCGTATGCCGGCAGGATTTTGCTAGGAGGGTAGTTGACCATGTTGGTGGCCATCAGCGCACCGTGGCCACAATCTGAACGGAGCGTCGGCCGGGGGCTAGATCATGGAATGTTGCTTCTCAACCAACATTGGGTTCAGCATCATTCCTGCCACTGGTGGATGTTGTCTCGGTCGGCTCCACAACACCATGTCCACCTCGGCCTTGAGCCAACACACAATGAGCTAGGATGCCGTTCTGCTGATGCTGGCTGGTAATTCACACATACACTACTGGAAACTCGAATTGTTCCGTGAGTGTCGACTTTTTCCGTGTGTTTTTCTGCACAGAAAAAATCCAATTTTTCTATGGTTTTCTATAAAAACCCACAGAAAAATACATAAAACTGACAGAAAAATTGCATGATTTTTTCGCGTGTGTGAAAACCCACAGAAAAATTGAATGCACACACAGAAAAATTATAATTTTTCTGTGTGTTTCTACAAAACCCACGGAAAAATTAAATGCACACACAGACCATGGCGGCCATGGCGAACCGCACGAACACGGCCACAGCTGCTGCTGCGGCAGCCCGGACCATAAGCACCTTCATCACCACGTCCGCAGTCACGGCGAGATCTAGCGGCAGCTCCCAGGTCCAGCAAGGCAAGCTCCCATCCCCTTCCTCCTACTACCCCTCTCTCATGGCATCGTCTCTTCTCTGTACAGGTCCATGGCATGAAGGCGACGAGCGAGGAAACAAATCAACAACTTCTGTCTTTTGCTCAGGTACTGCTATGCTACTGAATCTTCGGGGGGCTTCCACTGTTCCTCCTGAATTATTAGGCGAATTTGATCCTACAACTAAGCTAGTAGTTCATTGGGGGACGGAAAATATTGGCATCACCCAATAGCTGGTTGAGAAAATGCATAAGGATGTTCAATTACATTTGCCAAGAATATGTCCCTACGAGGAAAAGAAATGATTAATACTCGGAACTTTATATGGTAGTAACCTGCAACCAAGTCTTAAAAAGTATAATTACAGTATTTTACTTAAGACCTGAACACTTTCTGGTTTGGCCATGCTAGAAAAAAATGTGCTTGTTGCATCCAGGCTGGGCTCGTTGCAACTATCAGGCAGTTGATGTTGTGCCATAAGACATTTTTATTTTCACATAACCAAGCTTCTGATGCAACTTCTGGAAGTGGCCTGTTTTCAAGATTTATTATAGGAACTAATTATCTCTTGTTGTGATTCTGAATTTCTTAGAGAATATACGGATGCAGTGCAAACAATTTGTCAAGTAAGAAATGATTTCAGTTGATGCCTTTGATCAGTAGTTTTATTTTTGTAACTACTTGTAATGTTTGACTTATCAAGTCTCAGCACTTAGTTGAGTCAAGCTTGCTAGTCATATACCATAATACCATACTATAAACCGATTGCATCTGCAACTTCGAGCGTATGAGCACATATAGTAGAGTTTAGAAATTTCCTTGGTGTTTATTTTTTTCATTTAAGTTGCCTTATTTGGTGTAACACCCTGGTGTTAATATTTCCTTAATCATATGCATTGCATTTGCATAAGCATCATTAGCATGATCATTAAGTAAATTTAATCCATGCTTGTGTGTGATGCTAGGATTAATGTTGTGTTGTTATCGAATCATGATAAAAGGGTTCAAGTAAATGATGTTTGACCACTAAGTCAACTTAGAAATGCTTAGGGTGTAAAATGAAATCATGTTTATGTTAATCACTTAGGCTAATTAAGCTCCTAAGTTAATGTTGACTCATATTGACCAATTGAGTGTTTCTGGTAGACTTGTTTAAAAGTGATAGTTAGAGTGCTTACATGTTTGTGCACCTTTAAGATGAAATATGTATATTTTGATAAGGAACAAAAGTTGTTTTGGGCTCAAGTTATGAAAATGTGTCTAACATGTTCAAAAGTTTGAAAAAAAAGCAGATTTGGAAGCTGTTTTCAGTCTCGCCGTACCTTACATCAGGAGCTCGTAACTTTTTATCTAGGCCGAATTAGACTCTGCTGGTATTGAGTCGATTGTTCAACACACATAGTTCTACCATTTTGGTACAGAAAGTTTTTTCTGGAACTCGATGGTTTGGGAGATACAGGGTCAAGAACATAGCGTTTTTAGTCAGTTTGTTTAGACTGAATCGAATTCGATTCAGTTCGAATCGTCCAGATCGACGCCGGCCGGACAGCCGTCCGTGAGCTTTGGCCGTCGCGTGTCCGACCACCTCATCACACGAATTGAAGTCAAACCAAGCCTTTACTCCACTTCACCCACTGTTTCCTCACTCGCCACTCCACCTTTTCCACCTCACCGCACGCAGGTGAGGCGAGCAGAGCCGACGCCGTCGCCGTGGCAGCGCGCCGCCATCGTTCCTGCAGCTCCTTGCGCCATTTTTTTTCTCGTAGCCACCAACGAGCTCGCCTCCGTCCGCTCCACCCGTTCCTGTCCGCTAGCGACGCCAACGGCGAAGGTAGTGGCCGAATTGCCGTTCTTCTCCCACCGTTCATGGCCGCCGCTGCCAGTTGCCATTGCCGAGCGCCTCTGGCACTGCTTTTCCTCCCTCTCTCTTTTGCTAGGGTCGCTAGGACCTGCTAGTGCTAATGGCAAGGTCGGCCTGGCCGCTTAGAGCCTTGCTCACCGTCGCCTGGAACGACGTCGTCGTTCGTAGTATTCTGTTCTGGGGATGGAGGACCTAAAGCAAGAATAGATTAGTCTTTCTGGACTTAGATGTAAACTACACAGACACACGGTTTTGCTGATCTAGGCTCTATGTAATTTCGCAAAAGTGTAGGGTTCTCGAGGCAAAACTGGTTTTCTATTTATGTTTAAAGATTCTATTTTTAGATTTCTGTTAAATCTTTCAAAATTCATATCTTGAGAAATATTAGTCCGATGAGGTTGATTCAAGTTGCAGTATTTTTCTTATGATATGATCTATGCATGGAAAATATGATATATACTTTTGTAGAAACTTTTTGGTATAGATTTATTTATGTGCTTTAATTCTTGATATCTTAGAAAATACATAAGTAATTCTATAGAGCTCAGAAAAATATGATTCTTATTTTGTTGTTCTTGTGTTGACATGCCCTTTATAGGAAAAATATATCATGGTCACTTTTAGTATAAAGTTTGGTAGTTGTAGTTCAAGTGGTATATATTGCCTTGAATGTAAATAATTCATAATAAATAATATATGCATAATTTGAAATTAGCAAAAATTGTGGCTCAGTTGTATGCTTATATGAGACTATTGATATATTGAGATCTATTGTTTCATAAGTTTGGTAGTACAAAGTATTTTCGAGGGTAATTCTATCCTGCTATTTGTCTTTTTTGTGTAGTACAATTGGCTTATCCAATTGAGCTAAAATTTTTGTGGCAGGCTAGATTTGCCATGTTCTATCTGTTATAATTTTCTAGGAATTTTCTACAGTGTCGCTAGGGTAGTCCCTCTTATAACCATTTCTTAAATTAAGTGAAATTCATTCACTCATTCATGAGCATCCATGATCATCATTCATACTTGCATGTGTACACTCATGATATGATATTCATACATGTGCATACACATCATACAGGATCGCAGGGGCCAGTTCTAGTGATAGTGCACGAGGATCCCGAGGGAGAACAAGAGGAGGAGCCCGTGTCGGAGTTTCCAGGAGAGGAAGACCCAGAGGAAGGTCCACCTGCGTGTCCTGATCATCACCCCAGTGCCTTTGAGAAAGGCAAGCCCCGGTGCATTCTTACCTATGTTTTATCAAATTCACTTTGCGTTGTTTATCCTTTCTATGCATTACGTATAGAAGTTGGTTGGGAATAACCCGATTGCTGCATTTTACCTTCCTTGATACTTGATATCTTATATCCTTGTTACCTTGCTAGGGTAAGATTGAGTTAACTGCTTAGCTTTGCTTAGACGATAGAAGCCGGGTGATTCATGTCACTCACGAGATGTTAGGTGGTTACTTGAGGTTTTTGGCAACACACATGATCCTGGAATTCAATAAATAATGAACTTGAATTATCGACTACTCTTGTCATATTGAAAACCGCCCCACATTTAGCTGGTTTTATGGGACCGCGAAGCCAAATAGCTCTGTTTGGGTCGAGAATTGACGTGTTGGGTGCATCATATTGGAGATGTATAGGGGCCCGACAGGGGCACGGAGAGTAAGTCCTAATGGCCGGTCATGCCGGAGAGACTTGGCAGCCGGACGGCTCCTAGGTACGATGGCCTCGGTTGAAACCGCGACTTTACCCGAACAGTGCCAAAGGTGACTAAGGCTGCCCTTGCAAAGCATGCCTGTTTTATATGGGGAATACCTCACCAGCTGGTCAGCAATCGATTATAATCGCCATCGTTCCTGGATAGTGAACATTTGACTCTGAACGTCGATATTAATAAATCATGGTGTTATGATGGTGATATGGATGGTTTTAGAAACGCTAAGTGAAACATGGTAACCAACGATGCTTAATGTTTTTCTTGAGTCTTAGTTTGGTTAAAAGCAATGAATTAGTATAGTGATCATGTAGTAAAGCAGGTTATACTTTTAAGCTGATGCTAATCTTTAATAATGGTTTATAGAAGAAAAACTTATGCTTTTTGCCAAAGAGTCAAGCTAGCCCACTTTATCAAGCCGTTCATGATCCTTGAAAGTTACTTTATTTTCTATTTAAGACGGGTAAGTCTAGCTGAGTACTTTCTCGTACTCAGGGCTTTGTTCCCATTGTTGTTGCAGATGGACAAATGTTTTATGGATATTGTGCGAACCGTCTCTACCCCGCAGTGGGAGATGAGTAGACCAAGGGCAATGGTTTTATCTATATTAGCTACTCACCTAATGCTGTTGTTGGACTGATCACTATGTTGGCACTGTAATATAAATAAGTGTGGATGTGGGTGAAGTTTAAAAACTTATGTTGCTTTCGCTATAAACTCCGAACTTGGTATTGTAATACCTTTGGTTAAATAAGGTGATGTATTTTGCTATGTACAAACTTTATGTAACTTGTGGACGGTGATGTGAAATTAATGATCCTGGATGAGTTGTGAAAAGTTTGAAATCTTTTGAGGTTTCACGGACTACCGGGTTTATATAGTTTTAAGTGCAACCTGAGCTGCTTCGGCGGCTTAGTTTGCATTTAAACCTATGTAAATTGGTCAGTTCTGTTACAGTTGGTACCGGAGCATGGTTTCACAGTCACTGTTCACTTGTGTATTTTAAACAAAAGATTTTTGGGGATTTATAAAAATATTTGTTAAATTTTAGCCACATATGTATACACTTAGGTGTGAAAGATGGTAATTTTAAATTTGTAGTGTGCCAGTGATCATGTCCTTAAGCCCAGTTAGGATTTTTCAGGTGGCTTATATAAATACTAACTTGGGATTGCATCGTATTTTTATTTGCCGTTGCCCAAACAATGGCGGATTCGTATGGGTGCCATTCACTTGAATGGTAATGTATGGATCATTTTGCCTCTACGCCAAGGTAAGTGTGAGTTGTGAGAGCATGATCGGATACATAGCCGGTCGAGGGGAGTGCTTGTATGACACTGGATTATTTACATGTTTCACACATGTTCATATGAAAGTGTCTTATGTGTTGGGTTTCTGTCTTCTGACGATGCCGTCTTCTGACGATGAATCGGGTAGCGTGCACCTACATGTATGTGTATGTGGGAATATACATAGATGGAGGGGGTGCGAGTAATTGGTGTTTTCACCTTGTTCGGAAGGTGCGTGGATCTTTCGTTGAATTGCATGGGCATGTGTGGTTGGGCTGAAATGAATCTTCTGCAAGTACAACTAACAGCGCCAACATGTAGCACGAGTTAGTTACATATATAATGAGAGAACGTATGTATGCCACCGTCTAGAACGTATATAGTTAATAGGTTTGTGAGGACGTAAGACACGTGCATGCATCATGTTTAAATGGCTACTTCATTTCAATGCATTGTTTCTTTCCCCGTAATTGGATCGTCCCATTTTGATAAAATTGCCAATTTAATATCCGTTTTCATGCAAGTTGCAACCTTTCTGGAATAGATGGTGGATACTTCTCATGCAGCTGAGGGTGGTGAGGACAACCATGATCACCCACCATACCCACCTCCTTTGAACCCAATGGATCAGCTTGTGATTCAGCTTTTGGAAGCAGCTCGCTGCAACATCGAGGCTAATGACCGCCGCATTCAGTTCCAGGGTGGTGAGGCAGTGAATCAGTACAGCTCATTCAAGGACTTCTTGGACACCAAGCCTCCGGTGTTCAAAGAGGCTGCAGAACCACTTAAGGCAGATGAGTGGCTTAACACTATGAAGAACAAGTTTTGTCTGCTGAGAATGACTAATGAGTTGAAGGCGGAATATGCTGCTCACATGTTAGAGGGACCTGTCGAAATTTGGTAGGCTAATCACCGCACTACTTTCCGTGAGGGTGTTCCTATCACATGGGAGCAGTTTGTTGCTGCTTTCTGTGCTAACTACATTCCCCCAAGTTTGATGGCAATGAAGAAGTCGGAATTCCTGAAGCTTACCATGGGCACTCACACGGTGAAGGAGTATCTGCATGCTTTTAACAAATTATCTCAGTATGCTCCTGAGTTTGTGAATAATGATGAGAACAAGATTGCAAGTTTCAAGAGGGGTCTTAGCTCCAAACTGATGAAGACCATGGGTATCTCTACCCGTGTTACTTTTAATGACTTCCTCAATGACTGCTTGACCCAGGAGAATAACAACAATATACATGCAGCAGGCAAGAATCATAAGAGGTCTTTTGAGTCAGGGCCTTCATAGACTAAGGCTCCTATGGGAGGTCATTCTTATCGTCCGCCCATTCCTGGTGCTAGATTTGGGCCACCGCAGAAGCAGAATAACAACGCTCGCAATTATCAGAAGCCCCAGAAGCCTTATAGGGTTGCAATACCATAGGTTAAGGCTGGACAGGGCAATCCAGCAAGAGCTACATCAAATGTCAAGGGACCGTGCTTTAATTGTGGAGAGTCTGGACATTTCTCTCATTCTGCCCACATCCCAAGAAGAAGCAGAACACTTATCCAGCTCGTGTGAACTACACCACTATGGATGATCTTCCTAAAGGCGAACCTGTAACAACGGGTATGTTCTCGGTGAACCAACACTCTACAATTGTTTTGTTTGATTCTGGATCATCACATTCATTCATGAGCCAAGCATTTGCACGAAAATATGAGCAAAATATAATTGAGTTACAATATGGGTACCGTATAAGTTTAGCAGGGGCTGACCTTATCACCAACCAGATGGTTCAAGGTGTGTCCTTAGTTATCGGGACAAGAAGATATATGGTCAACTTAGTAGTAATGCCAGGCTTAATAATGGATGTAATCATGGGTATGAATTGGATGAAGGATAAGGGGGTTATCATTGATCCAAGAAATAGGACCCTTATGCTTAAGGAACCCATGGGTGAGGGTACTTTCCAAGTATTGTTGCCTAGAAAGTGTGAACTTACCACTATCTCATGTGCTACCAAGGTTACTCCATTTCATGAGATTCCTGTAGTGTGTGAGTTTCCTGATGTGTTCCCTGATGATCTGTCGGGACCTCCACCCGACAGAGACATCGAGTTTGATATAGAGCTAGTGCCTGGTACGATGCCAATATCTCGAAGACCTTATAAGATGTCGCCAGATGAGCTAGCTGAGCTAAAGAAACAATTGATAGACTTGCAAGATAAAGGTCTCATCTAGCTAAGTAAGTCCGAGTGGGGTTGTCCTGCTTTGTTCGTTAAGAAGAAGGACCAATCCCTGAGAATGTGCATAGATTATAGACCACTTAATGCTGTGACAATTAAGAACAAGTATCCTTTACCTCGTATTGATATCTTGTTCGATCAATTGTCTAAAGCTAAAGTGTTCTCCAAAATTGACTTGAGGTCAGGATATCATCAGATCAAGATAAAGCCACAAGACATACCTAAGACCGCTTTTTCCACCAGATACGGGTTATATGAGTATCTTGTCATGTCGTTTGGCTTAACAAATGCTCCTGCCTATTTCATGTATCTGATGAATTCGGTCTTTATGCCACAGTTAGATAAATTTGTGGTTGTGTTCATAGATGATATCTTGATATATTCTGAAAATGAAGAAGAACATGCCGAGCATTTGCAAATTGTGTTGAAACGACTTCGAAAGCACAAGTTGTATGCCAAGTTTAGTAAGTGCGAGTTCTGGCTAAAGAGGACTCAATTCCTTGGACATATCTTATCAGAAGAAGGGATTTTAGTAGATCCAAGCAAAGTGCAGGAAGTTATGGACCGGAAAGCCCCAACTTCGTCTCGGAAGTTCAGAGTTTTCTTGGTCTAGCTGGTTATTATCGTCATTTTATTCCTGATTTCTCCAAAATTGCAAAACCAATGACTAGTTTGCTGCAGAAAGATCGTAAGTTTGTATGGACAGAGGAGTGTGAGGAAGCATTTCGCACTTTGCGAAAGTTGCTAACTATGGCTCCTGTTTTAGCACAACCATATATAGAGAAACCTTTTGATGTGTATTGTGATGCTTCAAAGAATGGTTTAGGGTGTGTGTTAATGCAAGAGGGATGAGTGATTGCCTATGCTTCACGATAGCTGAGAACACATGAAGCCAACTATCCAACACATGACTTAGAGTTAGCAGCTGTTGTGCATGCTTTGAAGATATGGAGGCACTATCTGCTCGGGAGTGCTTGCAATGTATATACAGATCACAAAAGTTTAAAGTACATCTTCACTCAGCCTGAGCTGAATATGAGACAGAGAAGGTGGTTAGAACTTATCAAGGATTACAACTCACAATTTTACTATCATCCAGGCAAGGCAAACGTTGTGGCGGATGCCTTGAGTCGGAAGTCACATTGCAATGTTGTACAACCTCTTCTAGCTGAGAAGTTTGACATGATGCATCCTGAAGTACTTTTTAGTATTCAAATTAGTTGCTCACTTGAAAATCGGATCATTGAAGGCCAAAAGAATGATGCAAAGATTGATTCTTTGAAGAAGATGACCATGAAAGTGCATCATCCGCACTTCTGTATAGATGAGCAAGGAGTGTTGTGGCATAATAATCGCCTAGTAGTACCTGTTGATGAGGCACTAAAGAATGAGATAATGAATGAAGCTCACAATTCCAAGCTATCCATGCATCCTGGGAGTAGTAAGATGTATCATGATTTGAAAGTTCGTTATTGGTGGGCCAACATGAAGAAGGAGATAGCAGCTTATGTTGCCAAGTGTGATACTTGTTGTCGAGTCAAGGCTATACATATGAATCCCGCAGGTACACTTCGACCTTTACCTGTACCAGATTGGAAGTGGGAAGACATAACCATGGACTTTATCATGAGACTTCCTGTCAGTAATAAGGGACATGATTCAATTTGGGTAATTGTTGATCGTCTTACAAAGTCAGCTCATTTTCTACCCGTTCATACTTCTTATCAACCCTACCAGTATGCTAACTTGTATGTCAAGGAGATTATTAGATTACATGGGGTTCCCAAGACCATCGTATCGGATAGAGGTTCACAACTCACTGCTCATTTCTAGCGTCGTATGCAAGAAGATTTGGGTACCAAATTGCTTCACAGTACAGCCTATCATCCATAGACATCAGGACAGACTGAAGAGTCAATGAAATACTAGAAGATTTGCTGAGAGCTTCTGTGTTATCTTCTTTTTCTTCTCAAAAATCATGGGAAAAATGGGTACCTCTGGTGGAATTTTTCTATAACAATAGTTATCAAGAAAGTATCAAAATGGCTCCATATCAAGCTTTGTATGGCAGAAAGTGTAGAACTCCAATGAATTAGGTTGAACCTGGAGAGCGAAGGCACTATGGAATTGACTTTGTTGCAAAAGCAGAACAACAAGTTAGAGTTATTCAAGAATACCTAAGAGCTGCACAGTCACGTTAGAAGAGTTATGCAGATAAGAGAAGGTGACCGCTCGAGTTTGAAGTAAGTGAACATGTTTACTTGAAGGTATCACCTACGAAAGGTGTTCAACGGTTTGGTGTGAAGCGAAAGCTTGCCCCAAGATATGTAGGACCATATAAAATCCTGGAGAAAGTTGGTGAAGTTGCTTACAAATTAGAGTTACCTTCTGAGATGAGTATGATCTTTCCTGTCTTTCACGTGTCCCAACTCAAGAAGTGTTTGCGTGTTCCTACGGAGGAGGTAGAACCACGTGGGATCAAGCTAAAGCCAGACTTAGAGTATCAAGAAGCACCGGTTCGAATCCTCGACACTAAGGATAGAGTAACTCGCAATAGGACAGTGAAGATCTATAAGATCTTGTGGAGTCATCACGATGAGAATGATGCAACTTGGGAAACGGAAGGCTATCTGCGTGAAGTTTACCCCGATTTTTATAAACAACGGTTCGTAACACAAATCTCAGGACGAGATTCTTTTAAGGGGGAAAGTGTTGTAACACCCTGGTGTTAATATTTCCTTAATCATATGCATTGCATTTGCATAAGCATCATTAGCATGATCATTAAGTAAATTTAAATCCATGCTTGTGTGTGATGCTAGGATTAATGTTGTCTTGTTATGGAATCATGATAAAAGGGTTCAAGTGACTGATGTTTGACCACTAAGTCAACTTAGAAATGCTTAGGGTGTAAAATGAAATCATGTTTATGTTAATCACTTAGGCTAATTAAGCTCCTAAGTTAATGTTGACTCATATTGACTAATTGAGTGTTTCTGCTAGACTTGTTTAAAAGTGATAGTTAGATTGCTTACATGTTTGTGCACCTTTAAGATTAAATATGTATATTTTGATAAGGAACAAAAGTTGTTTTGGGCTCAAGTAATTAAAATGTGTCTAACATGTTCAAAAGTTTGAAAAAAGCAGATTTGGAAGCTGTTTTCAGTCTCGCTGTACCTTACTTTGGGAGCTCGTAACTTTTTACCTAGGCCAAATTAACTCTACTAGTGTTGATTCAATTGTTCACCACACATAGCTCTACCATTTTGGTACATAAATTTTTTGCTGGAACTCGATGGTTTGGGAGATATAGGGTCGAGAACATGGCATTTTCAGTCAGTTTGTTTAGACTGAATCAAATTCGATTCAGTTCGAATCGTCTAGATCGACGCCGGCCGGACAGCCGTCCATGAGCTTTGGCCACCGCGTGTCCGACCACCTCATCATGCGAATTGAAAGAAGTCGAGCTACAGCGCCAAGCCTTTACTCCACTTCACCCACTGTTTCCTCACTCGCCACTCCACCTATTCCACCTCACCGCACGCAGGTGAGGCGAGCAGAGCCGACGCTATCGTCGTGGCACCAACGAGCTCACCTCCATCCACTCCACCCGTTCCTATCTGCTAGCGACGCCAACGGCGAAGGTAGTGGCCGAATTGCCGTTCTTCTCCCACCGTTCATGGCCGCCGCCGCCAGTTGCCATTGTCGAGCACCTCTGGCACTGCTTTTCCTCCCTCTCTCTTTTGCTAGGGTCGCTAGGACCTGCTGGTGCTAATGGCAAGGTCGGCCTGGCCACTTAGAGCCTTGCTCACCGTCGCCAGGAACGACGTCGTCGTTCGTAGTATTCTGTTCTGGGGATGGAGGACCTAAAGCAAGAATAGATTACTCTTTCTGGACTGAGATGTAAACTACACAGACACATGGTTTTGCTGATCTAGGCTCTGTGTAATTTCACAAAAGTGTAGGGTTCTCGAGGCAAAACTGGTTTTCTATTTATGTTTAAAGATTCTGTTTTTAGATTTCTGTTAAATCTTTCAAAATTCATATCTTGAGAAATATTAGTCCGATGAGGTTGATTCAAGTTGCAGTATTTTTCTTATGAGATGATCTATGCATGGAAAATATGATATATACTTTTGTAGAAACTTTTCGGTATAGATTTATTTATGTGCTTCAATTCTTGATATCTTAGAAAATGCATAAGTAATTCTATAGAGCTCAGAAAAATATGATTCTTATTTTGTTGTTCTTGTGTTGACATGTCCTTTATAGGAAAAATATATCATGGTCACTTTTAGTATAAAGTTTGGTAGTTGTAGTTCAAGTGGTATATATTGCCTTGAATGTAAATAATTCATAATAAATAATATATGCATAATTTGAAATTAGAAAAAATTGTATCTGTTGTTTCATAAGTTTGGTAGTACAAAGTATTTTCGGGGGTAATTCTATCCTGCTACTTGTCTTTTTTGTGTAGTACAATTGGCTTATCCAATTGAGCTAAAATATTTGTGGCATGCTAGATTTGCCATGTTCTATCTGTTATAATTTTTTAGGAATTTTCTATAGTGTCGCTAGGATAGTCCCTCTTATAACCATTTCTTAAATTAAGTGAAATTCATTCACTCATTCATGAGCATCTATGATCATCATTCATACTTGCATGTGTACATTCATGATATGATATTCATACATGTGCATACACATCATACAGGATCGCAGGGGCCAGTTCCAGCAGTAGTGCACAAGGATCTCGAGGGAGAACAAGAGGAGGAGCCCATGTCAGAGTTTCCAGGAGAGGAAGACCCAGAGGAAGATCCACCTGTGTGTCCTGATCATCACCCCAGTGCCTTTGAGAAAGGCAAGCCCCGGTGCATTCTTACCTATGTTTTATCAAATTCACTTTGCGTTGTTTATCCTTTCTATGCATTACGTATAGAAGTTGGTTGGGAATAACCCTATTGCTGCATTTTACCTTCCTTGATACTTGATATCTTATATCCTTGTTACCTTGCTAGGGTAAGATCGAGTTAACTGCTTAGCTTTGCTTAGACGGTAGAAGCCAGGTGATTCATGTCACTCGCGAGATGCTACGTGGTTACTTGAGGTTTTTGGCAGCACACATGATCCTAGAATTCACTAAATAATGAACTTGAATTATCGACTACTCTTGTCATATTGAACACCGCCCCACATTTAGCTGGTTTTATGGGACCAGGAAGCCGAATAACTCTGTTTGGGCTGGGAATTGACGTGCTGGGTGTATCGTATTGGAGATGTATAGGGGCCCGACAGGGACGCGTTGAGTAAGTCCAAATGGCCGGTTATGCCGGAGAGACTTGGCAGCCGGACGGCTCCTGGGTACAATGGCCTCGGTTGAACCCGCGACTTTACCCGAATAGTACCAAAGGTGACTAAGGATGCCCTTGCAAGGCATGCCTGGTTTATGTGAGGAATACCTCGCCAGCTGGTCAGCAATCGATTATAATCGCCATCGTTCCTGGATGGTGAACATTAGACTCTGAATGTCGATATTAATAAATCATGGTGTTATGAGGGTGATATGGATGGTTTTAGAAACGCTAAGTGAAACATGGTAACCAACGATGCTTAATGTTTCTCTTGAGGCTTAGTTTGGTAAAAGCAATGAATTAGTATAGTGATCACGTAGTAAAGCAGGTTATACTTTTAAGCTGATGCTAATCTTTAATAATGGTTTATAGAAGCAAAACTTATGCTTTTTGCCAAAGAGTCAAGCTAGCCCACTTTATCAAGCCGTTCATGATCCTTGAAAGTTACTTTATTTTCTATTTAAGACGGGTAAGTCTAGCTGAGTACTTTCTCGTACTCAGGGCTTTGTTCCCATTGTTGTTGCAGATGGACAAATGTTTTATGGATATTGTGCGAACTGTCTCTACCCCGCAGTGGGAGATGAGTAGACCAAGGGCAATGGTTTTATCTATATTAGCTACTCACCTAATGCTGTTGTTGGACTGATCACTATGTTGGCACTGTAATATAAATAAGTGTGGATGTGGGTGAAGTTTAAAAACTTATGTTGCTTTCGCTATAAACTCCGAACTTGGTATTGTAATACCTTTGGTTAAATAAGGTGATGTACTTTGCTATGTACAAACTTTATGTAACTTGTGGACGGTGATGTGAAATTAATGATCCTGGATGAGTTGTGAAAAGTTTGAAATCTTTTGAGGTTTCACGGACTACCGAGTTTTTATAGTTTTAAGTGCAACCTGGGCCGCTTCGGCAGCTTAGTTTGCATTTAAACCTATGTAAATTGGTCGATTCTATTACATTTGAAAACTAGTAGCTCAGGTTGTTTTACATCTAGTAACCTTGTATGTGCATCAGGTATGTGCATCAAGACGAGCTCCGGCCTATATCCGTGACATGGCAGCCCTTCGTCTCCATGCTACCTCCTCCATTGGGCCCTTTGCCGGTGACGAGCTCCCATCAGGTATGTGCATCCCATTTTCCCCCATTCTTGTTGTGCGAAACAGAGCTGTGTGAAGCTGTAAATAGCTGCCCAAATGTCAAATTGTTGAAAATTAAACTGTGTCTATATGCACGACACAAAGAAAATTAAATCTGTTATTATCTTGCTTATTGTGCTTTATTTGCAGGTTCATAGGAGCAGCAGTGACAGAGCAAAGAGCTGCTCATTTTCAATGATAGCAACATTGATCTTGTTATCAGCATAGTAGTGCAGTAGTTATTAATAGTCCAATTCATGAACTGCCGAGATGAGATAGCAATGCTTTTGAATGTTTTGATGCCAAAACATTTGGACATCATCTATATGTATGTATCCTGGATGCTACGAATGAATGTGCTGAACATTTACATGTATGTTGTTTGTTATGTGGTGATGAAATTTTTGTATGGACAGATTATATTATAATATGATGTTGTTACTGTTTTTAAATAATTATTATATCCAATTTGCTGCATGGGTAAGCGTATATATTTTGTGGGTGGTCTGGTATTTTTCTGTGTGTTGGATTAACCGACAGAATAATATATTTTTTCTGTGAGTACACCTAGGTTTTCTGACGGAGCAGCACTAACAGAAAAAATAATTTTTCTGTCGGTTTTTACTTTTTTCTGTGCGTATTAACGCACAGAAAATTATTTTTCAAATCTGACAAAACTAATTTTTCTGTGACTGCTCGCCCCATAGAAAAATTGTTTCTGACGGTGAACCCACAGAAAAATTCTCTGTTATTCTATTTTCGTGGGTAATTTTCTATCGGTACACCGTCAGAAATTTTTTTTCCGTGGGTATATGCATTTTTTCGTGGGTTTTTACACCCACAGAAAAATTCAAGTTTCCAATAGTGCTAGTTAAGTTTAGGTATGTGTTCTTTTTCGTTAATAGAAAGAGGAAAAATCTATTCGTTAGAAAAAGGCAGATCTAGGATAGGGACAAAGGGAGAGCTAAACAATGAAGATTTAGGACAAAAACTAAAGATTAGTGGTAATTTGATGCTAAGTACGAGTAATTTAATGAAGTAATGGGCTCATTAGGGGGCTGTTGTATGTGGAAGTGAGATAAAAGCAGAGTCTGGCCCTCATAGTTCTCCAATGGTTACTGACAAGTGTTGTGTGTAAATAGGCAAAGTAGAGTATAGCTTCTAGTAATGGTTTATCAGATTCATACCCTTTACACCATTCAAGATATGCCTATGAGTTCACACAACACCTACGAAAACCTCCAGGCCCGAGTGCGATGCTATCTCCTCAAAGTATCTACTAGTTAAATGCCTAATTGGTGATACATCCAAAAGAGGAAGCGGAATTTGATAGTTCTCACCTTTACGATGGAAGTGATCCATAGGCCATAGCCGTCGGCTTGTAGATGTGTGCCAATTCTGTGCCATCCACTTTAGACACTGAAGATGGCCTTTTCTTTCTGCTGGTAAGGTCGTTAGGAATACAACATGGTCATAGAAGGTCATTGACAGGTAAGATCCATGGATTATGCACGGAAGAAAGACTGCGGAGAGGTCAAAGATGGTCTCGTTGGCAGCATACCTGCGCATGAGAAAATTGTTTGCTCCTGCACGGGCCTCGACTCGTCAGCTTCGAGCCGCGTGTCAGCGTGTCCCTTGTTCTTGTCGAATTGCCTAGCTCAAAACGTGAGTCAAGCAGAAGTGCAGTTAGTGGAATTCGGCTCCACTATTGCCAATCCTCTCGGCCCCCGCTAGCCACCGTGGTTCCTCCTAGAGTTACGTGGTGTACCATGAGGGGGCGCTTCCGTTATGGCAGGCCGTCCATCCTGCGCATTTGCACGAGCACGTGCGTGGCGGGCTTGGCTAGCTTCCCTCCGCAGCAGAGAATGGCGCGACGGAGACGTACGTAACCTCGAAAGTTAAAACACGCCGCGGGAGGAGCTTATTTGAGCCCTCCCCGCTAGCCGCCGCTGCCGACGAGGAGTAGCGGCGATGGCGGTCCGGCCAGACGCGAGGAGGAGGAGGCGGTTGACGCGGCGGCGGGGTGCCCTCGAGTCGCCCCCCGAGGGAGACGACGCGAGGGAGGGGGAGCATTTCTGGTCCCCTCCCTGCACCCTTCCCTCGCGTCCCTCCCCACCTCTATTCTACTCCGCGAAGGTGGCCGCCGGCTGTTGGGGCACTGGATCCGGCACATCCATGGCCGGATCTGGCCCCTACGCGGTCGGATCGAGCGCTGGGACCCTGGTGGCGGCGGTGGGCCGCTCCTAGGGTTGGCGGCCTCCGGCGGCCGCTCCGGCTCACCTCCTCACCGGGGTGGGCGGCAGGACGGCCGGCCAGCCCCCCTAGGCTCGCCTGGGTCCATGGCGGTGGCCAGGCCCTTCTGCGCCTAGCTTCGAGGTCGGGCGACCTTGGCCGGGGTTAGGGTGGGAGGGCTGGCGATGCCAGGCTCAGACGCCCAGATCTGCCGGCCTGGAGGCGCAGGGCGCCTCGGCCGGGGTGGATCCGGCGACCTGACCGGCCGCACAGCCGCCAGGACCTTAGGCCCAGCCGCGCCGCGCCGATGCCTTCCTGCTCATCCTTGCGCGCGCGCGGTCTGTTCTCCGCCACCGGCTGGGCGCGGCGGCAGGTCTGCCCTCCCCTGCTCTTGCAGTGGCCGTTGGCCGCCTGCGCCGCGGTGGCGTCGCCGAGGCTGGCCTCCCGCGCGCAGGCCCTGTTCGGATGCCCTCACCCCTTCCTCTGATGGGCTGCGGCCCCGGCCGCACTGGTGGCTCTCGCTGGCGTGCCGGCTAGGCGTTGCGGCGGCGGCCGACGGTCGGTGTGGCCCTCCCCACTGTCGTACGCTGTGGGTGACGGGCCCCAGCCTCCGTGCTCTTCCACCACTGGGTTGATGGGTTGATTCGGGCTCTTCCGGGTCGTATCCCCTCCCCTTCCATGATCCTGGCACTGCTTTGGCTATGGCGGCGGGAAACACGAAGACATCCGACGCGCGTCTCCTGAATGGCCGCGTCAACTCGCTAGGGCGTGGGAGCCGCGGGGCGGCTCCGCCCCGGCGTGGTGATGGTCGGCCTTCCTCGACTGTAGCAGTGGTCCACGGCAGTGTGGGTGAAAACCCCTTCCCTTGACTTCGCGCTGGGATCGACAATGGTGGCGCGCCAGCGTCATTACCTTCTTGAAGGCATCGTCTTTGCTGCGTGTTGACTGCTGCTGCCGGTGCTGCGTCGTGAGCGAAAGCTCCCTCCGGTGCACGGTTCAACAGAGTTGGCGTCCGCGGGCGTGATTCCCTTCATGAAGGCTCCGCTGATGTACCCTCGACGCCCTAATCTGACGCCGCATCCCGCCCCTGCCGCTCGCACTGTGTCTTGTTTGCGCCTTGCCTTGCGAGGTTGCGTTGTGTTGTGGTGAAGGGCCTCTTTTCTTTTCTTCATGTTGTCGTGTTTGTGTTGGCCACAATCTTTATGGATCTGTGTCGTGTTGAGTTGTTTTTACCGTTCTTTCGACCACCTTCTTGTTAATAAAAAAGGCACGCGAAGGGTGTTCGAGTTTTAAAACACACGCCGCGGTGGCAGAGGAGGACGCGTGGTTCAGCTTCAGACTTCAGACATGGCACCCTGCGCTGGCCTGCGAACGCGAATTCGCGATGGGGGTGAGAGGCGCAGGTGGGCCGGAGACGAAGGGAAGGGATGCCCCCAATCCGCTTCAGATCGGGAGGGCCCAAGAGGAAATACACGGTCGCAAGTCGCATTCGGACTTCGGGCCCGGCAACTCAAGTCGTCGACCGGGCCCATCCAGGATGGGCAGGCGCGGGAGATGGATTTTGCGCGCCAAATCCACCACCGTCTCCTTGTCATCCTTGGTTCTTCACTTCTTCTCCCCGGCTATCGTCAACGCCGCCATATGGAGCACACACTTGGGGCACCGGATTCGGGGAGGAAGAGCCTGGGCACAGTGGCGGAGGCGCCGGTGTTGGGAGGGGCCTCGGTGCGGAAGGGGCATCGTCTCCCCTATAGGTCGCGGATCTGGCTCGGTGGCCGGACTCTTCCCCGTTGGCCGCGGATCTCGCTCGGTGGGCGGTGGCGTCCCTCTCCCCATTAGCGGCGGCAACAACGTGGCTTCAGGCTTCACCAGCGACGGCAGTCTGTTCATCAACCAGTGGAATTCCGTTCCCCTCCATCTCCATTTCCTGCTTGGTGGCAAGTTTGGATCCAACGTGGTAAGAAAAATAATTTTTGGCATTGCTCTCATATCATCGTAGCTGCCTAAATATTGGTGAGACCGTATGGGGCTGCAGTTCCTTTTCAGTTACCATTTGGGTTGTCAGTGAGACTATATGAGACTGCATGTTTTTTCTTTCTGAAAACAGATCTGAAGTGATTTGAAATGTTGGACTTTCAGTAGCGTGTAATCCACTTGAAGTGTCAGACTTTCAGTAGCGTATAATCTTAGTTCTACTAATGAAGATGTTGATTTTGTACTGACCTCCAACTTTTGTCGGCACTACGATTTGAATTTTGGTACTAAGATAGCACTTGCAACTTTTGTCAGCACTAGCATTTTGTACAACTTTGAACATTGATGCTCAGATTTTTTTCATGCGCAACTGATTACTACTACTTTGCACACTTCACTGTCTTACCCATTGTCTTTTTTTTTAAACATGCAGTAGTCCGGCTTACCTGATGTCTTACCTATTGTCAATATTCAACTCGCTTGCATTTTAGTTGTTAGGACCTAGCTGGTAGGACGCTGGCACTGATGATATAAATATTTTAGAATATGCCGGATAGATGTGTCATACAAGTGGTAGAGAAGGTAATGCTACTGCTACTGATCTGTTGAAGGTACACATAGAAATGGATTCACCGATAATTGTGATATGGTAACTGATGCAATTCTGAAACTTGAGATTCACATTTCTTTACCTCTCTGTCATCTTTCCATCATGAACCTATGATCTGAAAATGCTTATCTGAAAAATATTGCAAGCTGTAGCTCCTCTGAAAATTTGGACTAAAAACTTGTTATTGAGAATTATTTGTTCTGAAATTATGGGTTCAGGTTCAGGAAAATTATGCTTTTTCCTAAAGTTAGGTTCATTTGATATAATTTACTATGTATTATTAAGCTGAATGATTGTTGTTCTGTAATTAAAGTTATCTGAAAATAGCTTATATTTTGAACTTCTGAAACTAGCTTCCAATGGTAGTCTAACTGAACTGCTTGTCACTTCTAAAAGTATGCTGTTTTCTTGTCTGCAGTTATGAGTACCTGGCGAACCAGAAGATCAAGATGAGACCAGTTGCTGTCATCATGACTAGGATGCTACCTGTACAGGTTTCTAAATATAACAGTAACAACAATAGGAAAAGCAGAGCAATTGATATATGAACGCTTCTTTTTTTTTTTTTTTTGCTAACTTGAGTTAAATATTGGTCTAATATGATCAGTTAGCCACAGAATGGTATGTAGGAATCGTATTTATACCTGATCATAGCTATACGAAAACATTAAACAGCTTGCAGACTGTCAAATAGAAAACCCAGTGTACAATCCGTCTGTTTAGCTGCCTGTGTGTCGGATTCCAGGAACTTGTAGATAATCCTTTGCCTGTGGGCTGTAAATGCCCTAAGGAGCCAGTGAAGCAGTTGCTTGAGAGGTCAAGGCGAACCAGTTTGGTGCACCGGCCAAGGCTCTCTACTGGTATCTGCCCCGACAATTGGTTCCCTTGCAGCGAGAGAACACGGAGCTCGGCAAGGCTCCCGATGCTGCTTGGGATGCTCCCTGAGATCATGTTGCCTGAAAGGTCGAGCTCACCGAGGTTCGTGCAGTTGCCAATGGACGGCGGGATCTCTCCCTTTAGGGCGTTGTTGGACAGCGTGATGCGCGGCAGGTGGAGGGATGCGAGCTCCAATGTGAGCCATGTCGGCAAAAAGTGCTCAGATGAGAGCATTCTCGACACGAGCCAGGGCGGCGAAAAGTGCTGGGATGAGGGCATTCTCGACATGAGCCAGTTGTCCCCTGGCCACCATGCATCCTGAAAGCTCGTGCAGTTGGACAGTGCTGCGAAGAATGGATCCAGGCTGTTGTTGTCGTGGCTCCGGAAAAGGTTGTTCGACAAATGCAGGTACATGAGGTTAGGGGTGCCCGAGATGATGCTCGTAGGCAGCTCGTCGTCCAGCATGTTGTTCTCCACATCTAGAATCATCAGACGGGTGCAGTTGGAGAGCCACCGTGGAAGCATCCCTCTCAGATTGTTGTAGTAGAGGTTGAGGACAACAAACGAGCAGCCTTCGGTGCTCATCGAGATGGCATGGGGGATCTCTCCAGAAAGATGGTTATTGCCAAGGTCGAGCAAGCCAAGGTATGTGGCATTTCCAATGCACGCTGGAATTTCGCCTGTCAAGGCATTGTTGGACAGCTCGAGCCGCTCCAAGCTCTTCAGCCGGCAGAGGGACATTGGGATCGTCCCATTCAGCAAGTTGCTCGACAGGTTCAGCCATGTCATGCTGGTCATATCCCCGATAGACTCCGGGATTGGGCCCTCGATGGCGTTCAACTCCAGGTTGAGGTGCCACAGGCTGCTCGGGAGCAGCGAGCCCAGCCGACTTGGCAGCTGCCCACCCATCCCGACGTGGCCGGCCTCCACCTCCTGCAATATCGTGCAGTTCGACAGCGCGACGAAGAACGGCTCCAGGTTCTTGTTGCCGTCGTGGCTCCGGAAACGGTAGTTGTTAGACAGATGCAGGTACATGAAGCCCTGCTTGCCGGAGATGATGCTCGTAGGCAGCTCGTCGTCCAGCAAGTTGCTCTCCACATCTAGCGTAATCAGATCGGTGCAGTTGGCGAGCCACCGTGGGAGCGTCCCTTGGAGCTTGTTGTCGTAGAGGTTGAGGACGAGAAACGAGCAGCCTTTGGTGATCGAGATGGCGCGGGGGATCTCGCCTGAAAGATTGTTACTGCCGACGTCGATGAGGCCCAACACTGTGCAGTTGAGGAAGATAGCTGGTGGGATGATCCCGGACAGGCTGTTTTGCCAGAGTCCGAGATACATCAGGTGCGTCAGCTCGGACAGGGAAGGTGGTATTCCTCCATGGAGTTGGTTAGCGCCGATGTCAATGGCTAGAATATTGTTCCGGAGGTTGGAGAGCTCGGCTGGAACCTGTCCTGTCAGCTGGTTGCCGGACATTTCAAGCTCCTTGAGGCTTGTTAGGTTGCAGATGGCCAGAAGGATCTCTCCAGAGATGAAGTTGTCTTGCATGTAGAGGTACTCAAGGAGAGTCAGGTTGACGATGGACGGAGGGATGGTGCCGGTGATGTTGTTGTCAGAGATGTTGAGGCTTCGGAGCTGCCCAAGGCTGCCGAGGGCCGGCGTAATGGCACCGGAGATGTGATTGTAGGAGATGTCTAGGCACTGGAACCTCTGGAGCCGTGAGAGGTTGCTGAAGATGGAAGCTATGGTGCTAGAAATACTGTTGTTATTCATGAAGAGACTCTCGAGTCGCGTGAGGTTGCCCACGGACGTCGGTACCTGGCCAGAGATTCTGTTGTTGGACACGTCGAGGATCCGAAGGTGCGAGAGCTCGCCAATGACCGGTGGAAGAGCGCCACTGATGCCCATGTTGGCGAGAGAGAGCCCAACAACGTGCTCCCGCCGCCAGTCGCAGGTGATGCCGGTGAAGCCGCAGACGTCGCTGTTGGACGCGTTCCAGTCCGCCAAGGCCGCCGCTGCCGACGGCGGCAGCGTGAGCCCCTGCTTCAGAGCCAGCAGAGCTGCTTTCTCCCGCTGCAGGTCCACGGCACGCCTGTCCGCCGACGTCAACGCAGCTCGGAAGAGGAATAGGAGGAGAATGGCCATGCGGACCCTCATCCTGTCCTCGACGGAGAGGCACTAGAGCAGTGCCAGTAACCGCCGGGGTTGACGATGACCAGCTAGATTAATGTTGTGCCTAAGCTACTACTACATGGCAGTGGCACTGGCATCTGTCATCCGCTAGCTCGATCGAGCGAGATTATCATGCGAGGAACAAAGAGAGCTGCGCCAGCATGCTAGAGTGCAGAGAGGAGTCTGGCGTCTGCAGGGTGAGAGCGTGGGTTAGAACTTGGAACGGCCTAATGAAGGCCGCAGATGTCTTCCGGCCGGGATTCCATGATAGCGCAGCGCACGATGGATGGCTTTCCCCCCGCTTTGTGCTTGTGCATGATGAGTGGCTGGGTGTCTGAGGGCATGTGTGCGCCGCCGCACCCGAGGACGGCGACGGTCACGAAATGACGGGTGTGGCAGCTGTGGTAGGCTCCGGCGAGCACAGTGCAGGAGATTGTGGCATTTCATTTCATGTTTGCCGCCGCACTCAGCGGGAACGCCAGATGGCCATTAAGGCCAGTTCATATAAACCGGCTGAAATGGTGCCTGCCTAGGCAACAGAGTTTCAGAATCCGTTCCCCCTTCTTGGCTCTTATCCAAGCACTTCAGCTTCGTATAACCAGCACTTGGACAATCCAGAATTTCAAGAACTATCTCAAGCCTTGAAACGCCACATGATAGTCATGAAAATTTGGAAAGAAAAAACCATCAACGCGCAGCATTCTGTCATCAAGCATTCCATCATATATTACAATACAACTCAATCAATGACTTGTAATACTCAAAAAAAAATCAATGACTTGTAGAGGAAGAGGGGGAAAACATTTTATGGAATCAGAAGAAGCAAATATCAAACATTCAAATTCTTCCTTTTCGGTTACGGTTTGTTGTACAAGTCATCGTTTGAGCTGAAGTCCTGTGGGATGGTTGACGGTAGCATGTTCTACTTCACCAATACTTTTGGAAACGTTTTTCATGCCTACTATCTGGTTTAGAGCAAAATATTTTCATAGTAGTAGCAGGCATGAACTCTCTTTTCTACTGTAGTTCATTGAACCTCAAATAACCAATCCAACCAAACATCATAATTGTATCCTTAAAAGTTCATAGGCGACCTGATAGCATTGATATCTCGAGGCAAATGCAGAATTTAGTCCTACTCCCTTCGTCCTGCAAAAATAGACGCATGTACCCATTAATTACCTTCCTAATCTATTGAAATTTGAGTTTTCTTTTGGAAAATATGGAAACCACTTAATTAGTTTTAACTCTCGTACTGTTATTTAAAAAATATTATCTTCTTTGTTCCCTAAACGCATTATTATATTTGAGTACATTTCTAAAGCTCAGAATGCACTCTATTCGAGGATGGAGGGAGTAGGTGTTAGTTACCCTATATTTCTCTGGATAGTCTATCATGTGATATTTTACACCCATGTGATATTTTTCATTCGCCCAACTAGTTGGAAAGCAAAATATATAGAGAGATTAATTAGTTTTCAGAGGGAAGATAATTAGACTATCTAAACACGGGATTGAGATGTTAAAAGTTTGGGAATTTTGCAACAGAGAACCCTGAAGATTGGGCCACCACAGATTGAAGGCAAAATTTTGCTCAACCATATGTTGCACTCATCTGACTTAACTGTCAGTGTAAGCCAATATCAGGGGAAGATCATCGATATCCTGTTGCCATCAGAGATATTCCTGGGTATGGTCCCATCTTATTGTGCCAAACAGGCACACCCACTAGAGAACAACCTAGCTTTCACTAGATACACATGATTTCACATATAAGCTTTTGAACAATTTGGTCCATGCGTCAACTTATAAATATCAGCCTAAAACTGCTACTGCACGAATTGGTAGGCAGAAAGCTAAACCTACCACACGTTATTTATGCCTTACAGGTGACCAAGAAATGTAAGAATATTTAGCACTATGTGAAGGAGAACTGTGGCTAGAAAGATCAGCCTATACATCTAAATGATATTGCTAAATGCCTTTTAGGTACCTCATGCCTTCCCTTTTAACCAAATATAGTGGCACTTCTTGGGGTGTCTAATCTGTTCCCTACTGTTTCTCACTTCAAAACATGCCTAGCTTGCAGATTGGCACTATTCCATTTCAGCAGATTACACGTGCTATTTATATTCAGAGCTTCACATCATTCCCATGAAAAGAAGCAGGACAAATCAAAGAGAGTTAATGCAATAGTTTCTGAGTTGGCCCACCTAGTTCTCCAATGGTTTCTGAGTTCTGACTCTTTTTCTGTGTAATAGGCAAAGTAGAATAAAACTTGTAGTACTTTCAAATGGTGTGAGAGCAAAGCCTATCGAGCACATAGTAATGGTTCATCAGATTTGTACCTTTACACCATTTGAGACAACCCTATGACTACGAGTTCCAGCGATGCCTAAGAAAAGCTCAAAATTCGACGATATCTTTCCAAAGCATCTAGTTAGCAGCCTAATCACTAATCAGAGTGATGCACCTACAAGACGAATTGGCAGTTCATAGCTCTGACCTTTAAGATGGAAGTGAATCCATAGCCACAGGTTATAGCCATCAGCATGTAAATGTGCACCATTATGTAATCCACTTCAGACGGAGAAGGTTGCCTTTCTTTCTTCTGACAGGAAACAAAGCATGGCCGTAGAAGGTCATTCAGAGGTAAATAAAAGAATAAAATAAAAAGATCTATGGCTCCATGACAGAAGATTACGCGGTGGTCAACCTGTGGTTCCACGAAATGGGTCTCCCTGGCAGCATATCTGCACATGCACCGGTAGGGCATCGAAAAAACGCTGCTCCTGAGCTTCCCACACCCTCGTCAGTAAGGAGCTGCATCTTGCCGAATTGCCTAGCTAAAACCACGAGTCAAGCTGAAAAGAATCTCAGTGCCCTCTAGCCGCTGTGGTTCACAGCTCTCAGAGTGGCAGAGTAATCTAGAGGATGAACGGCTCGGTGCCGTTGTGGCCGGCCGTGCTGCGCATTTGTACGAGCAGGTAGTGGGCGCGTGGCGGGATCGCCCTCCGCAGCAGAAGATGGTGTGACAGGCTTACAAGCCACGAATGGATCGCGCGGTGAGGCTAGCACTAGCACCGATTGGCCGACGACAGTGGCAGCCGTGGCACCCCTGCGCTCGCAGCTGCCATCTCGCTTGCCACCCACCCCATTGGCACTGCGGCCGAGCTGGGGCGGCACAGCATTTGCGACACCGATTTCTCAGCAGGCTGCACCGCGAATCGCGGTGCAGAGTGGGAGCCACAGGACTGCGGGACAGCAGGACGGCCGGAGACTAGACTATGGGCAAAGGTAGGGCCGCTGAGCCAGGCGAAGTCGGCCGGAGTGACGAGGACTGCAGGTTGAGTTCGAGAGGGGCCTGAAGCTGATCCCCGGTGCGGGACTCTGGAGCGTCGATGGACCAAATTATGGGCTTCGGTGTTTTGCTCTTTTTTTTAAAGTGGAGCTTCGACGTTGTTGCTGTGGCTGTGCCCGTGGACTGGGCTGCTAGTGTAACGCAAAGTGGCCAAGGGGCCCAAAGCCTCGGAGCATATCGAGCAGGAGGGGAGGAAAGCGGAATAGCTCCTTTTAATTTTTTTATTTATCCTTGAATTAATAGGTTTTTTGTATATGATTTATCAAAGTAGGCGTTTAAATTTTGAAATATGATTTAGAGAAATAGTTTTTTAGTTCTTAAAGCTCACTTTTGGGGTTAATCACGTCATTGAACTATCAAAATTGCCATATTTAGTCATCAAACTTTACAATTTGGATCAGTTTCATTTATAAACTATTTAAGTAATGACTAAAAGCCATTGAACTCCTCTTTTGCATTCTTACTTCTTATCCTATATGGCCCTCTACACTACATGTATACTTTTCTTAAGGCACAAATTGCGTGTCTTTTTGTTTGTTCTTGTGTTCTTGTTGTACAAATTGACTTTTAGGCTGTTTATCCAAATTCAGTTGTTCTTGTGTTTTCAGTTGTAAGTTTCGAAAGGAATTAAGGTCCCGTTAGGCACAACTTAGCTTTACTAGTAAAGTTGCTTTTTTTGAAAAAAACAACTTCATAAGCAATTTCTAGATAAAGCTGAGCTACTTTAAAATAACCATATGGCAAAAAAAAAAAAAAACTTCACCAACAACTTCATGTATGATGAAAGAAAGAAATGAGAGAGTTAGGATAACTTACTTTTTTCAACTCTTGCACTCCATTTTTTTGTGAGAAGGAAAAAAACAGCTTACAAGTGTGAGCTGTACCAAAGAGACTCTAACTCAATGCAGGTCCTACAACCCTCACTAGCAGATAAAATCGATCAAATACGTGTAATCTCTCTCAATTTGTGTTCTTTCCGTCACCTAATATCGGACCTCTAGTCCAGACCAGATCCTAGGAATTTAGCTGACAACTACTACTACAACCTAAAATTTCTGTGGCTGTCAACAACTCGATCTAGAGTTGAATACCATACGTTCACTGGTATATATTATCATGCGAAAGCTGGACGCCTTGAATTAGCACGATCTTTCTTTCCCTTGTCAAAATCAGAGTAAACAATGTCAATGGTCTTAGCTTTGACAGGTTCGTTCCACGGTGAGACCACTCATGATGCCGTACAATAAACTTCGTAAGCAGCGGAGGGATACGTTTGATTATGCATTTGAAGCGCAATATTTCCATTTGAAGCGCAATATTTCCATGCCTGACCAATGACCATATCCTATATCTCTATGTAGTTTATACCCACTAAACAGTCAATGTGCTAAAATTAAGCCCTCGTGCTTCCACGTCATCACTCGCACACGTCCTATCGTCGTCAGGTTTGCTTTTCCAGCCGTCCGATGTACCAGCCGTAGGCACCTGTACGTGCTTCCCTTCCTTCACCTTCCGTCTTCCGAGCACACAAAGGCAGGCCCGGCCCACCATACGTCCACCCAGCAGATAGCAGCGCCGCCTGCTCACCTCTTCCTATTGCACACGAAGAGGCAAAAGCATAATAATCCATTCCTACAGCTGCTCACCACCATCGATTCCTCTACCGCACCAAAATGAATTGCCACCGCAAATGCCTGCAAACGAATGCAGAAGAAAATGAATGGTCCTTGCAGTCGATTTAAATAGCTCCGCACTGCCTTCGCTATGCTCGCCAGCCAGGCCGCATCCCGCTCCGCCTCAGCTGCCCTGCTCTGCTCAGCTGCGACGCACCGCCTCTTCAGGGATCAACGTCACCTCCGTCTGGCTCGCCCCTCGGCAGCACTGCATCGGCCGTCCATTCACTCGCACGATGCCTGTAGGCTGCAGAGCTTCGCCCGAGGCGGCTTGCAGCGCCGCGCCCGGCCCCCTCGCTACTGGTAGACGGTGGTGGAGCCTCCGTCCTCAGCCCCGCTGACCACCACAACCCGAGAAAGATCTTAGCGGATCTTCGATGTGGAACGGCCGTTCCATACTGGTGGAGGGAAGACCAACGAGTGGATAAAGCCATCCGCATGCATAACGTTGCTGCTGCTGCAGTTTTTTTTTTTTTTTTTTTTTTTTTTTTTTTACAGAACATATGTGTATATTCTTTTTTTGAAGTACTCCCTCCGTCACGTCTGTTGTCAGAGCAGCAGATAGCTGAGTCACAGCTAGCTGAAGGAGCAAAAACTAAGGAGATAAAGCAGTAGTCGTACTCCTACTATAACACTACTATAGAGTACTTGGACCGCTACTATATACTACGATGATGATGATGATTGACGAAGCGGCCGGCAGCCGCACGCGTAACGTAAGCACGTACACCTGGCATGCACGTCGTGGCGTGGAGGTCGACCGGGCGGCGGGAACGATGATTGCTGCCGGCGGCCGGCTGCGCCTTCATTCGACCAATACGATAGATATGTTTACGGTGTCGCGGTACCATGCATTCCGATCTGTTGCTTCCCTTCCCTCTCCCTCCTACAGAAGCGGTCGCTACAGGATCGGCCATTATGACCACGTAATCATAGTGTTGTGCACGTCGCTTGCTTCTGCTCTAATCCATTTTCTGCATCCGCATCATGAGTCATGGCGTACTGGATTGGTCATAAGCATAAGAGCATTTTTTTTTCAGCTTAATAAAAAAGGCAAAAAGAAAAGGAAAAAAAAAAAGGACACCACTGGTACGCACGCTTATGCATGGTTGCATTGTCACAGGTAAATCCTCCTTGATCCTGGACAGATCGATTGGCCAACTTCGTGCGTCGTGATGCTGCACCTGCGCCTCGATCTGTTGCGCATCCGTTCCTGTATCCGGATTGCAGAAAGCACGGCAGTCAGTGGGCAATTTGCCCTGCTACTTGGAGCTCCCCACTTGATGACTCCTCGAAGCGCCCTGATACTGGCCACATGCCAGATTTGCTCCCCTTCGATTCGATCCGCACGCACGCACCTCGCAGGTCGTCTCGTCGCTGCCCCGTTTCCGTCAGTCAGAAAAAAAGAAAAAGAAAAAGAAAAATCTCGTCTCCGCTCCGTGGCGCACGGCGCTTGTCCGTTAGCTTGCTGCGCGCGTGGCGGGGCTCGGGAGGCCACCACAGGCCGCGACCGCGGGCCGCGCGAGAACGTGCGGCGATCGGCGGCGTCTGGCTCGTCGGTGCGCCGCAGATGCGATGATCCATGTGCCGCTCGCGGCCGCGGAGGCGGGACACGCACACGGCAGCGCCCCGGCAACTGGCGGGACCCTGGTCCCGGTCCCTGCTACGGACGGACCACGGCGGTGTGGTGCCCGCGCGCCCTGCTGTGCAGCTGGGGGACGCCGCGGGGGCAACGTGGCGGTTGGCGAGCGCCGGCCGCGGGGGCCCGACGTGGACGCCTCCATCCATCCACCCGGACGGGTCCCGCTTTGCGGTTACGGATGCGGGGCACGTATGATGTGGTGCCGGTGGCGGGAGAGAACGCCGGGATGAGTGGAGGACGGGCGAGGGAAATGCCAGCGCCCAGGCCGTGCGAGTGCGAGGCGAGCGTGCGCAAATTTGAATGTGGTTGGTGGGCTTCATTCAGCCTTTGGCGTGTACCGCTCCGGGGTTATTTGCAAAGACCACGCAATTTTTTTCCACTGATCTTCCGTCCATTGTCCGAACACGGTATCAACGTTCAACATGGGCTCACATATTTGCACAACCACACATGTAAACCTTACAAGCTGTTCGGCTAATGATTTCTACAGCTGACGAGTCAGGTTGTGTTTTGTTGTGAGAGAAACAAAATTGTATCATAACTGATAAGCTGAATTATTCGGCTGATGTCTACGAGTTGACATTGGCAAAATCACAGCATTTGTATCAATCTCAACAAAAACATTGTGTACCAGCGAAAGAATAGCCATAAATACCGGTGCCCTATTTATTCTAAAAAGTATGCAATTCTAAAACATTGTCATGTTAATATCTCAAGTTTAATTAAATTCAATTAAAAAATACAAAATATTTATCGTACTACATATGTAACATTATATGCTTCATGGAACATATTGTCATAGTAAATTTATCCAGCGTCTTAAACATTAATAATTTTATCTATATATTACCCAAACTTTAGACACTTCAAACAAAAATGCACTTAAAATTGTTTTTTATGGAGGTAATATAAAGTACACATGTCAAGTTAGAAGCTTTTCAAATAGCGTGGTTGCCATTGCCAAGCTGGATAAATTTTAATTTACAATCCTGACAGCTTCGGTCGATAGTTCACATAGTTCACGATTTCTTTCTCTTTTTTTTTAATAAAGGTAGCTGAAGTCTATAAAAAATTGGTTTGGAGTTTGCATTTGACCGAGAATTTTCGCTACTAGGCTGCTATTCCTGGACGCTATAGTTCACTGGGCCCTGCATAGCTCGGCGTGGATATTCCTGGGCGGCTGAAGCTTTAAGAATTAAGAAACGTTCAACAGAAACAAAACCTGGGAAACACGACTTTTATCTCCGGGAGATTAGGTCAACTATTCAGCCCAGCAAAGCTATACTACCTGCGGTGCACCGCAGGGTGTGCTTTTACGTGTTACTCCCTTCGTCAGGGAATAAGTCAGCCTTTTCATTTTGATACATTACGTATGACCGCTCGTGTTATTAAAAATTTTATACAACTTATAAAATAAATAAATTATTATTAGTGTATCTTTAATAATAAAATAAGTCATATTAAAATGGATAATGTTTATATAAAAATTTTGAATAAGACGTATGGTCAAACATGATGTATCAAAGTAAAAAAGATAACTTATTTTCAGACTGCGAGCTAATCTCCACTCAAACAAAAACAAATCAGATGAGCTAATCCGCTGACCGAAACCAGCCAAACATGCGGCCGGGGAATTGACCTTTTCCAGCTTTCCTGCACCCTGCACAGGCTTTCTCAGGTCTGCCATGGCCCAGGGGTATCCAACGCTCGGCTCGGGGTGCACGCGCTGGGGACACGTAGTGGAAACCGCCGCGGCGGTAGCTTAACAAGACAGAGGCGCAATTAGAGAGAGCCGTTTGGTCTCCCTTAACTCGGCGACCCCCTCCTTAATTCTCTACTTCCCTGCCGCCGAGGCAACCGTCCTGGCGTCCTCCTGCTCCTCCACAGCTCCACTCCCCACGCCGCGCGCGCGCGCGCCCTCTCCTCCTGCGCCCGCTCCAAACCGGAACCGCGTCGATCCCGCGCCCAGGAGATCCCACGAGTCCACGACCCGGGGGGCGGCGCTGCGAGGCTCAAGACGCGGCGGCGGCGGATTTAAGTGAGGGCCGCGCCGGCTCGGGGGTTTCCGCGCGATCGCTGCTGGGCTGCGCTCTCGAGGTGAGGAGGTTTCTGGCGCTTCCTGCGTGGGTTGCGGGCTAGGGTTTAGGACCTGTTTGTTCGTTGCGCAGGCCGTACCGCCGATCTACTTCCTTTCCCTCGATTTGAGCCGGGGATTAAGGATGAGTGAGCTTGTCCGGGCCTGGGGGGCGGGTGATCGGGGTGTGAGGACGGGAGAGGTGTTTGGGCTTGGTGTTGATCGCGGGCTCCTTGGCTGGGTGAGGTGGTTTTGGAGTTCTGGATTCGCTCGCTGCTGTTCTGTACGGACAACTGAGGGCGCCAGGGGTGAATTCGGTCGCTCTTCCTCGTGTTCTTCGCCGCTGTGCCACTTGGGATTCTCGCTGCGGATTGTACCGACAATTTGGCATGGAGTGATTCGTGATTTTGGTTTGGTTTGGGTAGAACACGGCTCGTGCGTCCTTGGCTGCTTGCCAGGTTAATCTTGCTATCTGCAGCCATTTGTTTTTGACTCCGTGCTTTGGGTACTTCGGTGATTTGGAAGCTTAATTACCCCGCGGTGCATTTTTTTAAAGACTTGCTTCCCGCTAGTACACCTATTCTTTAATAAAAAAGTTAACCGAACGTATACCGAAACCCAGCGGTAGATCCTGAATTCCAAACTAAATGACCCTCCCCATGTTCCTATTTGGAGCAAGTGCGCTCTTGGTGTCTGAATTCCCTAAGGAACCAGTATTGTTTTATTCGCGCAACGATGCTGGCAGCATGTGCATTACCTTTGGGTACAACGTTGTCCAAGTGAATTCTCGGCAACTTCAAGTGAAATCTGACAGTTTAGCTGGTACTATGCCCACCGTCATATTTTCCCCTTGTCTCTGTCATGGCGGGCATATCCTTGATGCATGTGCATAGCCTCATAAGTGGCAAGTATTAAAAAAGGTCCCTGATTCCTATGCTGCTCCTGTCAAGAAATTATTAGGAAACTGATTCGTCTCACATGCATGTGCATTGTCCTGTCTGTTCTAAAACCATCAGAATCTCCGCGAATAATGTTTATTTGCTTTGTCCCTTGCTCGATTGATGTATGATCCCATGTAGCAGCTGCCATTTGTCCCAAAAGATTTTCTTTTTTATGCTTTGTAGTAGATCTGCAATGCATTTATACATTCTTATGCCACCTTCCTCCCCTGTTTCCTACCTCCCCCATCTAGTCACTCCCCTTCCCAATTTGCCATTATATCCACACGAGAGGGCTTTGGGGCACTAACTGTAGCTGTTCAAAGTTTCGGTGATTGAAATCGGTAAAATTTCATTTCCATACGCAATTCAGTCACCTACAATTTGTGGTCGTATGGATAACTCAGGATTCATTGTTTTAGATGCTAACTTGGTGCCCTTTGTTGTTTTTTTTCCCTTATGAGCAGAAAGTTCATGTTGCTTGTTTCAGATTGAAATTTAGATGGGTGCTGTTTTTAATTTGAGGCTTACCCTTTTTATTTGGTGCCTTTAGGTACATATTGGTTGTTGCAGCAAGCTGGTTTCCTGAGATCAGCATTGATGTGGTTTGTTCTGGAAATTTCTATTCTTCATGGATGCTCTTAAGAGGTATGCAAAGAAGGCTGATCTAGCTGATGAGACACTAAGACCACCACTAGTTCCATCAGAGAAGCACAATGCTTTCCGAGTGAGGGATGTTGCATCCAGGTGCAAAACTGATCTGGCTGATGGCACTAAGATAAGGCGATGTACGTCACCAAGTCTTGGTCGGACCTCAGCAACTGAAGGCACACCAGCACCCAAAAGAGCTCAATCAGCAGATAGAAGAAGGCCGTCAACACCTTCAACCCCTTCATCTAAGGTGTCAACACCCTCAACGCCTGCATCAAGGCCCATTACACCAGTTCGTGATACCATTAGAGACTTACACAAGAATTCCAAGCGTATAGCAAGCACAAAGGCTCCTGATGGCTTATGGCCAGCAATGCGTAACTTGTCTTCCTCCTTCCAGTCGGAATCTGTGGCTGCACCTAGTACAAAAAAACATAAGGTAGTCACTGCCTTGGATTGTAGCAAGGGGCAGGCGAGTGTTCTAACCGAGAGGAAGAGAAGTCCTTTCAGAAGGAAAAGCATTGGCGAACATTGTGAGAATTCTCAACCTTCAGAGGAGCCCCCTAAGAGGGTAATTGAGCAACACAGATGGCCAGCCATGATAGCTGGGCAGGCGCCAAAGAATTTCATGTCAAGAAGCATTGATCTTTCTGACAAAGCTACAAGACCAGTCCTATCATCAAATACATCAAGAGGCCTTTCACCAAGGAAGACACCTTCTGCTGGACCAGTCCAATCATCAAATACATCAAGAGGTCTTTCACCAAGGAAGACCCATTCTGCTGAAGCTTCAGTCAAACTGTCGAATCAATCATTGGATGAAGTGGCAAGGAGTTTGGCTATCCAGGCAAGCAGAAGAGATGATAAGGTAGATTCACAGACAATAGAGAGATCCAAATCTTTGAGCCGACCAAACAGAACAGTTACTTTTCCTGTTCCAGTTCTACAACGCTCATCATCGCCAAGCAGAGCATTGCCATCTACCTCCTCAACTTCCAGGGCCTTTCAGAGCCCATCTCGGACACGGCCTTCAACACCCAGTCGGTCCCAAAGTGCTGGAGCTATCCAAGCAAGTGTTCCATCTCCTCTTATTAACTACATGGTTGATGCACGAAAAGGAAAGAAGAATGCAAGCCAAATCGAAAATATTCACCAATTGCGTTTATTGCACAATAGACATTTGCAGTGGCTCTTTATAAATGCTCGTGCAGAAGATGCTTTATCTTTTCAAAAGACCACTGTTGAGGTAAATATTAGCATTTAGCAAATCATCTAGTTGCTCTTACTTTTTTTAATCTAATTTTACTTTAATTGGCCTGGTTTGTGTCATTTTGCCTTGTTCTTTCTTGGATTCCAGTACTTCATGCAGTTAGAGCCTTAAAGCAACCTCTATGATAACATAACAGCAGTTCATGTAATACTTTCTCTTCACAAGTTAACCTTGCAGCTGCAAAATATATACACAAAATTAAACATAAGCTTTGTGACTAAGGTACTAGGCATTTTTCTTCCAAAATCAATTGGTTTTGTAGTTATAGAACCAACTGTTTGACCAAAATAGCTGAGAGAAACTTTTTACTCTGTTAAATTTGCCCATATCTATGACTCTGTTTAGAAGTTTGTTTGTGATGTACTACTCCTTAGAATTGTAACTTTTTTGGTGTACTTGTTTATTTGTAATTTATTTTTCCGTCTTATGTGAAACAGAATACCATTTATAATGTTTGGAGGAATACTATAAACCTGCGGGATTCTGTTAATATGAAAAGAATAATGGTGCAACATTTTCAGCAAGAACTCAAGCTTTACAACATTCTGAAAGAACAGGTACATTCCAGAATCCAGATCATTACTTGCTACATGGTACTAGTATTATTATTTTGCTAGCATGGTATTGGTAAAATGTGGAGAAAAAAATTTGCATTATTCGATTGCATTGAACAGTACATTATATAATTATGTAAAATAGAATACCATTTATAATGTTTGGAGAAATACTATAAACCTGCGGGATTCTGTTAATATGAAAAGAATAATGGTGCAACATTTTCAGCAAGAACTCAAGCTTTACAACATTCTGAAAGAACAGGTACATTCCAGAATCCAGGTTATTACTTGCTACATGGTACTAGTATTATTATTTTGCTAGCATGGTATTGGTAAAATGTGGAGAAAAAAATTTGCATTGTTCGATTGCATTGAACAGTACATTATATATGTATATATTTATTTATCACATTACATTTTAAGAGGAGTATGGTAGAAAACATAAAAACTACTATCATATGCTCAAATGGACAGATCAGCATTTCTAAAGTATTCTGTTGTTTTTGTTCAGATTGCTTACCTTGAACAATGGCCAACACTAGAAAGGGAGAATAGTATCTCCTTATTAGGGGCAACTGAGGCTCTGAAAGCAAGCACCCTGCGCCTGCCAGTTACTTCAGGGGCAAAGGTATGCTAGGAACTCTATTAACTGAATTGTACACATTTTTAGTATGCTCTTCTTGTGCTTTCTGCCATGTTATTGACTATCATATGAACAGGTTAATGCAATTGCTCTCAAGAATGCTGTAAGCTCAGCTGTTGATGTCATGCAAGTTTTGGGCTCATCTGTTTGCTGCATGCTTTCAAAGGTCAGATAATTGCATGCATTTGACTTTGAATTTAGTATTCACTTTTATGTTATTTTCTTTGATAAAATGGGGTCTTTATGTCATAGGTATGTACTCATTCTGCACATTAGCTATACAAAAGAATGTTTCAGATGCTCACCACAAATAGGTGATGTTAACAAAGCAATGAGAAATGTTCTTCTCTGATAAAGAGAGTGATAAACCCACATTCTTAAAGTTTTATGAAACTCAATAGATTATGAGTCATCTACTAGCATTATCTTTATATATTCAACCAAACTATCTCTGATGATAGTTTGAGAAGGTGTGCACCTTGAGTTATGATTTAGGCCTGGTCCATTCTAGTACCATATCTTTACGGATGGGTGTAAAAACTGTTTCCATTAAAAGCATTTGTTAATCCATTGTACCTTTGAGCCATTAACAGATGCACCTATTCTCCAAATAAAAGGATACCCAAACCAATTACCTCTCACTTGTTAGTGCTTAAAAACTTATTTTACATGGTCTGAATAGGACCTTTACAAAACTCATGACCCCAGGTAGAAAATGATATCCGTTCAGTATTCCCTTGTTAAGGTTTGTTTTGATTAACAATAAAATATCTTAGCAGGTCATGGACAGCACATCCTTAGTTTCAGAACTATCTGTCATAGCAGGACAAGAGAAGGCCATGCTTGATGAATGCAGAGAACTCTTAGCTACAGCTGCAAAACTGCAGGTACTTACATTCTGCCTAATCTAATAAGTGCAGTTGACTGAAAGTGTAGAGGCTATAGTATCCCGCCACATTGGTTTAACTGTTTATCCACTAATTGGGGATCAACCCTCATTACGTTTGTGTGATCTTTATCATCAGAAGCAAGGGTCCTAGACTACAATTTGCATAATTGCTTTCTACTTTGTATATATGTAGCTTGGTACATAGGTACTGTAGTTGTAAAAGACAAGGTGTCCACATAGATCCAATAGTTGCAATTAATGAGTTGTGATATTTAGAGCAGAGGAGAAATAGAGTTGAATCTTTTCTCTCCAGGTGTAGTATGTAAACTATGACTGTCTCCTACCAGTTACTTTGATCGTCTCACCATTCACCTTAGCTTGGAATATCCCATGCAAAATTAACAGTAGCCTATCTACTTAACACCACTGAGTTTGTTATTATTTTTATGAAAGAAGCCATGAACTAGTAGAGGAAAGTAGGCTTGTACAGTACTTGACCATTGATGTTGAGAATACTAGTCTCACATCGATGAATGAACTGTTTTACGAGTTTTCTTCCTGAGAGACATGGCCACAGCAGCTTGCGCACAAAACTTACCTATTTGTTCCCAATTTCTTGTTCAGGTGCAGGAGTCGAGCCTAAGGACACATCTTGTGCAACAGAGACAAAGGGATTTAGGATTGAATTTGGTAACCTGAACAAGATACGGAAGCACCAGGCCATGCCGTTGCACAGGTATAACTGCGCAAGTCGAACCTGCAACTATAAGAACTGCAAACAGAAAAGAAATCTGTAGAGACAAAACAATAGGAACAAAACAAATGTTAAACATCCCCTGGAGATTCATGGTGTGATGTGACAGCTAACTACCCGCTGTGCATAGATATGATAGGTTTACTGAAAAGACCTCATCATATGTAAATGGTTTTCACCATATAATGCACTCCCAGCCTTTTTCTAGTATTTTTCCCTTATTTTTGTTCCTTGTATAGAGTGGAGCCCTCTTCTTTCCCATTGTATTTTTTGACATCGGGAAAGAAATACATAGATGAAATGGATGGGCTGAGATGTTGATATCACTTTTTACAGCTTCCCCTTTTTGAAACCTATATATAACATTTTTTGGTTGTGCTCTCTTTGGTAACGTAACCAACTCCAACGTTATATTTTGAGTGCACACATCGTTCAAATTTATATTTTCTGTACCAAAAAGTAGTGGTGCTGAACATCACATCAGTTTTTATAAGCAGATGGTAACTCACCTAGAGTATGGATTGCTGTTTACACAATAGATAACACAGGTGCCAGACACATATCAGTTTGTTGAACTAGAGACTTCGCTTGTTCTGCATTTTGCTTATGTTGCCAGCAAAGTTTTAATGTTAATGCGTCACCTTCAGCATTGTCAGTCTCTTCACCTAGACTCACTAAAGTACAATTAAACAAGAGCATCCAAAAGTGAATCTCATTGCTTGAGTTCATATGCAGATTGTAAAGTCTAATTTTAAAACGATGGCGCCCTTTCCTGAATAGATGGCCCGGACCGAATTTTACTGTTACACATTTAGCACGACTGCACGAGTATCATTTGCCACTTAACATTCAAACATTGTCCTTTGTTCAATTCCTCGCTCCAGAACATTACACTTGCACAAAACATAGCATAAGCTTCAAAACATAATCAACATTACAAAATTTCTAAATTGTTGTTTCTCCCTATGCACAGGCTTTGTTTTGAATCTTAATAAACAGCTCAGCAGTTGATGCCACACTGCCTGACGTCCGGGCCCTTGGTCCTGACTATGAAGGGGTCGATCCTGACCCAGAGCAGGGAGAAGATGGAGGCCAGCAGCACGGACCAGATGACAACAATGGTGGGCGTCCTGTTCTGGCGCCCCATGAGCCCCTTGAGGAACGGGTAGAGGTGGACGATGACCCAGAATGCGAAGAAGAGCTTGCCGAAGAGCGGGCCCCAGGACTGGTACCCGTTGTTGATGGCGTCGGAGATGCCGGCCACGACGCCGATGATGTTGATGATGAGCAGCGTGGTGGGCGGGATGAGCAGCGTGGTCCACTTGAATGCGTAGAGCTCGGCGAACTCGTCGTCCTCGTCGCCGGTGGCCTTGGATGTGACGGTGAAGTTGGTGTCGATCCCGGCCAGCACCTTGAGCAGGCCCTGCACGACGGCGAAGAGGTGCGCGGACACGCCGCCGATGACCCAGAACTGCTCGTTCCTCCACCACTCCTCGATGCTCACCCCGCTCCAACGCATCTCCAGGATGCCCGTCGCGAAGATGGACATGAAGAGCGCGATGAAGAACAAGCTGGCGAACGTGCTAATCTGCAGATTATTCACATAGAAGAGTGTCAGGATCAACATTTGAAATGGTGGTTTCGGCGGGAATTAAGGCAAGGCGGCGGTGGCACTGACCGACGGCATGATGAACTTGCCGGTGAGGAGGCAGACGGCGGGGAGGGTACAGTAGGCGAGCAGCGGGAGCGAGGTGAAGGGGTAGATGGTGGTGTTGATGTAGGCGAAGCGCTCGAGCCACTTGAGGTTGCCGTTCTTGTAGCCGTAGAGCAGGGGGCTGTGCCGGCTGAAGAAGATCTCGACGGACCCCAGCGCCCACCGGAGCACCTGGTTGAGACGGTCGGATAGATTGATGGGCGCCGACCCCTTGAACGCCGCGCGCTTCGGCATGCAGTACACGGAGCGCCACCCGCGGCAGTGCATCTTGAACCCCGTCAGGATGTCCTCCGTGATGGACCCGTAGATCCACCCAAGCTGCAGCATTCAGTGCAATGCAATTCATCACTGACACTGACTGAAGGAGGAGCAACGCAGCAAATTCGATGGTTTCTTTCGGTGCCTTTACTTTACCTCCAGTCCCCAGTCGGTCTTGTCCTCGTAGCCGCAGCTGATGACGTGGATGGCCTCCTTGAGGAGCGCGGCGGGGCTGGACGACGGTGGGACGCCGCCTTCCTCCATGAGCGTGGACGTGACGAACGCCGCGGACTGCCCGAACCGCTTCTCGAAGTTCATCTGGGACATGAGCATCTCCTTGTCGCTGTCCACTCCTGAAACAAGGAAAAGAAGCACAGGCAGGGTGTGCAACTCCGTCAGTCTTCAGAGACACCTAGTAAGACTGAACTGAATGTTGTGCAGGAAGGAATTGAGTTTCACACATCTGATCTGAAACTGAAACTCACCGACGTCCGCGGTGCCCTCCGGCAGCCCGTCCTTGGCGTGCTTGCGCTTCTTGCGGCCGAAGCAGGGGCAGCAGTCGCAGGTCACCATCTTGGGCCTCTTGGGTCCCTTGGGAGGGTTGTAGCCGTAGAGCGCCTGCCGCCGGAACACGCACCCTGTGCCGACGTACACCGGGCCCTGGATGCCGTCCAGCCCCTTCATGTTGATCTGATCGAAGACCATACCAGTGTCAGAAACTCAGAACAGAACCTATCTATCTCTCATGGTTAATTTGATCTGCAGGATCGAGCCAGGAGGCTTACGTCGAAGAAGACGGTGTTCCTGTTGGCGTATCGGTCGTGGACGTCGATGCCGTCGAACCTCTGCGGGAACTGCACGTAGCAGACCTTCCTGCCGACCTGAGGGTCCATGAGGAAGCACATGGCCTCCCTGATGGCCTTGCTGTTGTTTATGTAGTGATCACAATCCAAGTTGAGCATGAAGGGCGCGTTGGTCAGCACGGCGGACACGCGGATCTGTCAGAATGAATTCGGCAAACGAAAAGCCGTTCAGTTCGGTTCAGAGAGTCTCGTCAATCGTTCAGTTCAGTTCATTACTTACCAGAGCGTTCATGGCGCCGGCCTTCTTGTGGTGCTGGAATCCCGGGCGCTTCTCACGTGAGACGTACACGAGGCGGGGCAGCTCGTTGCCCTCCGTGTCGTGGCCGCCGCTGTGGCCCAGGAACACCTGGATCATGCCGGGGTGGTCACGGGTGTTGTTCCCAGGCCACGGCGTGCCGTCTTTCATGATCCACCCCTCGGCGGGCACCTTCATGGCCTTGGCCACCAGCGCGTTGATCCGGACCTTGAACTCCTCGTACTCCCTCTTCATGGCGCGGCGCTCCTGCACGAACGTCGGCTGCACCTTGTCCTTGAGGTAGTCCACCTTGAGCGAGAAGTAGAACTCGGGCGCGCGGGGCTCGATGCCGAACTTCTTGCAGAACGGCACCCACTTGCGCGCGAACTCGGCCGTCTCCGACAGCGCCTCGAAGGTGAGCATGGACGCGCCGTCGTCGGAGACGTAGCAGGAGACCTTGTCGACGGGGTAGTCCACGGCGAGGATGGAGAGAACGGTGTTGGCGGTCACCAGCGGCGGCTCCTTGAGCGGGTCCACCGTGGAGACGAACAGGTCCACTGCCGACAGCAGCGACGGCTCCCCCTCCCGCTCGTACCGGAGGGAGAGGCGGTCCAGGTACGTCTCGCGGTCGATCGGGAACCACTTGGGGAACTGGTCCAGGATCCAGGAGATGGCGAACCAGATCTCGCAGATGATGGAGACGAGCCACAGCCCAATGGCGTCCGGGACCGGGTGCAGGATGCGGTACCGGAGGAAGAAGGCCAGCACGACGAGACGCACCACGATGACCATCCGGTACGGGTTCACCTTGCTCGACGCGATCGACACCTTCCGCGACAGCGGCTGCCGAGCCTCGTCGTCCAGTGGCACGTCGGCGTCCATGTCTTCGGGATCGCCAGCGGCGCCGCCGAGGATGCCCTGCTTGGACTTCCAGTCGTCCATCCTCTCCTTCCAGCTCACTTCTTTCTTCTCGTCCCACCTGGCACTCCCTGGTGAGTGATGAAATCACAAGTTATATATATGTAGTGATCTTCAAATCTCGTATGACTTGAAGTTGCAAATTTGATCAGGAATGAACAGGGACGACGAACCTGGCTCAGACATAGGATAGGGATGGATGCGCTTGTGCAGGGAAGACGAGAGCTCGCCATGAACATACCCGTTGGTAATCGGAAACTCACCGCTCACCTGCATCATTTCACATTTGCGATCGATCGGTGAGGACTAGAACTAGACTAGAAGGGCGTCACGGCGGTCATGGACTATACATACCGGCACGGAGCGGGAGCCAGTGATGATGGGCGGGATCATGGGGGTGTTGTTGCCCTCGCCGTCGTCGGGGCCCCTCCCGTAGCTCATCTTGCCGTGCAGCATCGCCTCCGTGATCTGGCTGTTGTGCATGCCGCCCTCCCGCTGCTTCTCCTTCTCGTCGTCGATGTTGAACTCGTGCTCCAGGTCGTCGATGTCCTCCTCGTCATCGTCCCCGGCAACCCTCGGGCTCCCTTCGATAGGAATCGGTACGTCAGTAACGTGTTCGGTCGATCGATCAGTGGATCGCCAAGCTAAAGTTGACGCCGGCGATCGAAGGCAAGAAATCAGTGGAAGAAATGTACTACGTACCCTTGAGGCGCTTGTAGCGCGTCTTGCACTGTGGGCAGTTCTGCGTGCCCTCCCGGCGCTCGTACTCGTAGCAGGGCCGGCACACGGGGAAGCCGCACTCGTTGCAGGCCACGAAGAGGTCGCCGTCCACGGTGAGGCCGACCTCGTCGCCGCAGATCTCGCACACCTGCCCGCTAAGCGCCCGCAGCGGCTTGGGGTCCTCGTGGCCCCGGATCAGCACCAGCTCGTTCCGGTTGTGCGACCCGGCCACCAGCCCCGCGCTGGCCTCCATCGCTCGCGCGCGACGTGCGGAGGCCGGCCTAGCTCTTGGCCTCCGATCGTTCCCCTCTCAGGTGCTCGATCGTCGACCGCGATGGCAAGGCAGGGCGACGCAGGTGTGGTGCTGCCTTGTGGCAGGGGCTGCTGGCTATATGAATGTGAGAGGAGGCCAGGAGAGGGAGGTTTTGGCGGGTGGGAGAGGTGAGGGGTGGCTGTTCGATGGAGGGAGTGCGATTTGGTGCGCGCGTCGGCGCGGGATTCCGCTCGTGCTCGTGGGACGCGCGCGTCGCGGCGGGTGAGGGGGAGCTCGTGTTGGTGTTGGTTCGGTTGGGTGCGGCGTCCCCGTTGCCGCTAAGTGAAGCGAAATCCTCCCTGCAGCTGCAGCCTGCGCTGGCTTGCGCCTGATGCTATGCTGCGCTGCTGCCGTTGTCAGGCTGCGTCCGGACCAACCCCCTCGACCAACCGAGACTTGGCTTTCCCGCCATCTCAAATTTTTTAACTAGCTGGTACTACTTTCTTTTGCAGAAAAAGTTTCTGAAACTGACGAGAGTGGGTTTATTCATAAATTCGATTAATTTTGTTTGAGAGAAGACACGTAGATGGGACGATTGGGCAGTTTCTCTTCCCATGGAACCTGCCTATTTATATGAAACAAGAGATCTTATCATAAAATTTGGATTCAAATTTATTTTAACGTCAGATGCCTCAAAATTAGACTTACATCAGGCGACGTGCTGGTTTTTTTTGAGATGAAAGAAGAATTATATTAAAATATAGTTGGTACATCATCACGTTACAAGTACTCTAAAAAAACATCTATACAAAAACTGAAATTCATCTGTATTATACCCATGCTGTAAAAGACTTCAAATCTCAAATCCAAACCTATTTAACATTTTGTATGGATGACCGCACATGCGACGTGCTGGTTGTGTGGCACCGCCTGTATGTATTTGTCCAATTGTAATTTGTTTATGATTTGTTAATTGTCTTTGTTACAATATATACTTTTTTCTTGTCTAACTCTAAAAAAATATAATAAATCATTAATTATCTTTGCCTCAACATATATTAGATTTTGTTAGGTTTGTGATTTTGTCTAACTTTTTTCTTATTCTTGGATCCAAAAATTATAAATTATGCCTATACCAAATGCAACAAAATAAAACTATGCAAACTGCCACATAAAAGGAAGCCAAAATTCAGGCCCTCTCAACTTTTGGCCGGGTTATCAACATTTAGCTACAAAGTACCTTACTTTTCAACATTTAGATTTAAAATCATTCAATTTTCAACATTTTGGTCAATTTGGAACTTGGTTTTTAAATAACCATATAAATGGCTTGTAACTAAAATTTTTCTCATTGCATTAAGAAGTAACTGTAAACTAAATAAAAAGATATATTCAAAAATAATAGGACGTAGATGAACTATTTTGAGCATATCAATTAACTTTATTCCCTTCATACCAGAACTGATTTATATATATCAAATACTTATATGGATGTGCAACTGAAAGGCTTCTAGAATATTTTGAGGCCATGATAGTATGCTAATATCCAAAGTGAAAAATATTACATGGCTCCAAAAAATTCTAAAACAGACTTAGGCCAATATCAGTTGGTGTTTCCAACATACTTGTATCTTGAAAATAGTGCATAAGAGTTTCATGGGGGATGAAAGTCTCTCTACTTCCATGAAACTGTAACACCTCTGGTGTTATATTAACTAAAACATGCCATGTCATCATGTGCACTGCAAAGCATTCATGTTTAAGTCAACCTTAATGTGCATTAACTAAAACAAGTTTATATTATATAGGTTGATTGAGTTTCTGTAATGTTTGTCACATGAAATAATAAAACCCTATTTTTGAATGTCATTGCAAATACTTAGTTTATACTCTATGTACTTGAGGTGTAAACTGTGTTTATACTAGTATCCAGCATAGTGTATAAGTTTAAGTCTAACCCTAAAAATGATTTCCATATTTGAAATTAAATTTGGATTTCCAAACTTATTTCTAAACCTGGCTATCCAAGTTTAAATTCAAATAGGAAATACTATAAAAGGTTTTTCAAAAGTCAATTTAGTCAACCAAGGGTGTCATTGGGTCAATGACCTAAAAATGTCCTTGGATGATGTTGTGATCATTAATAACCAACCAATTAAATTAGAAACCAAATTGAGTTTAAATTCTATTTCAAAAACCCTTTATTTCCAACCCTAGTTTTATCCCCTTTTCTCTAATTCAAATTCTATAAGGAATTTGGAGATACTCTAAAAAGACAGTTTGTAGATCTTGACAGGAGCTACAAAGTTGGTATACAAAGTTTTTCAAGTTTCCAAAAGGAATTTCAAATTAATTTGAAAATACAGTTTTTAGCATTTATCCCCTTTTGAATTTAAAACCGTAATTTAAAAATTATGCATAATTTGAGGAAACTTTGTACATGAAAAATGTTTGGTTTGACAAACTCAACATTTCATAGTTTTGAAGATTTTCAAGTTTTATTTAAAAATCAAAAATAATTTCAAATGTTTATTTCTAGGGTTAATCCCCTTTTCAAATCTGAATTCAAATTTTAAAATTTAAACAGAATTTGAAGATGCCCATTAAAGGAAAAGTGTAGCTCTTGAAAAGTTATACAAATGATGTTTTTGTAGATTTTCAAGTTTTTATTCAAATTTTGGAGTAATTTGTATTTTAAACCGAGTGGCAATTCTATAAATACCCTGAACAGCACCCAACCCTATCGGCGCCTGCCATGGCCGGCTTCACACCGCGCGCCGCCGTCCACCGCCGCGCCTTCTCGGCCGCCCGCGCGCTCACAGACGCGCGAAGGTTCACCGTCGTCGTGTCACCTGCTCCTTCATCGGCTCCGAGCTATAAATATCGATCGGACGACGCCGTTCTTTTCCTTTCTTCCTCCCACCACCGTCGCCGACGATCTCCCTCCGCCGCCGAAATTCGCCGTCGACGCTCAACCTTTGTCCAATTGCTATCGCCCAAAGTTCCGCAACTTCCTCACGGTCCTTTTGGGCCAGTCCGTGTTTTCTTTCATCGCCCGAGCTGCCTGTACGCAATCTTCTTCCTCGCGGCCAGTCAGTCGCGCCGCCGTCGCCATCTCCGCCGTTTGCTGTCGCCGGAGGTGAAAATATTTTACTTTCGACCCCTTAATCGTGCTCTCCGTGTTATCCTGCGTCTGATGTACGCCTTGGTTCGAGCAGCGCATTACCGGAGGTCACCGTGCCGTTGTGCCATCGGAGCGCCGCCGCCGCCATCACCGCCGTCGACTGCCGCTCAACCCAGCCACTCCGGACCTCTACTAATGCGCGCATCAGCGCCGTGGTGAGCTCCTGCGTCTATTCGTGTTATCAATTTCATCCATCTCGCATCGGGAGTTGTTGTAGTGCAGTTCGAAGTCGTCGGAGTCCTGCTCGAGGGCTCGGCCGACGATTCGAGGGGGTGACGGTCGAGGTGAGGGATCGAACCAAGGGATCGAACCGAGGGATCAAGTCGAGGGGTAGTCGAGGGGTGCACTGTTCTCAAAGGTGTCGAGTCGAGGGGTGCACTGTTCTCGAGGGTGTCGAGTCGAGGGGTGCGCTGTTCTCGAGGGGTAGTCGAGGGTTGCACTGTTCTCGAGGGGTAGTCGAGGGGTGCACTGGTCTCGAGGGGAGGCTCGTTCGTCGGGCGGAGTTCCGTCCTCGAGGGGAGGCTCGTTCGCTGGGGGAAGTTTCGTCTTCGAGGCTGGTCTATTCGCTCGAGCCGAGTTCCGTCTTCGAGAGGATGCCCGAATTGTAACCTCGAATGTACAGTACCTAACCAACCGATAGATCCTCGAGCAGGCTTTGGTTTCGAGCCGCCATAGCCCGTCCGTGAGTTAGCCGGGCATGTCTTAGCCTGCGGGCCCTCGAGCGTCGATAGCCAGCTCGAGGCATCGCCGGTCAACCCCGGCGGGGTCGGCTGTTGACCCAGAGACACTGTGCCGATTTTATTTTTCTATCTTTAGAAAATAATTTAAATGCTATTTTCTTTGAAAATTCATAGTAATTCGTCTATAGCTCTAAAAATTCTGAAAATTTTTGTGAGTGTTCTTTATGATGTTATCTACCTAGGAAAAATATGAAATGCCAAATTTGATAACTTTAATTTTTATGTCCTTATTTAATGCTTTTAAATGATTTATTAACCCCTTTTAGTTAACCTACTCATTATAGGATTTGATTGACTCGAGATTGATTGATGACCTTAGGTCATTAACCCTAATGATCTTTGGCACTTTAATTACTTGTTTGCGCTTACTTTAATCATGTCATTAGGATTTAATTAACGTTATTTTATGTGTTTAATTAATTATAAAAATGACGTAGTTAACCCTAACAAATTATATACGCGAAGTTTCGTTAGCTTACAATTTTATCGTGAAGAAACGTTGTACTCGATCCCTGAATTTGATCATGCACTCATCGAGCATCATGTTTACTATTCCATCATGTAAAAGCATATTAATTATCGAATAGTTTTCGTTAACGGAGAGTTAACGTATCACTCAGATCCGAAGGACGAGCAGATTCAAGAATCGGGAGTTGATCCAGAGTTTGAGAACTTCTACCCCGAACATCAAGGCAAGCCCCGGATACATTTAAACCCTATTCTATTTATAAAAGCTTTATCGCTTCAGCTCTGATATGTTGCATTAAGTAGTAGGAGTTGAGTGAAAACCCACAAATTGCATTACCTGTCTTATTTCCTTAATCCTTGTCACCCACTTGGAAGATTAGTAGTAATGCTTAGCCCTGCTTATTTATTTGTTCAAAGGAAAAGAATGAAAAAGATGAGAATGGTTTTCTTATTGAAAGCTTGATGTTAGTAATAAATCGAGTCCGGACGGCGAACTTGCACTGGGAACGGAGTCCCTCTGTAGTGTTCTCGTCTGTTGATGCCCTAGGTCCCGTCCGATGGTGACCTGTCGATAATCGAGAAATTTAGAAATCCACATGCATGAAGTGGTATACGGATGGTTGGAGCCGTGTATGCCATGGAGTGACCTAGCGTGGGGTCAGAGAATCCCATCTGCTGTCATAGTGTGTTTTACTGTGGGGTTTAAGTTCCCATGTATCTCGGTACGCTGGGCCGCAGAGCTCACGTGTATCATGTGGTGATATACGGCTGAGGTTGTTATCCCGGTATATCGGTGCACCTGGGGTGCTTCGGAGTTAAAGTCTCCGGTATGCTCAGTCACCTAGGTCCCAGCTGGGTATGAAAATGGATTCGAATCGCCGTTGCTTCTCGGAGAAGAAGACTCGATCACTGATCATCATCGTAGTAACAACTTGAACAAAAATTAAGGTTCAATAATGAAGTTGGTTGATAAGGGAAGATAGTCCCAGCAACTTATCTTTTTGTAAAGCTTTTCTGCAAAAATTGCTTATCTCTTACAAGCCTTACCTTGTCCCTCTAGCCTGCATCTCTTGAGTCTCTACCCTTCGCTTTCGTCGGGTCAGTCTTGTTGAGTACCGTTGTACTCAAGGTTTGTTGAACCCCTGTTGCAGGTGAGCTGCATGGGCAGGAGTGTTATGCATCCTGCTGCATGACAGTCGTCGAGGAAAGCGACGACGAATAAAGATGTTAAGCTCTTGGGCAGAGCTTTTGTGTAATATTGTAATCTACTGCTACTCCACTACTATTATGGTTTGTATAACTCAAATCTATCATTGTAAATATTTTGAAACTCAGAGCTTGTAAAAGTATGTTATTGTAAGTCTTCCGCTGTTTTACTCCGTGGTATTTTATTTATATGAAACTGTTGTAATACTGCAATGTCTCTCTACAATGATTGATCCTGCTCGGAGAATCGTGGATGATTCGGGATTTACCCGACAGACTTTTTAAGTCATATGGAACACAGTCATGGTTATTTGGAGTCTGTTTAGACAATAATCATGCGTGTGGGCCATATGATTTAGGAGGTTCTGCCACAGAAACTTTTATCATCTCTCTCTTCATCAATCATGTCAGTATATTTAATGCCTATAAACCTTCATTGAGAGTGGCCTTAGATGTATATAACTATTATTTAACACGCATGTTTTAAAATCATCCAACATATTATTATTTTTTTACATTTAACTATAGTTACATATAGTTTCTATTTGAGTTGCAATTATTTTTTGGGTGTATTCAAGAAGTGACGATGTACATTGCAAATCTAAGTGTCCAGGGACTTCATTCAATTTTTTAGTACAAGACTTGATCAAAGACACCTCTCGAATTAGAAGGACAAAAGGCGAAAAAAATTGTAGGGTTGTGTTTGGTTCGTCTTCTAAAAAGTTTTTCCGCTACAAAAAAGCAAAATGCCAACCAAAGAAGTAGAACCAGAAGTTGTTTTTTCATAAGTAGTTACTTTTGTTTAATATAATTTTCGTAGCACCTTAGTCCAACTTTTGGCTTTCAACTTTTGTAAAGGGTGGAAATGGAGATATGTTTTACAACTATTTCAAGGGAGAGGGAGAGAGAGGGAGGGAGAGGGAGGGGGAGAGAGAGAGAGAGAGAGAGTAGGTTCTATAATTGTTTCAAACCAAACATCTTACAACTTTTCACATCACATATCTCATAATAACTTTTCCATAGTTCACAGCTGAACCAAAGAGACCCTAAGCCCTCAAGACACTCGATTGTTGTATACATATCCTAATTGCATGTCCATTTTTCATGTAGTTGTCATGTTAGTTATGATGCATGTTCGTGTGCGTGTATATGAAAAATCCCAATAATGTTCAGAAGAGCCAACTTCATGAGTAGTTTTGTATGTCCTTGTCAGGTTTTCTCCTACCATTTTGTTTTAAATAAATGAAAATTCTCCCATATTTACATGTGTGAAATGTCCTCTGTATCTCCTACCTTGATCTCATCCTCCTCTCCATATATTTTTAAGCTATGGTATCAACCCTAGCAGCTAGAGTCAAGTTCGTCATCATTATAACTTTGTGCCCCTTGTGTTAGTTTTGTTAGTTGTTTATATTTGGTTAGTCATATTGACCCAAAACCATGGGAACATCATGGTAAATTATACTTGAGGACCAATGGGAAATGTAATTTTACATATATATTTGTTACCGTGGAACAATAATGTAGGAGTGTCCACCTTGGACCTCAACAATTACGTGTGAAGCTATGTCTTGAGGCTTGTATGTGCGTTAAAAGGATACAAAAGGACTTCCTCCTATATAACACCAACAAATTTTAGTGATACATATTAATCATGCTCTAGTATGGTCTAAAATCTAAGGATAAATAAGTACTAAAAGTATTGTGAATAAATTTGGTAAGTACACCTAATCGGACTAATTAACTTTATTTTATTTATTTATTAACACAATGCTCTCATGTAACAATTGAATTCGCTAAAAAACCAAGGCCATGGCAAGCCTACTCAGATGTGTTGATACTGAATTGGGTCGTGCACCAGCAAGGGCTAATATGCCCAAGGTCGTACATGGCCTATATCGCAACAAGAACATAGTAAAGTGAGAGCAACCAATAAGCTGGTCACACCAATCGGTGCTTGTTCTTTGCCAGAATACCTTCCGGGGAGACCCACTAGAAGGAGGCACATCGAGATTGTTCTAGGGTTGGCAATGCACCTAGAAAGCCACTAAATATGATTGAAAAACATGACGAACAATAAGGATAGAAAGAGATAGTGCAAAAAGAGGTAAATGTATTTTTTTCACGATCGGCAGTTGGATTCCTTGATCGGTTGTGATCATCTCATTTACAAAAATCGTGTGATCTTATCTTATCCTAGTAGAAAACATTTCCAAGACACAATCTTCAAGTTTCTCACAATCTCAATAGGTCTAGACCGAGCTAGAAAGCGGTATCGAAACAGGAAACTAGCCTGACTGGGGTTTTGAATGCTTGATTTCTCAGGACTAGGCAACATTGGTGAGTGGTGCAAAACAAAGACCGGCCTGGCCAGTTTAGGAATCAAGCTAAGCAGGTTTTGGCAAAGTCAACCAAACAACCTATCTTTTCTCATCAGGCTTCACCTCTCTTCAAATGGTTGTGGTTGTTAGAATGGGCGAAAACCACTTTTATTCCAGGCCCAAAGGGGCATATACATGTGTGTACATATGCAAAGAACCCCTCTAAGTAGAGGGAAAATACAAGTATATTTTATACATCTAACACCCCCTCAAACTCATGGGGGATCTACAACACTGAGTTTGGAGAGTAAGAATCTATGATGGGCCCGTGTCTGTGCCTTGGTGAAGAAATCCGCTAGCTGAACCTCTGAAGGCACGTGATGAAGGGACACAACCTCATCACACACCTGCGATCTCATGTAGGAAGCATCAACGCCAATGTGTTTGGTGAGCTCATGCTTGACCGAGTCTCGAGCAATACTGATTGCACCAGTGCTGTTAGAAGAGAGAGGAGTGGGTGCAGTGGTAGGCACACCAAAATCCTCCAGAAGCCATCGTAGCCATGTCACCTCTGCAGTCATAGTCTCCATAGCACGCAACTCAGCCTCAGCACTCGAGTCGAAAACTGCAGTCTACTTCTTGGTTTTCCAGGCAATCAAGGAAGAGCCAAGGAAAACACAATAAGCTGAGAGAGAGTAGCGGTCAGTGGGATCACTCACCCAAGTTGCATCAGAGTACACCTAAAGCTGGAGTGAACTAGAGCGAGGGAAGAAAAGGTGGCGGGAGATGGTTCCACGAAGATATCGCAGAACACGAAGGAGGTGAGCATAGTGAAGCTGGGTAGGAACCGAGACAAACTGACTCAAAATATGAACAGAGTGAGTAATATCAGGACGGGTGATCCAAGATAGAAAAGACTCCCAACTAGCTGACGATAGCAAGTGGGATCAGAAAGTGGTGCACCATCAGTGGGTCAGAGGTGCACATTAAGCTCCATAGGGGTGTCAACAGTGCGGTGATCACTAAGAGCAGCATGAGAAAGGAGGTCCTGAGTGTACTCCTCCTGAGAAAGAAAAATACCATCAGGTGTGGAGGTGACCTCAAGGCCAAGGAAGTAACAGAGAGGACCCAAATCAGACATGAGAAATGTCTCACTGAGACGCTGCTTCACAAACTCAATATAATGAGAGTCATCACCCGTGATAATCATGTCATCGACATAGAGAAGAAGAAGGGTACGACCACGAGGAGAAATGTGAACAAAGAGTGCATGATCATGGTCACTAGGCTTAAAGCCAGCATCAATGAGAAAGAGGAGAAACGCTTGAACCAAGCACGAGGAGATTTCTTAAGACCATAGAGGGAATGATACAACCGACAAACCATCCCATCAGGAACAGAGTACCCTGGAGGCGGCTGCATATAGACTTCCTCACGGAGCTCACCATTGAGGAAAGCGTTCTTGACATCCAACTGAGAAATTGACCACTGACAAACAGAGGCAACAATGAGAAGGGTCTGAACTGTGGTCATGTGAGCAACAGGAACAAAGGTCTCATCGTAATCCACACCGTACTCCTGCTGAAAACCACGCGCCACAAGGCGAGCCTTGTAGCGCTCAAGAGAGCCATCAGAGCGAGTCTTGACCTTGTACAGCCACTTGCAGGTGATAGGAGTGACACGAGGTGGCAAAGGCACAAGATCCCAAGTACCAGTACGCTCCAGGGCAGCAATCTCCTCGGCCATAGCATGTTGCCACTGCCGATAGGTCGTAGGCTCAGCCAAGACGGCAGCGGTGAAGCCAAGACAATCAGGAGGACGAAGTGTGCTACGATCATGAAGAGCATAGCGAGGAGGAGACTTACGAAGAGGTCCAAGAATAAACGGGGAGGAGTCAAGCAATGCAACAGGACGCGGATGGCGAGAGTAGTAGTGAGTGATCTCACGTGAAGGACACAACGATGATGGGCGAGTAGGGGGTGGTGACAAAGAGGTAGGAGATGGTGGTGGAGGTGGAGAGGTGGAAGATGGAGAGGTAGAGGGGCGTGGTGAATGGGAGAAATAGATACCTGAGGTGGCGAAGAGGGTGGAGACGACAGCGAAAGATACCACTCAGGTAAAGTAAGGAATGAGAGGGACTTGGTGGTACCAAAAGGCTCGAACGGGGAATGAGGATAGTAAGGCCGGGACTCATCAAAGGTAATGTCCCGAGAAATCCTCATCCGATGAGCAATAGGATCATAGCAACGATAACCCTTATGCTCCGTACTGTGCCCAAGGAAAACACACTCAACGGACTAAGCAGTCAGTTTAGTGCGTTCACGATGTGGAAGAAGTACGTAACAAACACACCCAAAACAACAAAGATGGTCATAGGAAGGAGGAGTGCTGAAAAGACGCTCATAGGGAGTGCAACCTTGAAGAGCGGTAGAGGGCTGGCGATTTATGAGGAAAAGAGCCATAGAAACAGCCTCAGCCCAAAAATGAGGAGCAAGCCCAGAAGAGATCAAGAGAGCACAAGTAGTCTCAAGAATGTGGTGATGCTAGCGCTTAACAACACCATTTTGTGCATGAGCACTAGGGCAGGAAAACTGGGCAAGAGTGCCCTGCTTAGCAAGATAGGAGGGATGAGCATTGGAGATGTACTCACCAGCAGAATTAGCACGAAAAACACAAATCGAAGAATTATATTGGGCACAGATCATGGTGGCAAATTGCTGGTAAATAGAAAAAAATTGACCACGAGAAGACATCAAGTAAATCCAAGTAAATCTCGAATAATCATCAATGAAGATAACATAATATGATTTGCCCCCTTTTGAAGCAAAAGGTGCTGGACCCCATACATCAGAGTGAACAAGATCAAAAGGTCTATGGGACTTGGATTTGCTAGAAGGGTAGGAGAGTTGCAACTATTTGCCAAGTTTACAACCCATACAATGAAGAGTAGTGCCACCAGAAACAGGACCTAAAACACCACTACCAACAAGAGTGGACAATCAAGAACCAGAGAGGTGGCCTAAGCAATGATGCCACTGAGCAAAAGAAGTGGTAGATGAAGCAGCCGACGCGGATGCTGGAGAACTAGGAGATGAGGAAGCCCAAGCAGGTGCAGGAAGACGCAACCAATCCAGCTCCCATAGGTGTTGTGAATCTCGACGCCTAGGCTCAATTCCCACCAAAAGGCCCATACGGAGGTCCTGAACACAACAAGAATCAGACTCAAGGATTATGTGACAACCATGATCAGTGATTTGCCCCGCAGACAGAAGTTGCATGGTGATTTGAGGAACATGCGAAACAGTAGGAACATCAAACGAAGAAGTCGAAAGAACACCTCTCCCAACAGTAGGAAGAGAAGTGCCATCAGCAGTGCGAATAAAAATAAGTGAGTCTGAAGAAGACAAAGAGGACAGGTGTGTCACATAAGGTGTCATATGAAAAGAGGCACCAGAGTCGAGAAACCACGGCGATGATATACCTGGTGGAGGAGGGGCGAAACTAGAGGCCTGAGCTGTAGTCCCATGAGGAGAGGTCTAAGCTGCAGTAGTGAGGCGACGAAACATAGCAAGAACCTCCTTCTTTGCTGCAGACACATAACGAGTGCCCTGTGGAGTAGAGGAACCCTGAGAGGAGCATCGATCATGACGCCCTTGTTGGTTGCGCTGCTTCTTGCGACAATCCTTCTCCTCATGGCCGTAGATCTTGCAGTGGCCACACTGCACACCAGAAGGGACCCTCGCCACCACCGGAGACTAGGGCGGAGGTGGAGTGACCGGTGGAGGTGTGGCCGCCAGGACGGACGGTTGTGCCTAGGCACAACTCACACCCCCAGTGTGAAGACGGGTCTCCTCAGCTCGCAGCTCAGGCATCGCCTTTGAGAGCGATGGGCGCGGACAACGAGTCTGCAACTGCGCCCAAATGGTCTCGAACTCCGGACGAAGCCGAGAGAGGAACTCATGCAGGCGAAGTGTGTCTCTCTGGCCCCAGTGGCGATCACAGCACTGACAAGTACCACCACCACAGAACTCAGCACCCAAACCATCTAGACGATGCCAGACGTCTGTCATCTTACAATGGAAGTCCTCAAATGTAGAATCAAGCTGACGAAGTGATTGATCCTCCTCAACAACAGCAAGGTACATTACTTCGTTGTGGATCTCGTAAGTGCGACAGAGGTGATCCCACAAGAGGTGTGAAGTGGCAAGACCTCTAAGGGAGCGTGTGAGATCAGCATCCATGCTGGCAAGTAAGATAGCCTTAGCAGATTGCTCCTCATGCATCCAAGTCTCATATACACCAAGATCAGACTGGTAGCTCTCCATCTGAGCCTCAAATTCATCAAGTAATGCAGTCTTGGAAGCATCATCAGCATCTGGTGGATACTTAGGTGGTGTAGGAAGAACCGGACAGGGAGGACAGATCCGGTTGCCCGTGGGGTAGCCCCAAAGGAGTTGCCCATCCATGTGGACCTCCAGATGAAAAGCAAAGTCACCCCAATTTGTGCCATTGAAAATGACAGGGCACTGAGGAACAGGAGTGGCTCCAGGCCAGGTGCGATCGGGGGACGTCATGGAGAAGTGAGATCGCTGCTGCTTTGTATTTTTTTTTGTGGTGGATGGGAATAAGGAAAATGGAGAAACGGAAGGAAAAAAAGAGGTAGCAGCAGTCGGTTAAGGAAACAGAGGAGAGGAGAGGAAGGACGAGCGGAGCGCTCGCGTCGGGGGCCGGCAGAGCTGCGCGGAGCAGCGCGAGGCGGGCGCGCGGGCAGCAGGAGCCTAACGGGCGGGCGCCGGTGGCCGACAGGTGCGTGCGAGGGAGGCGCGAGGCAGCGCTTCGCAGGGCGGCGCTGACGGTGGGCGCAGGGGCAACGCGGATGACGCGTGGGAGCCGCGGGAGCAACGCTGGTTAGCCGGTGGCCAGTGGCCGTGGTGAATCTCAAACCCTAGCTAGATACCATGTTAGACTGGGCGAAAATCACTTCTATTCCAGGCCCAAAGGGGCATATACATGTGTGTACATATGCAAAGAACCCCTCTAAGTAGAGGAAAAATACAAATATATTTTATACATCTAACAGTGGTCTGCAGGTAATCTAGGGAAACACAAGTTCTTATTTTGTCTCCTCCACACTTGAAGTATTTTGAAGAGGAAGAACAGACAATTGAGGACTATAATTGTGTCCTTTTGCAACAATTTAGAAGAGACATGTTTCCATATCTTATTGACCTGCCCCTTCAGTACCATCTATTGGAATTCAATCAATAATTTTTGGAACACAATCCTTGAGCCTTTGGATATGATTTGCCAAGTTAGAAACACCTTCAATAATTATATCTTCAGAGAGCTGGTTATCACTGCCTGCTGTACTATTTGGACCACTAGAAATGAAGTGATCTTCGATGCCAAAAGTTTCAATCTTGAGCAGTGGAAACGTGCATTCAGAGAAGAGATTGGCTTCGTTTGTAGCAAGGCCAAGAAAAAAACTGATGAAGCTCTTTTTAGGTGGTGTGAGAATCTCCACTAATGTATCTCAGTTTTTTTTATTATTTTGGCCATTTTGCTTGCCTGTAAATGTTGTACATGTTTCATTATCTATAAAAAAAACCAAAAAAGCAGGTAGAGGGCTCCCTTGCCGACCCTTTCAAAAAGAAAAAAAAAATCCAATTTCATTGTTTCAGATACCCTCTTGATGTCAGCAACTTAATGGAGCCCATTACTCCTGTTAGCATACTATTTTTTTTTTCTGTCAACAAAGATGGTTTGCTCTCGAAGCATTTGGTAGGTTGGTCCGTCGTCGCATGCAGATGCAGCCCATGCATATGGCAGCCCCTCGCCTGAGCAGCATTGAACGAGAAGCTAACGAGACGTCGCGTCTTTTTGACCCACGGTGATCTGCAGAAACGTGACCAGGCACCTTAATTTGGTATGAATGTGCCCTCTCCAACCACCACGCCATGATCGTGTGCAACACACACGCATGCCGGCCTGCGAGCTCTGTTTGCTTTGTCAGAGTTCAGTTGTAGATCGGAGAAACCGTCAGGAGGAAACTAACCAAGTGCGAATTGGACGCAATCTTTTGTGCGGGCGTTGGAGAAGAAACGTCCCAATCGCGCGAATGCGAAATGTAGGTGCGCGGTTGCAGCATATCTTACAATCGACGCAACAAGTTTTGATCTAGTTGGCTTTTGGTATGCGTTTTGCGTGCTAGTGTGTTGTTGTGGTGCTGCATTGTTAGAGCTATATATTCCAGCGCTCAAAACAGCCCGAGGTTAAAGCTTTAGCCAAATATAGTTGCATGCTAGCGTGAAGCTAAGGTAGGATCTCTGTTTCCTCTTGTCCATTTTCTGACTTATTCTTGTTTGGGCTCTATAAATGTGGCCAATCTCTCAGTAAAGAGTCAGCTGACTACACAACTATATTTATCGACAATGCCGTCGTCATGTTGTAGCTCTCATGTTCCCTGAGCCCCATATTGCTACTACTCTGTTTAGAGGCCATTTTGTTCTATGTTTGTATTCTATACTTCTGTTAGGGCAAGGGGTGCGTAAAAGTACATGATGTACTAACCTAGTAGGATGGGTCTCTAAGTGTCACACGCCCAATACTGACCGTACTTCCTTGCGAAGAAAAAGGGCCAACATGAGCCCGGATGAGGGGCGCCACCGCCCTCACCGTCGCCATGGCCACAAAATGCGGGCCTAGGGAGGCACCCTAGGCTATGGGTGCACAGAGAAGGGCATCACGCACCCCAACTCCGCCGCCGGTCCCGCCGTGTATTGTTATATTTCCAAATTGAGACTCTTTAGGTTTTCGAAAGATTGAATTAATAGGTATTTGAGTTTGTTCAAGCTTGGAATGGAGAATTCATATCTTATTAGGATTTGCTAGTTTGCTTAGGAGGTCAACTCCCTAAAAAGCACTATAAATATTAGGGGAGATGTAATCAATTGAATTAACTAGTAGAAGAGCAGAAAACTCCTCCTCTATTCCCTCTCCTCTCTCCCACACGCGCCACCCCTCTCCCTGCCCTAGCCGTTGCCGCCTGCCTTCCCCACGCCAGCCACCCACCGCCGTCAGCCCGCTCCCAGCCGCCACCGCTGCCCCCTCCCTTGCCAACGCCGCGGCCATCAGGGTCCTCCGACCTAAACCCTAACACTAAGTTTGTCATGTATCAATCTTTTTGGATTGTGTATACATGGTTTCAAAATCAAAAAGAGAAAAGAAAAAAGAGGGGACAAAATAGAAAATAAAAACATCCATGACACTAAGTTTGTCATCTATCAATCTTTTTGGATTGTGTATATGGTTTCAAAATCAAAAGGAGAAAATAGAAAAAAAAGGGGCTGTCTAGTCTGTACGCGTGTGTTTTTTGGGGTTGTAGCACGCGCGTATTTCTAGCCAGGAAAACACACGGATTGGAGGCTAGGGAAAATTCGTGTGTTTTCTTTGAAGCTAGCACACGAATTTTGAAATCCTAGGAAACAACAACACATGGAACCTAGGAAAATTCGTGTGTTTTCTTTGAAGCTAACACACGAATTTTTATACAAAATAACACACGAATTTGTATTCTGTTGCATATTTACATGTACTTGTATTTGTACTTGTACTTGTACTGGTCCCGTCTGTCCTAGTTTGCTATTTCTCAAACAAGGCCCAAGGCCCAAGGCCCGTCTGTCCTAGTACCCTTCTTCCAGCCCATGGACCTGACGAGAATAACCAGAGGACCATGTCAGCCCATCAACCAAACTATTAGCCCTATATAACACCATCTTGGCAAAGAAGAAAAGCCAAGCAAATCAGATCCATCCCGATCTATTCTAGGGAAGAGCTCTGCTCTCCCCACGAACACTACGGGAAAAGGGGACAAAACCCCAGATCACAACAGAGGGAAAACGAAGGAATCACTAGAAACAAGCAGGAGCAACTAACCTCAGGATAATCAGAGGTCAGCAAACGGTATTTCTATGAAATCCTTATCCTTGTTCCCTTCTGTTAATGCCCAGCAAACACCAATTTTGGATCCATCAATTCTTCAATTCTTGATCTGAAACATGCTATATAGGTTTTAGATCAGGATCAAGGGCAAAAGCAACAGGAATTCACAAGATCTAGGGAGCAACAACTGACCTGAGTAGAATCAAAGGTGAGCAAACACCATTTGCATCCAATTCTTCTCCTAGATCTACAAACTAGTTGATCTGACTCAATCCTTGATGCCTAGATCCCTCAAATCTTCATTTCTTCATCTCAAACAATGTGTAGAGAGAACAAACTTCATTAGATTAGTTTTGAACAAAATCTGCTATAGCTATATGTAGTTGCTAACTGCTGGAGAATGAATATATATGCACAAGTACCAAAAAGTAGCTGCTTAACCTCTAGGGAAATAGTGGTGTCTAACCAAAACCACAAGTTCATATTGACCACAAATAAAATTCCATATCCTGGGAACTAAATTTATAGTTTCAAGTAAATGAAATTCATAGTATAATCATTTGCAATTGTGTATCTGATAGTTGAATCATGTATAGCATGTTGCTGGGTTAATACATTGCCTGGTAATTCTTGTTTCTTGCACTAGGTGTCTAGCTGCTTAACCTCTAGGGAAATAGTGCTGTGTAACCTCTAGGGGAATGGCAGATTGCTTAAACAATTAAGACAAAACCATTCATATCTAATACATTTCTTATATTTTTAGGAAGTAATTCTCAATATGGATGGGCACTCAGGACCACATTATGATTTCAACACAGTAGAAGGGATACAAAAGTGGCAACAAGACATGCTAAACATGTTTGCTAACCCTATGATGCCATTGAGTCAGGCACAGATGGGTGCAAGTCAAGCAACTGCAGGAAGTAGCAACAGAAGTTATCCTACATCATTTGCTAACCCTATGATCGCATTCAATCAGGCACAAATGGATCAAAGTCTAGCAAATGCAGGCAGTAGCAACAACAGTTATCCAGTGACGGCATTCAATCAAGGATATGCAGGAAGTAACAACAGCAGTTATCCTACATCAATTGGCAACCATTTCATGCCATTCAATCAGTCATAGATGGCTTCAAGTCAAGCAAATGCAGGCAGTAGCAACAGTAGTTATCCTGCATCAATTGGTAACCACATGATGACATTCATGCAACCACAAATGCCATTCAAGATGGTAAGCAAATTGAAACATGAATTCTCATTTCAATCTTTATCCTTGTGAAGCATATATGCATTGAATAAAATGATAGAGGTCTAACCTATTTTAAATTTGTCAGCACAGGTACGCATTTGGATCCTCAACTCTTGCAAACCACAAAAGCAAAATAACGGTGATTAGAGCTTAGTACAAGTCTAATTCTAAAATATGATTACAGACAGTGCAGGTAGACCACAAAAGAAAAATTACAAGATAACAAAGGTGCAAATTAGTACTAAAAATAATGCAATCTACAAGGTGATGCAACTAGTACACATAGTATAGCATAAATTTCATAACGATTTGGTTTTCTTCGATACATACCTTTAGGCTTCTCACTTGTACCAACATGGGGGGCACAAGCAACAACACTTGTTGCCTTGCCAAACTCAGCTGTAGAAACCAAGGTCGCACCAACAGATGCAATATTTACATCACCTTCCTACAAAAAAAAATAAGAGTAAATGAAACAAGTCCAGTTAGTACTGACCACAATTATTAGATACAGGAGGAAACAAAGACAACAATAAAAGTCACTGACTTTCTGATGGACAGTCTCATGTGAAGTTGCAGCAATAGCAGTAGAAACGCTTTGAGCATCCCCGCCAACATCAGCACCATCATCAACACGGCTAAGAGGAGATTTACCAAGATTTGTAGACAATCCACGTGGAGACTTGCGTGTGGCAATAGCAGGCATCGAAGATTCAGGACTATTTTGTTTCCTCTTCCCACCAATACTTGTTTTAACAACTGGAAAACAAAAATAAAAAATTAAATGCTGACAAAACTAAATTGAAAAATAAATTACAAAATAATACTAAAAAAGATCAATTGGCAGCAAAGAAAATCAAAAAATAACCTGGTGAGGCATCTGAAGCAACTTCTACAACTGATGCTGAAGATGCACTGCCTTTGTGCTTCGCTTTCCTTCCACGCTTGCAAGCCTGTACAACAGTTTCTTCAACAACTACAGGATTATCAGATGTAGCTCCAGCTCCAGAAATCGGACGCCATATAGCAAGCCTTGTAGATGCCCTTAATCTCATCTTCTGATCAGTATCAGGGACAGATTCAGAATTCTTCCTTTTCCTCTTCTTACACTTTGTATCTGAACCTGCAAATGAAAAATTATATTAAAAGAACAGAAAAGGCCAACAAAATGAAAAGTAAACTAAAATGCACAAACAATTTATGTGGCGAGTCATTGGAAGATGAGATATCAGCTGCCTAAGATGATACAACTTCTTTTTTCTTCTCATTCCTTGCACCTGATGCTACACATGACAAATAGACATTCAAATATTTTCTACCGGGGATACAAATTGTTAATTCAGTGATGAAACAAAGCATACAAAACTATCCATATACCTTGCGCAGAAGAGTTACCGCTAGGAAGGATTTCAGTTGTCTGAGAAGCACGAAAAACTTCAGTAGCAGGAACACCATACAAACCATCATCTGATTCAAGTATCTCAGTCACAGAAGCTTCTTGTTATACAAGAGTATTAGGTGTAGAGGGATTCTTGGGTTCAACAACCTTGACATTGACATCTTTGGCAGCTATAACAGGCGGACAAGTACTAGCCGCAATGTCTTCCACTCCTGTAGCATTTACATCAGCAGCATCATCAACTCTTTCACTTGCACCATGGTCAGCATCTTTAACAATTTGTTTCACATAAGTTTTACTTGCACCACGAGCCATAGTTGAATCCAAGACATTTTCAGGAACAGAACCATGCAAAGGAGAAGGAACTGGGGCATCATATTCAACTCCTGCAGCACCAACATGTCCATCAGAACCATGGTCTGCTTCAGTAGAAGGCACTCTGCCGGCATAACTCCCAGCAGCTACATCACCACCATAGCCACGACAAACTACATGCGTCTCATGCATATAATTGAACATCTTTGCAACAAGTGTGCCGGGACACCTAAATCCTAGTCTTGTGTGGTGCCTAAGAAAAATCTCACTCATCCTATCCCTGTCCTGAAATGCCAAGACAATAGTACAATATGGATACAGGATGTAAATTTCAATATACAAGAATACTAATATTTTTTAAAAACAAACATTGCACAAGGTGCCTACCTCAGCACTTATGAAATCACAACGTCTATCCATGGTTCTCCTAAAAACATCACAAGCCTCTTCTGGGAGAAGCTCTTCAGCATAAATAGTATCATCAACAGATTTCACCTACACAATATCAACTCAACAATCAACTAACAAGCTCTAGTGTGCAGAACAAGACAAAACATAACTAAAAGACAAATTTATGCATCACTAGTCTCATCTATCAATTCCAAACATAATTTGCAACAGCTAGACTCACCGGCCGTTTTCCATAAACATTGCCAGACACACGATCTAATGAAGCAAATTGCTTAATGCTCGAGCCCGTCTAACATTTCATCCTTGCCATATCTGTGGGAAGCTTTTTAAATACTCCAAGGTCCAACCAGTCAAGATAATAACCCTAAATACCATTTCAAAAAGACGTCAGTAAGAACATGCTTTATAATAACCAAGACAAAATAATAGAAAAATTAAAGAAAAAAAGAGGACAAACAGAAAACAACATACAGCTAGGAAAAATCTGCATCCGCCAATAGTATCCCAACCCTTTTCTTGGTAGTTTTTTATGGAAGACATCATCCAATTAAAGGCATACTTCGACCAATCATAAGATTTCACTTGCACATTAGATATATCAATCAAAGGCTCTAGATATTGTGTGCTAGGATAAGTGTTAGAATTGGCACAAAGAAAAGTAGACAGAGCAACAACCATAAAGTAACGGAAGACATCGTCATCAGACAACATGTCTCTAAGCAACTTTTCCCCAAACCACTTGATTGTTGGCAGAGAAGTTTGGCCAATTTTTGTCAGGAATCTGGACTTCGTGGTATAAGTAAAGCTCTCCTTGACATCTGCACCGCTAGTAGGAATACCCAAAAACAGATATACTGACAACAGATCCAGTGGAATCATTTTGTCTCCAACTAAAATCTCACTGCATTTCACATCTACATGATCAGCTATCCACTGAACAAAGCCTTTGGGAGCATGGCAACCATCATAATCAAGCAGCATTCCAAAGCCATGATACCGAATGATCTTTTTCTTATGATCATCCAATTTTGCTATAATACTATGTCCAAAGTACGAGCTATTGAACCTACTTCCAGGTCCATCTGATGTACCTGCACCACTTTTTGACTTTGCTTTACACCTAGCTCTCAAAGTCTGCTAACAAATGCAACAAAATCTAGTTAGGTCACTGCATTCACTTCAAAAGCTAGGGGGAAAAACAAACACAAGGTGCGCAATTTACCTTTGCATGAACATTCTACCCACCAGAATGGGTTGATTTCCCCTGCTTAGCAACAACCTTAGAAAACTGAAACAAAAAAACAGATGCTCAATTCAGTGAAAGAATCAATTTGGCAACACCACAACATATTCAAAAAGGTTGTACAACTTACTCCACTAAAAGCTTCCTGCAGATGCTTCAATGCCTTTGCAATTTGATCAACATCAACATTATGATCATCTCCCGAGTTTTTCTTCTAACAAAGGCAACAATATTATAAATCATACTAATAGACATTAAACAAAATTCCCAAGAAAAACAACAAGCCAAATATAGACTGATTACCTTAGAATCAAAGTTGTTATCCTCTCTTGCAGACTCATCAACACTCTCAGAATCCATAGAAGGGCCATCAGAGACATATTGTTCATCATCAGAATCCATAGCTATATACAAGAACAAAAGGAAACCAGAACAAAAGGAAGTAGAGTGAAATGGAGGTAAAACCAGAACAAAAGAAAGACAAGGGGTCAAGGGCATACTTGCACGCGACTTGATGTAGATCTTGATGTGCGGGTCTACTACTTTCCTCCAAACACGAGGACAGTAGGGACAAATGTGGTAGAGTAGGCACGTGCAGAAACAAACAGCAAGTAGAGTGAATAGGAGAACAAAAGAGGCTATCAAATTTAGTCAAGCAGAGGCTACAAATATGTGTTAAACATAGTTCACATTACATTATTCAGCTCTTCAGATAACATTTAAAGACAAAAACAAAGCATAGCTGATATTTTAAGTATCCCTAAGATTACAATGACCTACTACAACTGATTAGCATAACCAGGATCAGTAGGCGCCCAATGACAAACAGGACAATTAGCCTTCTCGAGCAACCACACATAGATACAATGAAAGTGGAACACATGGTAGCACGGCAAACAACGAAGCTGATTCTCCATATAATCAACTGTAGCTTTCGGATCATCCTCAAAGGGCTCTTCAAGCGTCAACCTGCAGATAGGACACACTTCCCCCCACTTTGAAATAAAAAAAATGGATCCCCACTGTCTTTACCGTCACCCTCTTCATCCTCATTAATAATAGGCGGTATTTCAGGAGGAGGTTCAGAAGCAGAACGAAAAAGTTGATGACGCTCATCCATTGGTTCCGTCTCTCATCACTAGATCACGATACAAAGTAAAAATAGAAACAACTAGTCACCATCATGTTCCTGAACAAAGAATACTTATATTAAATTATCCAAAGACATGATCCATATTGAAAACATACTTCATAACCAACAACACTGCCCCTACTGAACAAAACAGATAGCCTACACCTCCCTATGACACACAGGGCAAGACAACCTAATCCTCCTCTGATTTGAGAAAATAGACATCAGTTCAATGATTGAGAAAAATAGACTCAACATGACTCAAATGGATCTGACAGCCTAAATCAAATCAGTTCATATTGACACAATGATAGCATAGAGGTTCAGCAAATCAATGTATATCATAGAATAATGAATAATCTCATTGTGCTTCCACAAAATCACTAAACACAATTGAGAAAACCCCATTGAATCTGAATCACTAATGCTCCTAATATGATAGATCCCCCAACTTGCAAACAAACTAACAGATCAACTAAAAAACTCCTCTACCTGAGCACCATCTATCCAACCATTGCAATCCACGCCTGACATTTCTAGGGTTTGTGAACGAAAATGCCCAGAGCCAACTTACAGAGCAACTCACAAACTCCAACTCCTCTACCTGAGAAAAATAGATCCAAGCATTTCAACCCACCAGACTGACATTTCTAGGGTTTGTCAAGGAATATCCCCAGCGTGACAAGAACAAATCTACTCACCCAAACAATCACCCCCTGCTGCTCCACACAACAAAGCGCAATGAAATCAACATCTCGAACCCCCAAATAACACAAATCAGCCCCCTGCTCAAACCCAAAAATCCCCAAATCCGATCCTGCTCCGACGAATCCTACATCACCGGACAAACCCTAGACGCGAATCCTAAATCAGAGGACGCAAACACAGACGCAAACGCGAATCCTAGATGAACACGAACTCACCTCAATCCGAGTCAAAGAAGAAGCCGATGCGCGTCAATCGCCTCCCCCTCGTCAAGCCGCAAGTCGAAGAAGCGCCGCGACACCACCTACGGCCACATGCACAGCACCACGTCCCCGCCATGCGACGAAGGCCGCAGACCACCGGCAGGAATGGAGATTCGTCGCCGCCGTCGCCGAGGAAGAGGGGGAGAACTCGAGAAGACGCGAGAGAGAGAGAGAGAAATGAAATGGGGAGGGCCGGGGGAAATGAGCGCGTCTGCTTGAAGACAAAGCGGCGGGAGTCCCAAAAATACGAACAGTGCACGTCAGAGGTAGGACCCACATGTCAGTGGAACAAAAAAACGAAGCGGTGCGGGACGAAGACAGACGACGGATGGAAATCGGACAGAGCAAGAATCCGTGCGCTACAACAACAAAAAACACGCGCGTGACAGATAGCAATTCTGAAAAAAAGGCAAAGTACGTATGTCACATGCTTTCAACTTAGCAATGGCATACTCATTTTTATCATTCGGAGTTTGTAATAGCTTCATGTGGCATACCGCACACACTGTGCCATCGCGACACGGGACACCCCCTAATAGGGGCGCTCCCGCTGCTCTCGTGTGTTGCGTGTGCCGTTTGACACATATCCCATGTACCTCTCATCTCTTTTGACAAGAGAACCACGCTCATAATTAACCGAGGCGGGACTAGTACGTCGTCCACCTGGTCTTTTGTTTCTTGATGCCGAGTCTTGCTTTATGTGCCTGCCCAAGAGACCCAACGGTTTGGGCCGCTGTTGTAGGTATGGGTATAGCCCAGCCTATCAAGCGTTGCCGATGAAAAAAAAAGACTTGGATTCACGTTCATGCAAAATGCCTGAATTATTCACAAACAACATATTCCACGCTATACATCCATGAGCCGATCTTTATAACTGTGGTTGATTAAACTCAAGATCGCCTTTGCACAACAAGAGGAAATACTAGAGAGTACACGGCACATGATACTTTCTACAGAACTCAATATTTCGCAAATAATTTCAAAAAAAAAGACGATGTACATTGTTCCTAGGTACGAAACTGTGGCAATTCACCTCGTCAGTGTGGCAATGCATAAATACCGTCACATACACAGCACTCGTGTATGCATATGTTGGCAGCTGTCTCCTTTCTAGCGAGGAAGACGTGGCTGGGCGCCTGAGCCTAATGGGCTTCCTAACCTATGAGAAGCCCAGGTCTAACGGACGATTGGAATCTATGACGCTCATTTTTTTGACAACTATCTATGACGCTCATTTATTGTGGCAACATATTCATCAGTCATCACGCACTCAGCCAACCATGCATACTCCCTCCGTCCCATAGATATAGGGCCTGTTTGGTTCCCTTCTCACCCCAACCAGGCTAGCTCCAGGGAGCCTGGGCGCCGGTGGCCTGGCCGGATGCATGTAGGAGGGCATGTTTGGATGCATGCATTCGTGGAGCCAGGCTGGGGAAATCTAGTATTTGGTTGCATGCATGTATTACCAGATTCAAAGTCCAGATGCAAGGATGATTGTTTGGTTGCCTGTATCTACAAAGTTCTAGGCACCTCTTGCATGGCACTGGTAATCTTACCACCCACACACATGCTGTTACATCAGCTTCCAAATAAGAAAACCTACTAGCAAAACTACAACTATCACTTTTATAATTTTAAAAATAGCATGCCACAAGGCAAAGCTATCATCATGTCCCTCATTCTGGACATGAGGTGGATTGAAAAGTCGTAAAAGAGGAAGATTCTCAAGGAGATGACCATAGAAGGCTTGCTCAGCTTGGTTTCTGGTGTTGTATTTCTTATAGCAGTTACCCTTGAAGCCATTCACCTGGTCATGTGCTTCTGCCCAGCTAGAATACATACCAGATATCTTGCCAACATGAACCACATACCAAGCCATAGCTGTGCAAGAAAAGAGTAGCAAGAAAAATAGCCAGAATGTGCTCAGTTCAAATATTATCTGAAAAGCAACATCACTGGCAAATAGACATGTGCTCGGCTTAGCAAAACAACATCACAGGCAAGTAGACATATGCTCAGATAAGTAAAACAATATCACAGGCAAAGAGACGTGCTCAGATTAATAAAACAACATCACTGGCAAATGGGCATGCTCTCAGACATGACAAGAAACATCACAGGCAAATGGACATGTTCTCAGATTGAATAGGCTAAATGAAATAACAGGCAGTAGGTTGCCACAAGTTCACATCACTGGCAATGGACACTTGGTCAGATTGCCACAAGTTTCAAATCACTCCACCAGCTCAAATCACACCACCAGCTAGGTTGATCTAAGGTATTAGGTGCAGGGTTATCTAACACACTAACTATATGTTAGTGTTAGTAAAGATGCAGGATCTCATCAACTGCACAAAAGAGTAAGTCAGCCCACTCTACATCCACCAGCTGTAGTTAGGCACAAAAGAAACCACCTCTGCACACTAGAAAACAGCCACCCCAAGCTGCACAAAAGGATTAACCATCAAGCTGTGAGGGCTTCACATATAGTAGTGCTTGGACAAGTGACACCTCAGCCACAACACCCTATGGGAGTCAGACCACTGCACAAAGGATATCCCCAGTATCTTGTTGTCCAGCAGATAGCCATAAGCACACATGAGGGCCTCCTCAGTGAAGCCTGGGATGAACATGATTGCACCATAGAGATCAGGGTTGCAGTCCTCAACCTTGGTGGACCTAATAGCAGAAGCCACCTCCTTGACTGCCTTAGACATACCACTGAGCACAACCACATCCTCTTCTCCTAGTAGGGACCTCTTCCTCTTGCTACCAACTGCAATCTCAGCCTTGGCTGTGCCACATGTGTCAGTGTTGGCACTGTTGAGGATCTGTGTTGCCTCAGTCTTCAAGGAGCTCTCAGCATAGTCAGATGGAGCACCAAGTGCCTCATTGCTGCCCATAGCCCACTTCCCTGTTGCTTGTCCATTGCCAAATATGACCATCATCTCCTTGTAGTGTTGGATGAGCTTGTTGAGCAGGTATGCATCATTGGGGTGGTCCTGCATCTAACAAATGAGTTTGATCAGTCCATAATGATCAGAATAACAGCAATGATAAAAGTGTTGAACAACTCAGCTCAAATTTGTACTAACCTTGGTGAGCCCATTGTAGTGCTCCTCCTCAAGCACTATCATGGAGCTGTTTTCATCCCATTGAGCTCCACTCAGATCCCTCAGCTTGGACAGTTTCACCCACCTCTGCCTCCACTTCCTCAGGTGGTTATACACCTGGGTACTACTGACAGCATTGCTACAAAAATCCTGCAGTGCCTTAGCCACTTTGTTTAGATGCACCTCTTTAAACCCCTTGTTAGTCCTCACCCCTGTGGAGATGATCTGGCACATTTGCCTTAGCATGAAGGTAGACATGGGATCAGTCCACCTAAGAAGTGCCCTTTGCTGAGCCAGAGCCTGTGCAGCTAGAATGAAATCCTCAGGAGCACCACCCTCAGCAGCACCAACATGCACACCCTCAGTAGCACCAACATGCACACCCTCAGCAGCCCCAAAACCATGCACACCAGGGAACACAAGGTCATTAGGGATCATCTTGCCATCAGCCAAAGCCTAGTTGAAGTGTAGTGTCAAATACATTGAATCATCACAGCACATGTCCATTTGCCTCAGTTAAAGTGTAGTATCACATAGAGTATGTTATCACAGCACATGTCCATTTGCCTCAGTTCAAGTAAAGTATCACACAGAGTATGTCATCACAGCACATGTCCATTTGCCTCAGTTCAAGTAAAGTTTGAAATACAATAAATCATCACAGCACATGTCCATTTACCTCAGTATAGTTTTAAATAAAGTAGCATCACAGAATAAAAGTCATCATAGAATAAAATTCATCATTGCTGTTGCCCAAAATCTCAGATTTAGTGTAGTATCATAGAATAAAAGTCATCATTGCTGTTGCCTAAAATCTCAGATTAATTGTAGTATCATCACAGGAAAATTCACTGGACCTTTGCAAATGAAACTGGTCCCATCATTACCACATTCATAAACTTGTATGAAACTAGCAATAGTAGGCTCAATTTCATTTCCAAAGGTCAAACAAGTCAATGTATAAGGCCTCAGACATGGCACTGAACACAAGCACATTCATAAACAAGTAATGAATCATCATAATAGAATAAGTTGTCCAGAAGCACAAAGAAACATCGCAGAAGTTGTCCAAAAACACAAACAAATATTACAAATGACCTAGATTCTAGAGAGGCCCCTATTAGCCCACATATGGTTTTCCCACTCATCCCTCTTTAGCAACCAGGCAACATTATCATCAACCCCAACAAGTGGATGAGTATTAGTTTCATTTAGAATCCAGGAAAACTCTTCAGGAAGTATCTCATCAACCCCAAAACTAAGGATCAGTTGTGTAATATACAACATGCAAGCACTAACTTCACTTGTGTCTTCAAGGGATGGAATGGCTTGTTAGTGTCAATGATGCGAAAGCGATTCTTGAAACAACCAAAAGCCCTCTCTATTGTCACTCTCAAACTGCAATGCCTCAAATTAAATAGATCTTTGGGGTTGGTTGGGTAGTTACTATTTGCATACTCTTTCAGATGATACCAAACACCTCGATATGGGGGAAGAAACCCAGGACGACAAGCATATCCAGCATCTACTAAGTAGAATTTGCCTAAAACAAATGTGGAGTTCAATTAGTTTCAACATAATGCACTAATTGGTTTCAACAAGTACTTCTTTTGTGAACATTTGTTTTAATTACCTGGTGGAACCCTTAACCCATCAGTTCTCTGTAATGCATCAGCAAGAATTGTGGCATCATGTGCTGATCCCTCCCACCCAGCCAGGACATAGACAAATTTGAGGTCAAAGCTAACTGCAGCTAATACATTTTGTGTTGGGGCATTCTTTCTACCCCTAAATACAGCTTGCATCTTGGCAGGGACTTTAGCAAATACATGAGTCCCATCAATGGCAGCAACACAGTCCTACATGGCATCCATAATTCAATATTAAATTGTAAAGCCCTAATGCAAGAAAATCCTAACACCTCTAGCATTAATTAGTTACCTTCCAATAAGGATACCATCTATGGATGTTGCTTATCTTAGCTGATGTCTCATTGCTTGGTGTTCTAATCATCTCACCCCTAAGCTCTCCAATAGCATACAAAACATTTCTGAAATGGCGGTGCACGATCTCTATAAACCTTCTCCAGTTGTTCTTGACAACTCTAAATCGTTGGTTATGACCAACAATGTGGAGAAACAGAGCAACTTGCTCTTCAACACAAGAATTAATGTTGTCAGCAAGAAGTTTTCTGTCTCTAAGCAGGGTGCACAAACTGAAAAAGGGGTCTCTTCTCATGCGAAGCATGTTCACACACTCTATGTCATTATAGTTATAAATTAAGTTCAAGTTCCTTTGCCTCTCCTCATCCCTAAGACTCATTGGACCATAACTGATTTGAGGCCTCTCACATCTAAGCACACTGAGTCTAGCAAGCAGTAGGGCATACATAGCAGAGATAAGAGCACCAGCTCTAGCAATCAGAAACCTTCTTTTCTGTTCCATGTCCATCTAGAAAAAGAAAGATTTTTAAGGACACACTCTAAGCAACAAACAGTGAATAACACAAAAAACAACAAAGCTTAGAAATTATTGTTCATCATCACAGACAATGGGCAACAGCTCAGAAATTATTGTTCATCATCATAGACTATGGGCAACAACTCAGAAATTATTATTCATCATCATAGACTAGGGGCAACAGCTCGGAACATATCATTTCATCATCATAGAGTTTAGCCAACAACTCAGCAAAATTGTTTCATCATCAACACACATCCAAGACTGTGGATAAAACCTCAGTCCCAACAAGACCACAAGACTCGCTATCGCGCAATACAGATTAGGGGGGCAGAGAGGGGGAAGAGATGTGAAAAATACCCATGTCAACAAGAAGCACCACTAGCAAAGTCCCAACAACGACCGACATGAGTTAGATCTGCAAGCACAGAAGCAAAAACAGCTACATTACCATACAAAAAATTAGTTCTTTAGAATGTAAAGCCCCCCAAAAAATAAAAACTTGAAGAACATGGGGTTCTTACCGCAAGAGCAGCAAAGAAACCAGATCTGGCATGCCTGCATCTCAGATCAAAACATCTCATTACCTAGGGTTTCGAATCGGAGAGAAAGTATGGGGAAAGAGATGGGGAAAACTCACTTGCTTGGAGTTGGGGGCCGATCCACGAAACCTGCAACAGATCGAATCAATCAAGAACACCTCCAATCCACCAAGAACACTGGCGCCAGATCAAGAGAGAGGGGAGAGGAAGACCTACCAGCGGGAACGAGGGCGGTCACGCACGGGAACGAGGGCGGTGACCCTAGGGTTTTCGCGCCATCTCCACGCGCACGGAGGGAGCCAGGCGCGAGCACGGGAGGAGCACGCCGAGAGCCAGGATGAGGAGGAACGCTCGATTCGGCCGTTCCTCAGCAGCCAGGCCCGAGGGGCTGTTTTGCACGATGGGAGCCTGGCCAGCGGAGGGATGCAGGCAACCAAACTAGGCTTGGTTGCATCCCATGGGCCATGTATGGCCTCATGCGGGCAACCGAACAGGCCCATAGTCATTCTAGGCTGGGATCGGTGTCCCGCAAAAGAGTGTCGCTGTGCTGATCTTGACCTCTGCAGCTGAGCACACGCCTCACCTGTAATGATTAAAGCTGCATGTATATGTACGGATTTCAAATGTGTGAGTCGCTGGTTTTAGGCCCCACAACCTCATGCAGTCCTTTATGGCAGATAGCAGCAACACCTTCTCCCTCTTTTAGCAGGTAATAATTGCAGACGCAGAGGCATGCACCTTGGTACTCCCTCCCATTCCCAGAACGTCACTTTTAAAGGGATGGAGGGAGTATGCGTCTGTGATTCTCATTTATTACTGGCACCATGCATATGCGTCTGTGACGCTTATTTATTACCGGCTAGCCTAGCTACCTTCATAGCTTTTTTTTGACAAACAAACAAGCTTTAAAATTTAGCAGCAAAGCGCTGCAAAGAGGTACAATGTTTTACAGATACAGATTTGGCCACCTCTAAGAATATACAAGAGTATCCATGTGTTGACGACGAATCTGATCCGTCCCAACACACCAGCGGGCCTTGGACGACCAAGAGGTTGCTTGATCAACCTACAACGTAGCAAGAGTGTAGCGTAATCGGTCAAACCGATCTAGAGACTGATAGGGCCGATGTAGAGCTCGATCTCGGCTGAAAAGACTCTCGAACCACCTCCAGAAGGATCCGTCAGGAGGAAGCACGTGAAGGATCTCCTAGGACCAGCAAGGCCACCTAGGATGCCAATTAATCTCATAGAGAGAAGCACTAGACAATAGGTAGAGGGGTTGAGGAGAGCATTGCGGTAAAAAGAGAGGTAATTGGTGTTTGTGTTTGACGATTGATAGGATGAGATCAATCGGCCATGACCCTCTCATATATATAGAGGGGGTGGTCTTATCCCAGTAGAAAACATCTCCAAAGCCTAATCTCCAAGTTTCCTACCTCCAAAAGTTATCAAAAACTGACTTAGGAACAAGTCGGTTCGGAACGGACCCATCGGAAGTTCCACCGGAAGTTCCGGTCCCGGACCAGAAATTCTCACGTGCACGCGCGCGTCTAATTTCCACCAACTACTAGAAGTTCCCGTCTTTGCACCAGAAGTTCTGGTCACCATCAGAAGATCCGGCCTCAGACCAGAAGTACACCGGAAGTTCCATCGAAAGTTCCTGTAGTTCAGGCATTCTTTCATGGAAGCATAACTCTCTCATCCGGACTCTAAATTGAACATTCCATATATGTTTTTTGATCGGCTCGATGAGAGGAACACAATGGTGATGTCAATTCTTGCTTTTGAGGATTTTTTTCAAGTTGGCTTAGCCAACTTAGGGACCTGGCTAAGCCGACTCTGGCTGATCGAGCTCCCAAAAGGTGGTTTTCCTCGCCCATGTACTAAATGTGATGATCCGAGGGTGTTCTCTGGTCTTCTTGATGAAAGAAGCATATGATGACGTCCGTTAGGTCCTCTGGACATTTTTGGGTGTCAACATATGCCCCATGTTTTCAAGTGAATGATGCATTGAACCTGAAAACACCTGTCGAAACACAACCAACCAGCGACGATACCCATCACATCGACTGGTCAGTGTCTAAGGGCGATGTATACATCGACCATTGCCAAATTTGCTTACATGATAATGTTGAGCCGATTTTCAACCGACTGCACACCACCATGCTCCGGAGAAGGTTCATAATCAACCTACTCTTCACCAGGCACTTCTGGAACCTCCATGCCTATCATAGCAGCCATAGTAGTGCAAAAGTCTTTTAGAGGATCCTTAAGAGCATCAGAACCTACAAGAATAGACTTGATTGTCTTAGGAAACATCATAATCGATTCAAAGCTTGTCGAGGCACAAGCGGTAGTAACAGTCGGCTAAGCTGACTCCATAGTCGGCTTAGCCGACTCCTGGCCGGGTTGACCAGAAGCAGCAGGATAGGATGGCTTAGCCGACTCAGTAGTCGGCTTAGTCGGTTCTTCATTGGCAGTCGGCTTAGCCAACTGTGAATCGGCTGAGCCGGCTCAGCATGGGCAGCGGCCACTTTGATGATCTTTGGTAGAGTTTCTTGGGGATTTTCTGGTGGAACTTGATTTTCTATGATCCCAAGAACATCTCTCTTTAGTATTGTGTTTCGAGCATGCTGTAACTTCCGCTTCTGAGTTTCATCCAATCCTTGTGGACACCACATGGGCGAATATATCTTAGATCTCTTGGCGGCTTCTCTTTCTTCTCTTCAGCTCCAGCAATCTTCTCAAGATCTTCGTCTTTCTTCTTTGCTGGATCTTGCCCCCAGTCACAATTGGCTTATTGTCTTCAATAACGGGGATGATGATCAAGCCAATTGTAATGCAAGGCGATGAGATAACTCATAAATGAGAACTTGATGGTGGAGTCATAACAAACTTCTTGTTGTTCTTATCTTCATGCTTTGGTGGCGTAGACTCTCTTTTCTTTACGGGCCGATTCTTGGAATCAGCGTTTTTTGTACTTTGTTAAATGTTGATAGAAAGTACAAAGTGGCTTGACCACCGGCTTCTCGCTTTTCTCTTTGACTTTCCAAACTCCAACTTCCGGCTTGCGCTGAATGAATGTCCATATAACCTGAACATCAGAAGAAGCGGAGCTACTGGAAGTCTGGGAATCGGCTAGGCCAGCTTGGATAGTTGGCTTAGCCGATTTGGCTAGAACAGTGTGGGAATCGGCCTGACCGACTTGGGAAGTCGGCCTAGCCGATTAGGCTGAACTGGCCTAGCGAACTGTGGCAGTCGGCTTAGCTGGCTTTGGGTGGATAGAGCTGGAATCGTCCTGGCCGACTGGTGAAGTCGGCCTAACTGATTAGGCTGACCTAGCCTGGCCGACTGTGGCAGTCAGCTGAGCCGGCTCTGGGTGGACAGAGCTGGAATTGGCATGGCCGACTGGTGAAGTCGGCCTAGCCGTCCTCTGTCGCGCCAATTGCACTTCATGCCATCGATGTGTGTCTCCTCCTGAATTAGCCATATCGGTTTCAGGCGCTGAAGAGACCAATATAGGTTGCTTCCTAAATACAATCTTGCCATGTTGATCAAGATAACAAAAGGATAATCTCATACCAGGAGGTATAGCGTTAGCTTTCCCGAAATTGGTTTTATCAGTTTCAGGCGCCGAAGAGACCAATATAGGTTGTTTCCTAAAGACAATCTTGCCATCATGATCAAAATAACAATAGGACAACCTCATACCAGGAGGTATAATAGCATATGACGATCCATCACTTCCCATGACCCAGGTAATAGATGGAAAATGGAGTTGACGCTTGCCTTCCCCAGCGGAGTCGCCAAAATATGTTGACGATGAATCTGATCCGTGCCAACACATCAGCGGGCCTTGGACGCCCAAGAGGTTGCTTGATCAACCTATAACGTAGCAAGAGCGTAGCGTAACTGGCCAAACCGATCTAGAGACCGATAGGGCTGATGTAGAGCTCGATCTCGGCTGAAAAGACTCCTGAACCACCTCCGGAAGGATCCATCAGGAGGAAGCACGTGGAGGATCTCCTAGGACCAGCAAGGCCGCCTAGGATGCTAATGAATCTCATGGAGAGAAGCACTGGACAGCAGGTAGAGGGGTTGAGGAGAGCATTGGGGTAAAAAGAGAGGTAATTGGTATTTGTGTTTGACGATTGATAGGATGGGATCAATCGGCCATGATCCTCTCATATATATAGAGGGGGGTGGTCTTATCCCAGTAGGAAATATCTCCAAAGCCTAATCTTCAAGTTTCCCACCTCCAAAAGTTACCAAAAACCAACTTAGGATCAAGTCGGTTCAAAACAGACCCATCGGAAGTTCCACCGGAAGTTCCGGTCCCGGACTGGAAGTTTTCGCGTGCACACGCGCGTCCAATTTCCACCAACTACCAGAAGTTCCGGTCTTTGCACCGGAAGTTCTGGTCACCATCGGAAGTTCCGGCCTCAGACCAGAAGTACACCGGAAGTTCCATTGGAAGTTCCTGTAGTTCAGACATTCTTTCATGGAAGCATAACTCTGTCATCCGGACTCTAAATTGAACATTCCATATATGTTTTTTGATCGGCTCGACGAGAGGAACACAATGATGATGTCAATTTTTGCTTTTGAGGATTTTGGTCAAGTCGGCTTAGCCGACTTAGGGACCCGGCCAAGCCGACTCTGGCTGATCGAGCGCCCAAAAGGTGGTTTTCCTCGCCCATGTACCAAATGTAACGATTCGAGGGAGTTCTCTGGTCTTCTTGACGAAAGAAGCATGATGATGACGTCTATTAGGTCCTCTGGACATTTTTGGGTGTCAACACCATGATTTTGATTCATTCATGTAGCACTAGAGGAGGCAATCGTTTTTAAAGCTAGAGTGGCGAGAACATGGACCTTGTCGTTAAGCTCCCTAGGAATTTTTTGGATGCTCCAACGTTGAAAGCGCCTAAGATTGTTACTGAAATTTTGAGTGAACGCTTTGATTCTCCAATCTGGTGGAGACTCTTGATTGGACTTTAGCAGTGGTTCTGACTCCGAGGTACGAGCCCAAAGTTCCGACTCCGAGGTACGAGCCCAAAGCCCCGATGTTCATGATGCTAGGGTCAGGGATGATTCCATTATTTGCCTCCGCATGATCCTTACCCCCATCTCAGGAGTGATTCCAAAGATCTGTCATTGTCATAAGTCTTTTTTGTGATTGGGTCTTGATATTTCCCCTCGCTTCTAGATCTCCAGTGATGGCCCTATTCCTCATGGGATTCCTGTTGCACTTGTATCCTTAGAGTGGGACCTTTGTTGACTGGTTGGATGTGTATGATATTGCAGGATGTGGATGAGCAATGCGATTATGTGGAGGGAGGTCCGGGTGACTCGATGTCGCGCTGAACGAGGCTTCAAGTCCCTTATGGAGGCCATCCAGCAGAAGATGGATGCCACCAGGCTAGCCGAGAAGCTTCAGAACGATGCCGCACGCACAAGGAGGGTGGCTCAGAAGGTGTGCGCGGCCTATCACAAAAGGACTATCAATGATGTCCTCGACAAGAATAAGCTCATGTACGTCATCTACTGCCTGCTGGGGATCCTCTCTTTTCTGGTGGCCTGGTTGATCGTCAAGAAGTGAGAGTTTGGAGCTTTGGCTATGCATGTTGCTGCTGCTGCTTTTGTTGTAGCTTTGGAGGCTGGTTTGACTCATAGTTGCAGTACTCATGTATTTTTCTTCGTGGATGTACATGATCTTAGCTTGACTAGGTATCAGTAGATGGAGTTGACAAGTCTGTAGATTGGAACCAAAACCGACCATAGCGGGTCTGGCCTTGGTAGCTTTCTGAATGTGCCTTTGAAACACTCACCAAGATAACTGTTTGCTTGAGCTGATTTTGTTCTCTCGGCTGGTTTTTGTTAATGCATCTATAATTCGCCTCACTTGTTGCCTCGGCTAGGTGTGGTCTATCACCTGTTGTGTCTCTTGATTGTTTGGCCTCTTGGCCATGTGGTATTGTACTATATCATCCCGGCAAAGGGATGCTACTTGTACCGGCTGTAGTTGCTGGTTTTGGAAGATTCGTCGGTTTCTTTCCTTCCATACATTCCACCAGAAGTATATGAAGATGCCATCTAGTTTTTTCCGGCGGTTTTTGTGCGCCTTTCTTCTACATCTCCACCAGTACGCATGGATTGAGCCATTCTCATTGACCACTTGAATATCAGTAAGGTTGAACCATTGTTTTATAAGGATCCACACCTCTCTTGTGAAGGGGCAATCTTTGCACGAGTGGACCGGTGTTTTCATAGTCTGATCACATAGCTTACATTCAGTCTCCTCTGCCCATCCTCGCTTGATTAGATTGTTTGCCGTAAGTATCTTTTTGTGCAATAGAGTCCAGGCAAAAAATCGACACTTTGGTTCAGCCTGTGCCTTCCAAATCGGGGTTAGCCTGATTCTGATGTATGTTCTGTTGAATTGGATTAGGTATGCTCTTTGAGTGCTATATGTGCCATCAGCTGTCCACTTCCATATAATGTCATCTTCTATATTATCATCCAGTTGGACTCCTTGTACTGCTTCCCATAATCGAACAAATTGTCGCACTTCATCCTGAGAAGTTGGCGGATATATGTGGTCTATCCATTTTCCATCCGCCTATCTCTCATTGCTTGCCTTACCGTGACATTCTTCATCCTTGTTTTCTGGAGTAAAAGCGGGTCTATCGCTTTCGACATCTGTCCTTCAATCCAATTGGACGACCAGAATGGCGCTGTCCTTCCATTGCCTACTGTCAGGCATAAAAAAGGTCTCGATCCGCCCTATCGCATGGTATATCCAGCTTGTTCCATGCCCTGTCTCTTTCCTTCCACTTAAACCACAACCATCTAAGTCTGAGAGCCCTGGAGAATCTTTCCAACTCCAAGATTCCGAGTCCTCCTTTGGGTTTTGGCAGGCATGTTGTGGGCCAGTTGATCAAGGAATGCCCCCTGCTAACATTTTCTGGCGTTTCTCCCCGCCAAAGAAAGCTTCTTCTGATACGATCAATTCTTTTAATCAACCATTTTTGAGCATGAAAAACCGTTAGATGATATATGGGAATGGTAGATAATACGGACTTGACCATCGTCTCTCTTGCCGCTGTTGACAATAACTTTCCTTTCTAGCCCGGTAGTCTTGCTCCCACTTTCTCCACTAAAGGTTGCACCTCAATGCGTCTCAGCTTTCTGGTGTGCAATGGGAGGCCAAGGTATTTTCTAGGGAAGCATTTTATCGTCCCGGGGAAGTTATGGACCATGTTGGTAACCTCATCTGCTATCATTCTTATTGGGAAAACTTCTGTTTTTGCCAGATTAACCTTTAATCCCAAGCAGTCCCCGAAGGCCTGTAGAATCCTATGTAATCTGCTCAACTCTGTGGGCGTTGGTTTTGCGAATAACGCGGCATCATCAGCATATAATGAGCATCTCAGCCTAGCCTGTCGAGGAAGGACAGCCTCCAGAAGGCCCTGTTGCACTGCCTGTTCGATGATTCTTTGCAGCGGGTCAATTGCGAGAATGAACAGGAGAGGCGATAAGGGATCACCCGGCCTGAGTCCTTTGGCGTGTCTGATACTGCATGTTGGTCTCCCATTCAGTAATATTTTTGACGATGATGAACCAAGGATTGACGAGATCCAGTCACGCCACTTTGTACTAAAACCACGCCGTTAGTACCTCGAGGAGATATTGCCATCCTATAGAATCAAAGGCCTTTGATATGTCTAGTTTGATAAAGAGAGCCTGCTCCTTCTTCTTATGCAGAGTTTGAATCACTCTCTGAACATATAGAAAATTGTCATGGATACACCTTTTTTTAATGAAGGCTTTGCATTGTGCTTGTTGTGTCGCCATGATCAGTGGTACCTGCAGAGCTCAGAATATTGTCGTTGGCAACAGCATTTGAGTTTACATTGTTATCATTGTACCTGGTTTCTGGATTCTCAGATAGCTTGGTGCCTTCTCACTAGCTAACCTAGCCAAACAAGTCAAACTGTGGCCGTCACGAAACCCTATTTAATCGCGCCCTGGCTGTCCTGAACAATATACAATAGATAGATATTGTACATAAAAAAGAACACAGCTCTCTGCGTCTGTTTCTCAATCTCAGGGCACCAAATCTAGAAGTTTATGCCGCTAACCCTGCAACGAGCGAGACAGCCTATCTAGAGTGAGATTAGCCATTATCTCAGGACACCAAGTGAATGTGGCAATCCAACCCAAAATCCGAAACTGTTGCCAAAAAAGGAATTCCAGGCACAGGTTTTCTACTTCTGCTTTGATTTCTGCTTCTTCAACTAAAAAGAAACTCCAATGTTGTCCCCAATCCAACTGGTGTGTTGACAGCGGACTTAGCAGATGCAGATGGCCCGTTGGTATATGCAGCCATCACTTCAGTTGCAGTTCCATTTTGAACAGATCCATTTGTTGCCTGCCCTTCGGCGGCAGATTCCTCAGTTTTTACAGAGGCAGAAGTGGAAGACCCCGAAGCAGCGTTGATGAGTTTGAGAGCAAAACCTCTTGCAGCAGACACATGGTGTGCCGCAGGAGGGTCACTATGGACATTAAGGCCTCTTGCAGCAGCTTTCTTCCGAACTTCTTCAGTCGCTCGAGCAGCTCGCTCATCCAACCCTCTGGATCGTGGTACACCTTCTCCAAGTGCTAAATGATTGAGCGAGCTGCGATAACTTGATGACCCATCAACTGATTTTATGAAAGCAGTCTTCATTGCTTGTAATTTTGCACCGTTTCTCTGCAAAAGCAAAAGTTAAGGATTCACACAACAAAACATAGAATAAAAGCTCAGTAAAATGCATCATAAAGAGGATTACGATCGACAGTACTTTGTCCAAAGTATGCTCTCTATGGAGGTATGGGTATTACTTCAGCCATTAAAGTCGGATGAATTATTTAGTATAGAAGGTCTGCAATTTAGCTTACCTTCAAGAATCTTTGAGTGTTATCGATAATTCCCTGTTCCTTCTGCTTCTGGGCATTGACCTGTGCAGATTGACGATACAATAATGTTCGCCATGCAAGAATGACAAAGATATGCAGAAGTAACAGATCAGAAGGGGGAAAACATATGTTATGGACATACATTGTACCGGTACATAATAACTGGGACGCATACAAGAATCTCAAGGCCAAAAGCGAATCAACCAGTAAAGTTTCTTGCTGACGGTAAAGCTAAATAAAATAAATGCACCAACCCATTTAGCAAACATCACAATCTATTGTTCTGTCAGATAATTACACAATATCCCTTGCAATATTCTGAAAAGTAAACTAAATTGATAATTGTTAGAGTAGTCGGGGGCACAACGTACGCGGAAGACGGCGGCTGCGGCGGCTGGGCCACGAGCTGGCCGTGCAGAAGCGTCGTCATCATGTCCTGCATCTCCTTCATGGCGTGGCTGAGATCGATGAGCGCCGCGGTCAAACCTCTCTATATAATGAGAGTAGATGTATCAATCTATAATCAAGCAAGAGATTAGAAGGAAATCCCTTCTCTCTTGCCGGCCGTGGGCAGAGCCCCGCGGCCGGCGTTCCTAGCACCCAAAACCCTAGCTTCCGCAACTCACAGCCGCCGCCACCGCGTGACCAGTAACCGCGGTACTGTAGCACGGCAGCCAGCAATCGCCCTCTCCTTCCTCTCAACCACGCAGCCCCACGCCGTTCATAACCCAATAGGCCCCCGAGTACTCTAACACTACACCCCACCCGGACAAGCAGCTTGTCCTCGAGCTGCGACCTAACGACGACTCGTCGAAACACAAACCTAACACCTAAAAATAAGCCCTTTACATCTCGGCTTATTTTATTATTCTGACCCGGAATTGGAATGCGACTCTTTTTTTCTGACTCCTGAAGATACGTCGGGCACCCTCCGCGTGATGAACCGGCACGTGTGAAGCCACCTGGATCCCATGGACGCCATCTGGACGAAAGGGGAGCACATGGACGGCCACCGGAATTTGGCCGCAACAACGACCAGCGGAGGCGCCCTCGTGGCGGCCGGTGGCGGAATGCGGTGGCCCAAGGCAATGCATCCCAGCCGCTGACAAGGAGGGGAACGGCACCCCTACCTCCGTTGCCGTAGAGTTGGAGGTCGCTGCCCACGGCAAAACATCACGCCGAAGACCGACGCAGCGGATGAGATCGAAGTCGTCCACACGGCGGAGCGCAACATGGAGCTGTGAAGGGATGGAGGGCTGAATAAGGCGCAGATCACGCATCTTCTGCACACGCCGACGCGCTAGGAGGCCGCGCAGCCGCCTGCAGCCGCACTACCGCCGACACCTGGCAAGTGGTCGGCAGCGGCTCCCCAGTGGTTGGCAGCGGCACCCTGGTGGTCGGTAGCAGCGCCTCGGTGGGCGGTAGCAGCGCCCCGGTGGTCGGCAACGGCGCCAAGTAGGGATGAGTGGTTGCCGACGTGTAGACGGGCGTTGAGGACGCGGTGAGCCACGCAGGTAACGGACACGGCGACCACGGCGGCGGTGAGGACGCGATGAGCCACGCCGTAACGGAGACGGCGACCACAGAAATCTGATCTGTTGGATCGGAACGCCCTGGGATAGTAGCGATGCGGCCGGGTACGAGGGCGCACCTGTCCCATCAAAGGGCACCCCATAGTGGTATGAGATGGGGGGCGCCACGTACGCGGATGACGGCGACTACGGCGGCTGGACCACGAGCTGGCCGTGCAGAAGCGCCCTCATCATGTCCTGCATCTCCTTCATGGCGTGGCTGAGATCGACGAGCGCCGCGGTCACCTATTCCGGCGTCATTGGAGAGGACGCAGCGGGCATGAAGACACCATGGCGGCGGAGGATCCTTGGGAACCTGAGATCTCCGATACTAGATTGTTATGAACGGCGTGGGGCTGCGTGGATGAGAGGAATGAGAGGGCAACTGCTGGCTGCCGCGCTACAGTACCGCGGAGCTACAGTACCACGGTTACCGGTCACGCGGTGGCGGCGGCTGTGAGTTGCGGAAGCTAGGGTTTTGGGCGCTAGGAACGCCGGTCGCAGGGCTCTGCCCACGGCCGGCAAGAGAGAAGGGATTTCCTTCTAATCTATTGCTTGATTATAGATTGATACATCTCCTCTCATTGTATAGAGAGGTTTGACTTGGCCCCTAAGCAAGCAACTAATTAACCCTAACGGGCTATGGCCCAATAGGCCCCCGACTACTCTAACACTAATCAACAAACATAGAAAATATACCTGCTCTTCTAGAACCTTAAAAGTACTCAACCAATTTTCTGAGTCTTTAGCCCGTGAGTCATTTTCCCCTAATTGTTTTACCAGTATATCATAAGTCTTCTTTTCATGCTGCCATGAAACACCACCATGTCAAGTCCACAGTTTGAAATAACAACCGCATCAGTATCTTTTGTCAGAACTAACTTGAATTGAAAGCTTATATAAGCTCATACAGCTGAATGCAATGGCAGGAGCATGATAGCACGCAGCTGTTTGAACATGGTCAGGGCCAAGAAGTCGCTCATTCATCATAAGGGCTTCTCGAAGATTCCTAAGAGAAGTATTCATATTGCTGGCATCCTGGGACATCATTGCAACCTTTATGAGAGTTGCTGCAACATCTGGGTGATCAGGTCCCGACGCCAACCATAGCAGTAACAGTGTGCGGGACATGCGCCGCAGTGCCAGGTCAGTTTGATTGAGCGCTTGATAGAATAACGCCATGTTACCATAACTGAAGAAGAAATGGGTGTAGAATGACAGTAAAATTTCGCTGAATAAATGGACTAAACATGTAAAATGCATTTGACAAATCAAAGGAAAAGAAAATATGATTCTGTTTAGCTACCTTGAAACTACTAGAATTCAATGATGGATAAGTCTGTATGTTGGCTGGTGGTAGTGGGGCTGCAGTACGCAGCACACGTTTTCTGTTTGTCAAGGACGGCATCTTTGACTGCCTTTAGGACAGCAGTTAGCATCTGCTTTTAGGACAGCATCTAGAATATTTAGGACAGCATCTTAGTGTCATCTTAGACTAGCATCTTAGATGAGAGTAAGGATCCTGCTCACACCTAGAATAAGGATCTAGAGACTGACAAGTGGCATCGGAGCCGTACTATCTTATAGCCTGAGCATTTCCTGCTCAATACCTTCTCCAGTCGAGCTCCCTGCCTCACAGCAGCCCCAGCAGCCAGCAGCAGCTGTTTTGGCAGCCTCTGCCCCTCGTGCAGCAGCGCACCATGACCGCAGGAGGGCAGTCTCAGCACTCGGCCGCTTCCAGCGCGCGGCGTTGGCAGGAGGCCGACCTCGTCGCGGCAGAGGAGCGCAGGCGAGCAGCGGCAGCGACCGCTGCAGCAGCAGCGAGGGCGTCGAGGCTGGCCCAAGCGGAGCTAGCAGCAGCCAGAGCGGAGGTGGAGGCAGCAGCAGCTGCGGATGCAGCGCGTGCAGCTGCAAAGGAGGTTGAGGACATGCGCGGCAATCACAGCAACTCTATCTCTGCTGATGACAGCGCCGACCCGGACCTTGAGCAGCTGGAGAAGCAGGCAGGGCGAGGGCGAGCGGCAGAGTGGGCAGCTGCGCACGCCCACGAGCCCGGCGACGCTGCTGGAGGAGGCGCGCACGGCGACGGCGGTGCTCTGAGTGTAGGGAACCGCGACCCCAACCACGCGGCCCGCGAAGAGCGGGCAGTGGAGGCCATACGTCTGCGGGAGGCTGCTGCGCGACTGGATGCCGAACCGGACTGCGAGCAGGACTTCCCCGAGCGGGACGAGCGTGCTGCACGCCGAGCCAACGCTTGGCTCGAGCGCTAGGAGCAGCGCGCACACGGCCGTGGCGGACACGAGGGCAACCGGCACGGCGGTGGACGGGTCGAGGAAGAGCACGGCCATCGTAGGCAGCGTGGCTCTCTCTCCCCAGACCGGTACCGTGGCTACCACGGGTACCAGGCTGTTGCCAGGGACGTTAGCCCCGGTGGTGGGTGGCCTACCCTCACCAAGGCCAACTATGTTGAGTGGGCTGCGGTGATGAAGGTGAGACTTCAGGTGTTGCACATGTGGGAGGCAGTCCGGTACGGCGATGTCGACTACGACCAAGATCGACGGGCACTGAATGCCCTCATCGTTGCAGTCTCGTCCAAGATGCAGTTCTCGCTTATCAGCAAGCGGACTGCCAAGGAGGCTTGGGACGCCATTGCTGCAGCACGCATCGGCAGCGACCGCGCCCGCAAGTCCACATTACAGGCACATCGCAAGGAGTGGGAGAACCTGGCCTTCAAGCCAGGTGAGGACGTCGATGATTTTGCTCTCCGTCTCAACACTCTGTTGCAGAAGTTGGTGCAGTTTGGCGACGACACCTACAGCGAGGAGAGAGCTGTCGAGAAGCTCTTCCGCTGCATCCCCGAGAAGCACAGGCAGATGGCTCGCTCAATCGAGTCCCTGCTGGACCTCTTCACCATGTCGATCGAAGAGGCGATAGGTCGCCTCAAGGTCGTCGACGGTGATGAGCCACAACCCTTCTCGGGGCCTGCCACCGTTGGTGGGAAGCTCCTTCTCACCTAGGTGCAGTGGGCTGCCGGCCAAGGTGACAAGAAGAAGGGGAGCCTTCTTCCGCAACAGCCGGCCGCAAGCGTGGCAAGCGCGGCAAGCCACGCAAAGGCGGCCAAGCCGAGGCGCAAGGGCGTGCCGAGGACGGCGCCCGCGGAGGTGCCCAGGGCGGCGCCGCCGAGAAGCCCAAGCCGGCACAAGATGACGCCTGCCACAACTGTGGTCGTGCTGGCCATTGGGCCAGGGACTGCAGACAGCCACGACGCGCCCAGGCCCACGTCGCGCAGGCAGAGGAGGAGCAACTAGCTCTGTTCATGGCACATGCGAGCACCGAGCTACCTCCAGCAGCACCGGCTGCAGCGGCTCTTCTCCACCTCGACGAGCCCAAGGCACATGCCCTCCTCAGCAGCGGGTCCGGCAGCGGCAGCAAGATCGATGGGTGGTGCCTCGACACCGGCGCCACCCACCAAATGACAGGCCGGCAGGAGTTCTCCGAGCTCGACTCCAACGTTCGAGGCTCTGTCAAGTTCGAGGACGCCTCCGCCGTGGAGATCAAGGGCGCCGGCTCCGTCATCTTCATCGTCAAGAACGGCGAGCACCGGCTGCTCACCGGCGTCTACTACATCCCCGCGCTGAGGAACTCCCATCATCAGCTTGGGACAGCTGGATAAGAACGGCTCGCGCGTGGAGATCCGGGACAGCGTGCTTCGCATTTGGGATCCCCATCACCGACTTCTCGCCAAGGTGAACAGGGGGGAGCAACCGCCTCTATGTTCTTCACGTACAGGTGGCGCAACCCTTTTGTCTTGCAGCTCGGCGGGACGATGAGGCCTGGCGGTGGCACGAGCGCTTTGGGCACCTCAATTTCGAGGCCCTGAAGCAGCTCGGCAACAAGGAAATGGTACAGGGCATGCCGTGCGTCGACCACGTGGAGCAGTTTTGCGACACCTGCGTCCTCACCAAGCAGCGACGGCTGTCCTTTCCCCGCCAAGGAGAAGCTAGAGCTCGTGCACGGCGACCTTTGTGCCCGTAACACCGGCTACACTTGGAGGACGACGCTACTTCCTCCTCCTCGTCGACGACGTGTCCCGCTACATGTGGGTTGTCCTCCTCGACACCAAGGGGGCAGCCGCGGATGCCATCAAACACCACCAAGCTGTTGCGGAGAAGGAGTGCGGCCGCAAGCTTCGGGTGCTGCGCACGGATAATGGCAGCGAGTTCACGGCAGCTGAGTTCGCGACGTACTGCGCCGATGAGGGGATCAAGCGCCACTTCACCGCGCCGTACACCCCGCAGCAGAACAGCGTTGTCGAGCGCCGCAACCAGAAGGTGGTCGCCACCGCCCGCGCCCTCCTCAAGCAGAGAGGGATGCCGACGATCTACTGGGGGGAGGCGGTGATGACTGCCGTCCATCTCCTCAACCGCTCGCCCACCAAGGCCCTTGACGGCAAGACGTCGTACGAGGCCTGGCACGGGCGCAAGCCGGTGGTGAGCCACCTCCGCGTCTTCGGCTGTCTGGCGTTCGCCAAGGAGCTCACTCACGTCGGCAAGCTCGACGACCGGAGCACTCTAGGAGTGTTCATCGGCTACGCGGAGGGCGCCAAGGCCTACCGCATCCTCGACCCTGCGACACAGCGCGTCCGCATCTCCCGGGACGTCGTGTTCGACGAAGGGCGAGGCTGGACCTGGGACAAGGCGGTGGACGACGGCTCGACTTCGACCCTCAGGGACTTCGTCGTCGACTACGTCCACCTGGAGGGAGCCACGGGAGTTAGCAGCTCATCTTCACCGAGCTCGTCCTCCTCGGCAACCGGCTCGCCATCAGCTTCGGCGAGCCCCCCACCGCCTCCGCCACCAGCGAGTCCACCACCACCAGCGGCTACGCCACGCACTCCTGCACCGGCTCCCCACTCCTACACCGGCGCCGGCATTTCCAAGATCGGCACCAGCAGCTTTGGCACGTCAGCGTTCGATGGAGCTCGCCACTCCGCTGTCCGATGAGGACCGCGTCGACGCCTACCACGACGACCGCTACCGCACCATGGACAACATTCTCGGCAACCAGCCTGTCCCTGGGTTGGCGGTACACGACTTCGAGGCGGGGCTGCACCTGGCACATGAGGACGGTGAGCCTCGCTCCTTCGCTGAGGCAGAGAGAGACGCGGCATGGCGCGCCGCGATGCAACAGGAGATGGACGCGGTCGAGCAGAACCGCACTTGGGAGCTCGCTGACCTCCCTCGTGGTCACCGCACGATCACCCTTAAGTGGGTGTTCAAGCTGAAGAGGGATGAAGCCAGTGCCATCGTCAAGCACAAGGCTCGCATGGTGGCACGAGGCTTCGTGCAGCAGGAGGGGTCGACTTCGACGACGCCTTCGCCCCCGTGGCACGGATGGAGTCCGTGCGACTCCTTGCGCTAGCTGCCCAGGAGGGCTGGCGTGTCCATCACATGGATGTCAAGTCGGCGTTCCTTAACGGCGACTTGAAGGAGAAGGTCTACGTACATCAGCCGCCGGGATTCGCAGTTCCCGGCAAGGAGGGCAAGGTACTTCGCCTGCGCAAGGCCCTCTATGGCTTGCGGCAGGCACCGAGGGCGTGGAATGCCAAGCTGGATTCCACGCTGAAGGGGATGGGCTTCGAGCAAAGCCCGCACGAGGCGGCCATCTACCGGTGGGGCAGTGGAGGAAAGGCCCTGCTGGTAGGTGTACGTCGACGATCTTGTGATCACCGGTACCAAGGAGGTGGAGATCGAGGCGTTTAAGGAGAAGATGAGGGCGACTTTCCAGATGAACGACTTGGGCCCTCTCTCCTTCTACCTGGGGATTGAGGTCCACCAGGATAGCTCTAGCACCTCTCTTCGCCAGACTGCCTACGCCAAGCGCATTGTGGAGCTTGGCGGTCTCACCAGCTGCAACCCAGCCCACACTCCTATGGAGAGGCTGAGGCTGAGCCGGGAGAGTACGGAGGAGATGGACGCGACGCAGTACCGGCGCATTGTGGGCAGCCTTCGCTACCTTGTCCACACGCGACCGGACTTGGCGTTCGCCGTCGTCTACGTCAGCCAGTTCATGCAGCGACCGACGACAAAGCACCAGTAGGCCGTGAAGAGGATCCTCCGCTACGTTGCGGGCACCTCCGACTACGGCTTGCACTACCCAAGGTGCCCCGGCGCGGCACATTTCATCGGGTACAGCGACAGCGACTACGCCGGCGACATCGACACGAGCAAGAGCACCAGCGGGACGCTGTTCTTCCTCGGCAAGTGTCCGATCAGCTGGTAATCAGCCAAGCAGCAGGTGGTGGCTCTGTCCAGCTGCGAGGCAGAGTACATCGTAGCCACTACCGCTGCTACTCAGGCTTTATGGCTGGCTCGGCTGCTTGGCGATCTCCTTGGCAGAGACGCAGAGGCAGTGGAGCTCAGGGTGCACAGCAAGTCCGCCTTGGCCTTGGCGAAGAATCCAGTCTTCCATGAGCGCAGCAAGCACATCCGTGTGAGCTATCACTTCATCAGGAGCTGCCAGGAGGAAGGGAGTGTCCGGGCCAACTACATCAACACCCAAAACCAGCTCGCCGACTTCCTGACCAAGTCTCTTGGGCGAGTCAAGTTCCAGGAACTTCGCGCCAGGATCGGGATGGCTCAGATACCTCACAAGGACCCACACAAGACTTAGGGGGAGAGTGATGGATAAGTCTGTGTGTTAGCTGGTGGTAGTGGGGCTGCAGTACGCAGCATATGTTTTCTGTTTGTCAAGACAGCATCTTTGACTGGCTGTAGGACAGCAGTTAGCATCTGCTTTTAGGACAGCATCTAGGACATCTAGGACAGCATCTTAGTGTCATCTTAGACTAGCATCTTGGCATATGCTTGGCTGGCTAGCAGCCTTATAAATATGTATCCCCAACCCCACAGGTTGGCATAGCATTATGCGAGAAATAAACCCAGAAAAATTGCCTCAACTCTGAGTTCTCTGTGTGCTATCCTCTCGATGAGAGTAAGGATCCTGCTCACACCTAGAGTAAGGATCCAGAGACTGACATTCAATACATGTCATAACACTAATAAGCTAAAAACATGTTTGCATGACTAAAATTAACGATAGCTCAGCAGCTAAACAACATATTTTAGATGAAATTTATAGCAAACTTTAGATGAATTTTCCACTGTTGTTTCACAATTTTAACATAAACGAAAGGAATTTAGCATAGGCGATAAGTTTTCCCAATGATAACATCAGGCTTTCATGTCAGGTTCAACAATATCAAATTTAGCAGTAACATTTTTTTTAAACGAAAGATCATACCTGTGGGCTGTGTCCGGATGATCAAGACCAAGACATCTCTCATTTATGATGAGTTCCCTATGTTGCTGCACAATTGCTCCGTCTGTATCACCAGCATGGTACAAAACCATAGCAAGGTACCTATAACAAAGAACAAGCATGTTGTTTTTTCTGAGGATTTAAATCAGAACATAGAGAACAACAGAAATACTCCATCCATTCTATATTACATAAAGTTTTGGATTTTTCCGATGCACTGCTTTTAGTATGTATCTAGACATAGACATGGTGTATACCTTTTTTTCACGAAACCACAGAGTGTATATCTAAGTGCATAGCAAAAGCTATGTATCTAGAAAAGCTAAAACGTCTTGAAATTTGGAATGGAGAGACTAAATGTCAAAAAATGCTCAACTCCTAAACAAATTTTGCATGTCATAACTGAACATCTGACAAAACATCGTATCTATTAGAGATATGTATAAGTCAAGTCATCTTGTATTGTATGTTGGCTATATATATGAGATCCACCCCTCCCTAATGCATGTGAGGTGTTATTCCAATTCTCCACATGGTATCAGAGAACCAGGCTCCCTTCCCTCTTCTCCTCTGCTCCTAACCTTTCCTCTGCTCAGCCCGGCAACCCCTGGTCTTCAATCACCCGCACGGCAAGTACGCGAGCCTTCCCCTGCACGTCACGCGCTCCCGCGGACGCGACCTCGACCTCCGCGCCCCCTCCCTTACCCCTGTGCGTGACTCCATCCCCTCCCCGTGCAGAGCCCCACACACTAGTCCTCGCTCGCTCTCTGCCTCCCGCACGCGAGCCCACTCTGCTTCGCAGCCGCCCTCCCGCACGCTCGCTCTGCCCGCCCCCCCCCCCCCCCCCCCCCGTTCCTGCGCACACGAGCCTGCTGCCGATAGCGGCCACCCCCTCGACGCGCTGCGGCCCCGCTCCCACGCGTGTCTGCCTCCCTCAGAACGCGTCGCTCCCTTCCCCACCCATACGCGCCCCCACGTGCTCGCGACGACCCTGAGTCATCGTCGCAAGTCACGGTCTTCTCTGTTGTTCCTCCAGTCCTCGCAACGACTCCAAGTCGGTCTCCTCTGCCTTCTCTCCTCTCCCGCTCGACGCTGTTGTTCCTCCAGTCCTCAAAACGACTACAACTGGGTCTCCTCTGCTTTCTCTCCCTCCCCTCTCGATGACCCCAAGTCGTCGGTCTTCCCTGCTCCCTGCCTAGATGCTACCCAATTCCTCTGCCTCCTGTGTTGGTCCATTGCCTCGACAGCTGCCGCAGAAATCCTGTGGAGGACAGGGCATTATTGGACCAGCTCCTCAGACTTATGCGGTCTTCACTCCTGCGCAGTGTCCTCTTCCTCTGCGTGCCCAGCCGCCAGTTAACCTCTCGTCACCCGGAGCCTCTCAGGGTACCAACACTTCGGTGCTCGACACTGGAGCGACATCCCACATGTCCTCAGATACTATCTTACTCACTCGTCTTCCTTCTCTTCATCTCTCTGTTGCCAATGGTCACTCCATGCTTGTCCTTAGTCGTGGCACTTCCATTCTTCCCACAGTCGCCGCTTCCTTTTCCCTCAACAATGTTCTTATTGCCCCAGCTCTTGTGCACAACCTTCTCTTTGTCCGATAGTTTACCCGTGATAATAATTGCTCTATTGAATTTGATGCCTCTGGGTTTTCTGTCAAAGACCCTCAATGGGACGCGTCCTCCTTCGCTGCAACAGCAGTGGCGACCTCTACATCTCACCATCCATCTCATCCACTACCGCTAGTTGCAGCCTTGCTGTTTCACCCTCACGGTGGCACCTCCACCTTGGTCATCCAGGTCATGCCTCCATCAAAACTCTTCGGACCATGTCAGCTATCTCGTGTCCTAGTGCTTCGCGTTCCATATGCCACACCTGTCAGCTTAGCAAACATACGGGCCTTCCGTTCGCTAACTCTACTTCTCGACATCACAACACCTCTAGGTACAAATATTATTTAGCTATGTTTGATGACTTCAGTCATTACTGCTGGTGCTTTCCCCGATGTCACAAGTCTGATGTGCACTCTCACGTTGTTGATTTCATTGCCTATGCGCAAACATAGTTCGGTAGTTTGCCCAAATGCCTTCAGGCCGATAATAATGCCACAACCTCCTACCTTTCTAGCCGTGGGATCTTGTTGCGCCTCTCCTGCCCTTCCACCTCTCCACAAAACGGCAAAGCCGAACGCATGTTGCGCACCATCAACAACACTATTCGAACCCTTCTCATCCATGCTCATATGCCACCAAACTTTTGGGCTGAGGCCCTCACCACCGCCACATGTCCTGAACCACCGACCATCATCCTCTGTTGCCAACAACATCCCCTACGAGCTTCTCTATGGTAGCATACCGGATTATTCACACCTTCGTGTATTTGGTTGCCTATGTTACCCTAATCTCAGTGCCACAGCTCCCCATAAGCTTGCACCTCGGTCTGCGTCGTGCATCTTTTTGGGCTATCTTCTCACAAGGGTTATCGGTGCCTTGACATTTCCACTCGGCGTGTGATTATATCACGCCATGTTGTGTTTGATGAGTCTGTTTTTCACTTTTCTGCTGCCCTTTCCCCGGCCGCTTCGCTTGACTTTCTTTTCCTCAGGACCTTGACGATCCATCCATCATCATGGCTGGCCCTGCTCGACCTTATGCTCAACCGGCTGTCCCTGCTGCACAGCCGATAGGCCCTACCCCCGCTGCACCTCCGGGCGGGACCGGCCGGTTTGGCATCACTTACCAGCGTCGGCCCCCTGCACCAGAACCAGCACCAACACCGGCTGATCGGCATTTCAGCAGCCAGGTGTACCAGCGACGGTTTTCCTCGCCAGCTCCGCCGTCCACCACCACATCCGGCGTGTCTGCACCACCACCTGACGTGCACGGGCCACAGGGCCCAGTCGTTGCTGCCGGTACTCCTTCAGGGCTACAGGAGCTGCTGCAGCCCCCTCCACCTCTTCATCAACCTATGCAGGGGCCTGCATCGGCCCCTCCCCTTCTTCACCGCATGACGACACGCACACAGAGCGGTGTTGTTCCTCCTGTCAACTACAAGGGCCTATCTGCAACATCGGCATCTCCGATGCCCGCCAACTGTCGCAGTGCGTTGGCAGATCCCAATTGGCGTGTTGCGATGGCGAACGAGTATCAGGCGCTCATCGACAACGGCACTTGGCGCCTGGTACCTCAACCCCCTTGTGCCAACATTATGACGAGCAAGTGGATACAAGTGGATATTCAAGCATAAGTTCCACTCTGATGGCTCCCTTGCTCGCCACAAGGCTCGGTGGGTTGTCCGTGGCTACGACGAGACTTTCAGTCCGGTTGTCAAGCCAGCCACATCTGTGTTGTACTCAGCATTGCAACTTCACGAAAGTGGCTCATTCATCAACTAGATGTGAAGAATGCTTTTCTTCATGGCGACCTTGAGGAGATTGTCTACTACTAGTCATCCGGCTTCGTCGACCCGCCAGCCCCTAACTCGGTTTGCCTCTTGCAGAAGTCGTTGTACGGCCTCAAGCAAGCACCTCACGCGTGGCATCAGCGGTTTGCCACCTACATCTGCAAGCATGGATTCTCCGCAGCAAAGTCTGACACATCTCTCTTTATTTATAAAGATCGAGATGATGTTGCCTACCTGCTCCTCTACGTCGATGACATTGTACTGATGGCATCCTTTCCTGCTCTATTGCAACGCATCACCGACCACCTCAGCTCTGAGTTCACCATGACCGATCTCGGCGCTCTCTACCACTTTCTCGGCATCTCCGTCACGCGATCCTCCAACGGCTTGTTCCTATCACAGCGACAGTACGCCGTCGATTCATTATAGCCATCTTCTTCGTGTCTTGCGTTATCTTCGTGGGACCATTACTCATCGCCTATTCTTTCCACGTTCTAGCTCTCTTCAACTCCAAGCTTTTTCTGATGCTACCTGGGCTAGCGATTCTGAACGTCGCTCCCTCTGCCTATTGTATCTTTCTTGGTGGCTCCCTCATTGCTTGGAAGACAAAGAAGCAGACTGCGGTATTTTGTTCCAGTGCAGAGGCCGAGTTGCAAGCTATGGCTATTGCAACAGCTGAGATTACATGGCTTCGATGGTTACTTGTGGATTTTGGTGTTTCAGTTTCTGCGCCCACTCCTCTTCTGTCGGACAGCATCAGTGCTATCAACATCGCTCGTGATCCTGTGAAGCACGAGCTCACCAAGCATATTGGAGTTGATGTATATTACACTCGGGCTCATGTACAGGATGATGTCATTGCTCTTCGGTATGTTCCTTCCGAGCTTCAGGTGGCTGACTTCCTCACCAAGGCGCAGACGCGAGCTCAACATCGGTTCTTTCTCTCCAAACTCAATTTTTCAGATCCACCCTGAGTTTGTGGGGGGGTGTTAGATGTATGTGGTGTATATTGTATTTTCCTCTTTGTATAAGGGCCTCAATGCTTATATGCCCAACTGATGTACTCCCTCCGTCCCAAAAAGGATGACTTTATGGGAAGCGTGCCGGTCAAACTTTCTCAACTTTGACTAGATTTATAGAAAATACATGCAACATTTATATCTGTAAATAAATTTATTAAAAAACTAGACTTAAAGATCTTTCCGATGATACTAATTACTTAGCATAAATATTTATATATTTTAATATATAATTGCCGGTATTTTCAAAATGTTGACTTCTCGGGAAGCGAGAATGACATCTATTTTAGGACGGAGGGAGTACATGTTTGGGCTATTGCCCCATGGAATAGATGTGCTATTTCTAGCTCTAGAAATCTCTTGGAGCTGAGTATTTCTAGCTCCAGAAATCTGTGGAGCTTTAGCTGTGGATACACCTAAGTTGTTTGTTTGAACTGTTTTTTCTATTCTAGACAAAGAAATCTTAAGGTTCTTGATTCTAGCATACAAAACTCAAGATCTAAGGTGAAGCTGGGAGCTGGAATGCTGAAGCTGTGCCAAACGGGGCTCAATATATGGCTTGAGAGCAGCACAATTATATAGTGAAAACGGGAGGATCAGACCACATTGACTAGTTACAATCGAAACAGGATGTTAAGTACTCCTTGTGTCACCCTTATTAATAGGCCTAGCAGACTGATTTTTGTAAACAATGGTTCTGAATATACGCAGGATTACCTCCGATAACTCGGTAGAGGATTGAAAGACGAAAAAACTATGCTTTCAACACATTTTATCTCTGTTGGTGCAGAAGCCAATAAACTAGTGAGAGCACCAGCACTATCCTCCATAAAATTTAAACCATCAAGCTCCTGAATAGGGCTTTTTTCAGTACCTGTTGAGCATGGGTAGAATCAAGTAAGGTCAAAAACGACAGCAGGTTGGTTTAAAACTTGCATGAATTGATATAGTATTATAAACATTATTTGAGGCGTTTACACCAAATATGGAAGGTATAAGTACAAGTGCAGATCAAAAAAAAAAATTGGACCTGATGTACCTGCAGATTTTCCCTGAGCAGACTCCTGCTGCAGGGCTAAGGATGTTGATAGGGAAACATGAAGACTAGACAGAGATAGTAGCTCCCTCACACGTCGGAGATGTGACCTAATAGACCTCTCATCATATATTGCTGAAAGAACATTTACTTCAGCTCCACAAAATAAGCACTGACATAGTACAATAGAGAAGAAACTGGAACATGTTACATACCAGCAACCATCTCCAGCGAACATCCACCAGAAGTTATATCTGCTATCTCAGATATTTCATTGTAGTCTTCTAAATGATGAGCTGACCCATCTTCAGTATGCAATATCAAATAGTAGCATGTATAGAAGCATGTTTCAGGAGCATCCCAGAGGAATTGTTTAACATCAATAACAGAATCTCCTGGGCTTAGCTGTAAATAACAGCATATCATGAAACGACAGAACTAGGAATGTTAAATAGACAAAGAAAAAAAATACAGTTACCTGCAGCTCCAGCTTTTCACCTGATTGTGTCCTGACAGGAACAGGGTACAGATGAAGCTCTCCTGCTTGAATTGTTAATTGTTAAATCAGCAGCACATTCACAAGTATTTTCTCCATTTAAAAGCATGCAAGCAAGTTTTTTCAAGCAAAACAGAAAACAATACAACATGCTAAATTCCACAGATGAAAGTTCTAACAGCCAACTGAAATGTGTAACCTTATGTAGACGATTACTCTAACAGAGCTTGGCCAGAAAAATTAGATCAATACAAAGTTTAAGGGTCCAGAATTAATAGTGTAAGCACAGCCATACAAAACATTTTAGGAGCAAACATGTCATTCATTTAGCATAGCTTCAGCCACTACTAGATCAAAAGTATATTGTCCACCTGTACCCAGGTGAAACACAATTTCACTGCTATTCAAGCAATACAATACAACTGCAATCAGTGAATCAGTGAATGAATAAGTAAAGAAGCCATAGCCTCACCTTCAGCTGGCTTTCTTGCTGGCTGCACAGTCACCGGCACCTCTGGCTCAGCAGAGGCGGACTGACCCGGGCCCTGCGCCTTCCCTTTGTTCTTCCTACCCTTGGATTTCCCCGCCATATTGCTGCTCAAACCAGAAACCGACACAAACAATTCTACTTAGGCCAAAAAAAAAACAAAATTCACATAACAGCATACACACGCCACTCTTAAGCAACAGAGAAACATCACCACCTCTACAAAACCACAACGGAACAAAATACCAGCCGAGCGCACGATCTGCTGGAGTATCAAAACCCTAAATCCTATGACCAATCGACACCCCCTCCACCTCAGCGGGACACACGGACGAGATCGATTCGATCGAATTAGCGTGCATAGAAAGGGGATTTAGTTGGGGAGTGAGAGTGACCTACGGCCGCCGCAGGCGCGGAGGCTTCGGCGCGGAGGTTCGCTGCGCCGCGCACCATGCGCCTCCTCGCGACGCTCCGTGCTCCTGCGGCGTTAGTGCGCGAGCGGACTAATAGTTTACTGATAGTTTACAATAGTCAATTTGTTGATTGTTTCTACGTATTGGGTTCTTATCAAATTTGGATTGCTTAGTACTGCATCATTACGGTTCATAAAAAGTGTTTTGTTTTTAACAAATATTATAGGTACTACATTAGATTAAATGTTATGTCCCATTACTTAATTAAATGGCTAAAGGGGAGATGTTCAAACTTTCAAACTTTTGCTCTCCAATGTCCAAAATTTGATTTTGCAAACTTGTAGTTGCTAAATGTACCACTACTTTGAATCAAACCTTTTGGGCAATTTTACTTAATTCTGGATATTGTTATGAAATATAATTATGTTTACCATATTACCCTTACCCGCCTTGTTTTTTTTTCTGGTTATACATTAATTAAATTTCTCAAGTTATTATCAAAGCTAATTTATTCTCTCAAAAAATGCTTATATATATTTTTCTTAATTTAGTTGATGTTCTTATTTTAATAAATGCCTAGCACTGCGTTGCTTAGTATTTATGTACTTTCAATAAAAAAATCTTTTGTACCAAATAAGAACAAATTCAAGTGGTGGTACAATTGTTATCATGTTTTAGTAATGTACCTCTTATTATTTTTGGGAAGTAATGTAACTCTTCTCAACTATTGGCCTACTACTTTTAACGATCCAAGTAGGCTAGTACAAAACAATTAAGGATCCAAGTAGTCTAGTACAAAACAAGTTCTAGTTCAACGGGCACTAGAGGCATAACTCAACTCCCTCCGTCCCCTAAATAAAAGTATATCTACGGTTTAATTTTTTTCTCAAATTAATGGTCATGTGTAGGAAACTTTTTCACTGATGTCCCTGGCTGACGGCATAAGAGCAGCTGCACACCAGTTCCTGTCAGTTTCTGTGGGTCTACGAACAAAAATAAAAAAATGAAAAAAAAAATTACGGAGCCTCCTAGAAGCGCCCATAACCCTCTTGCTCCTGCCGACCCTATTCGTGTGGGACAAAAAAAATAGAAAAAAAATCAACGGAACCTCGTGACAAGAAGCGCGACCGGTCTGACTGACGTCCCGTACAGCAGCACAGAATTCCACCAGATGCCTTTACAGGGCTATAAACATAATTTGCCAACTTCCTTAATCTCCGCCCAAGAGGGAGTAGTTATAACTTTTTCTGGGTAGGCTAAAATTAATTTCTAAGGAAAGAAGCATTTTGAAATTAAGGTAACTTTCAACATAACCAAAATAGATAAATATAGAAGTGTACTACAAGGTATAATTTTAAACTAACAGGTACATTACTACTCAAAATGCAGAGCATATTGAAACAATTTAGCTTGAATAATGATAATTATTTAACGCATCATTTTTGTTTTGTCCTCTATCCATTACTAAACAAGGTTGCATTATTTATTTTTTAAATAAATCCAAGTGACAAACCATCACGTGCTATGAGGAACGAAACACAGATTTACGAAATCTATTAAAAAAACAGTGTAGGTGGACAAAAGAATGTCGGATTACCCTGTTCTGTAGATTTATATGCATGTTTTCATCAAGTAGTTTGGCAGATTCAATGTAGATGCCTACGGTATACCATCGTTTTGTAAACAAATCTTAACTTTGAAGGAAAAATCCAAGAACAGTCCTGCTCATCTGGTTATAGAACACATTCCCGTTCTCTATTGAGCTCACAAGTAGAAAGAGAGATCACAGTTGGCATACAAATGAATGTCAGGTCTCAATGCAATAAATAAGCTTAGCACCTTTATCTATCTGTGTTTAAGTACAAGAAGAAGATTCCTATTTTTATTTTTGCATAATCTTCAAAGTTCTCTGATTGAAGAACTATATATGTATATAAGAAACACGTTTCAGAAGAACAGGTAAGCACCTTGCGAACATCTGGACTCTGATTACTGAAAGCACCAAACAGTGTTGGTAAAAATGAAGGCACTTGTGTAACCAATTTCTCCTGTGAGAGGTAAACCCTAAACCCTAAACCACCCCCACAAGCTGCAAGATTACCAGAAGAACAGAATAGTAAACCATCGTTGCTCAGAACATACTCGGCAATGATGAATGAGTGATTCTACGAGCAGCACACACTCAAATAAAATGCCACAGCATCTCAGAGACCTCGGAGAAGCAATAAAATGCGAAGTCAAATAGAAATCGAATTTTCAACAAACCTATACCTTTGGGCGTATCTCGGCAGGTCTGGGCAAGAGCGGTAGGGAGAAGATTCAGGCGAGTAGATTAAAAACGAGGAGATTCACCAGCCGTCGGTGCGGCCGGAGCTAATGTGGGGGTGGTGCGCTGCCTTGGCTCGCCTATCCTGCCTCCGGTGCGGCGGAGCGGCTGGCCTAGGTCACCGCCGGCGCTCCGCCATGTGCCGCTCCTGCGACGCAGTGAGGACGGGGGGGGGGAGAATGTGGCTTGTCTATGAGCTGGAGGTGGCTGCTACAGCGTGCCGACGAGCTGGAGGAGGGCGGCACGGCGTCGGATACGGCAATGGCGACGGCGACGGACCCTCTGCTTCCTGGTCGGACCAGAACGAGCTGGAGTCTGGAGAGCAGAGCTCCAATTAATGCAGGTAGCTGCTCATAACTGATGAAACATGATGCCTCCTCTCTTTGTCTTCAATGCCGTCCAGTGTCCAGTGTCCACTTCGACAAGGCCCTGACAGTGACAGAGACAGCAGCACGTCGTGCCGGGTGCCTGGGGTTCCTACACAGTATAAAGCTACGTCGCCGGTCACGCACGACCACCCGCGGCCCACGTCGCCGCGCCTCCGCGCCGGTGCCGCCCCGCCAGGACGCACAGCGCCCGCGTCCAATTCAAACTCACACGGTATGGTCGCGGTCAGCGCGCGCGTTTAATTTCCTCCCTGTTGACACTGCCCACAGCTAGCAGTCCAGAACCAGAAGGCGCCACGGCACGACGTGCGCGCAACTGGAGCCTTGTTTCCAGTTTTCACACGGCCGGTGACCTACGGCACGGCACGGCACGGCACGGCACGGCACGGCACAAGCAGGCGAGGTCGAGAGCAGGGAACGTGTCATGGCGGGCGGCCGGCCATCTGCTCTGCTGTCACCTGTGGTGGACTCGCGGTGCGAGTGCCCCTGTGCGTGCTGTGCTGCCCGTACGGCTTGGCTTGGCTTTGAATGTTCCCCGTCCGCTCGCGCGCGTTTATCGGTTAATGCTGATCGGACACGCCGGTGGTGTTCATCCTCGGCGACGGAATCCAGACGGCCGGACAAGAATATTGCAGCTGCCAAGTCTCGAGTTGACGACTTGACGCTGCCATTTTCGCAGGCGGAACACTCGCGTCGGTCTTCCCTCCTCGCCGCTCGCCGGTTTGCCGGTGCCGCGCCCTCGTTCGTCTGCTCCATCGATAACTGGTTCCGAGACCAAGGCCGAGCGCAGTGCCAAGAACGCGCGGTCGTTCCGCCGTTGGACGGCGTCACACCAGGGCAACACACAACGACTGCAACAAAATCCATCGCGCCCTATGACGAGTGTGACAGTGGCTACAGGAATCAGATTCTCGCAGCTTCATTTGACTATAACCATGCATCTCTTAAACAATTGACAGTGGCAATTTGATCGAATACACCTGTGATTCCGTGGATCGTCTATACTAGCATAAACTGGGAACGAAGGCACCCGATAAATTTCTAGTCTGAAAAATATTATAATATTTTTGTTTATATTTAACAAATATTGTCCAACCATGAATTAATTATGCTTAAAACATTCGTCATATGATTTATAACTAATTTATATAATTAGTTATTTTTTATCCACATTTAATATTTTATGCATATGACAAAACATTTGATGTGACAAAAAATCTTAAAAAATTTCTTAACTTTTGAAGGCAACTAAACGAGACCCTAAAAAATTTTACAATCTAAACAAGTCCTAGGACTTACCGCAGGCACCCGGAACGACTGCTGCTGTCTCTGTCCTGGGGCTTCGCGAGACCTGGCAGATCAACGTCGTCGGAGTGGACACTGGACACCGGACACCGGACGGCGTTGAGACGAAGTTTTTTCTCCCTTCCGTTTTCTTGGTGTGCCACGGCATCGCGCAATGCAATCTCGCGTTTGTGTAAAGCAACCTCGCCGGTCACGCACGGCCACCCGCTGCCCACGTCGTCGGCCAGGCCTCCGCGCCACCGGTGCCGTCCCGCCAGAAGCCCAGAACGCAGCGAACGCGCCGCGCGCGTCCATTCCAAACCTGCCGGTCAGCGCGCGCGCGTTTAATTTCCTTCCTCTGTGGAACCCAGAAGCTGACGCTACTCGCGATGGCCGACGGCACGACGTGCGCGCACTGGAGCCTTGTTTCCTTTTTTTTTTTTTGCGAGTACTGGAGCCTTGTTTCCACCGACGTACGGCCCACGGGCGGTGACGGTGACGAGCAGGCGAGGTCGCGAGAGCAGGGGACGTGTCATGGCAGGCGGCCATCTGTTCTGCCGTCGCCTGTCGCGGACCGAGCGGCAGGAACGCGCGGCCGTTCCGCCGTGGGCGTCGCACCAGGGCAACGCAAGCGACTGCAACAAAATCGCCGCACTGACGACTTGTGCGCATCCAACTTCCAAAGCAGCAGTAGGCGGCCATTTGGATCGAAGGAAAAACCAGTTGCATTTCTGAAAGTTCGTGAAAAACCATTCACAGTCATACGGTCTCATCAGTCAGAGACTATAAAAAGACCAAAAGGGTATACCAAATGGCAAATGCAGCCAGACAATAAGCTTCCGATCACTGGCCAGCAATTACTACTGAATTAGAAGATCCGATTTCTCAATGGCTTGCACTCCGATTTTTTTCTTTTTTTTTTTTGAAAGCAAGAATAGACCAGAGGATCGAGTTCCTGTGACCAGTCCAGGGAGCCTGCTTGCTTAAACAAAAAGCATGACTGCACAAGTAAACGGACGACGACCAATCAGACATGCCTTGATGCTTGCACAGCACAACGGCTGATCCAGGTGACAGTGGCAGCACGAATCAGATTCTTGCAGCTTCAGTTAACTATAACCATGCATGGTGCTCTTAAACAATTGACAACGGGCAATTTGATCGAATATCTGTGATTCTGTGGATCGTTTATACTGCTAGCATATATAGACTGGGAATGCAGGCGCCCGGCCTTCCAGTGGCCATTTCCTAGGCCAGCCATTTTTTCTGCGGCGGCGATGCTGAGGAACGACAGCGACCAAGTCAGACTGATGGCCGCCGTCCAAGTTGCGCCCTGCTAAAACGCAGAGAACGACCATGGATTAATTTTATTTAGCTTCGTGCTTGTATTCTTCTACTGGCAGTGGGGCTGCGAGAATAACGTGATCGACAAATATACTTTACAAATCCGAATTTGATTTACACACATATATTATATATACACAGGTGCGTTCTGCGATAGCAGGCGCAGGCGAGTGCCTACGTCAGTGCCTATGACCATACATTTTCTGAAACCATACATTTTCTGAATGAGGTATTGAGGTTTGGATGGATACAGCAAACTACGATGTGACTTTGGGAGACGTCATCGTGTACACGCGCAACATATGGATGGGTACATTAGCGTGTTGGACGATCGGGGTGGACTGGTCGGAGCCGCCACTTCACCCCTTGTGATTTGTGATTTGTGATTTGTGAAACGTATATTTTCACGGGGATATCACTTGTTTGACACGGTCGCCTGAGGCAATGCACATATTTGTGCACTTGCTTACCCGCAGAATTTCAGGGACTCCCGACCCGTTCCACGTCGGAGAGACAACGCGCCACAATCAGCTGTTCTGCAGCGTAGGAGACAACCTCATCGGCAGCGAATTTTCACGTGATCCAGAGAGAAAAACAAACACTTGCCGCACCGCGGCGGTTAGGAAGGATCGATCGATCCAGATTTTATTACATGGAAACCGCGGTAAAAAGGAGGAAAAAATAGTCCAACGACGTACATGCATCCACCCTTTTGGTCTTGACTTGTTAGAGCAACCCATGGTGGGAGGCGCATGGAACGAAACGTGAAAGGTGCCGAGTGCCGACAAAAAGCTGCATCACTCCGTTGTCCAGATAAGAGGCTACACGCAAACCCTATATGCTGCCACGCTCCCCGACAGGCGCGCAAGAGTTTCCACGGGCTAACCCTAGTTTAAACCCTTGTTAACCACAAACATAGCCTCGTGTGGGATTAACAATGATTTAGTAATAATAAATAAAATAGATAAACTAATAATCCACCCATTCTTTTTTCAAGGCATGGCTTGATATATATATGATATAATCTTCCAGATTACACGTTGGTCATCTATTTAATTTTGGTTTATATTATTTATATTTATATAGATTTATGACAAGTGGATAGTATATTTAGTTTCAAATCTTACCATGTCAAGTTGCGTTATAACAATTAGATTTTGTTATTTAAATTATGCCTCAAAGTTTTAGAGTTTGCATTTAAATCGTGATGTGCGTGTGCATCTTATGGATTTAGTATAAGCAAATTAATGTAGGTAGATGAATGGTTTGAGGAGCCACTCCGTCTTAGACGAGGTGATGTATCATGATTTCATTCATTAAAATTGGTGGTATAACATCATTCGTAGCTTATAATTATTAGTGCGTGAGGATTGAGACGATGATACATCAATCTATTCCATTCCATAAACCGAACAAAAAAAAGGGGGAATGAGTAGATGACACAAACTTACTCATTGCTCAAACCAAAATGCCCTATGAGTGTACGTTAGTAAATGATGTATTTTATCCATTTAAACTTTCCTGTCGTTTTAGGTTACATGTAAATCAACTTTTCTTTTAACTTAACCTGGATTTATATTATTGAATAAATCATGTAATTAATCTAAATCAACTTTTAACTTAACCTAGATTTATATTATAAAAATTCCTGTAATTAATCTAATAACTAAGTATGCACACAAATATTTAAAAGTTTGTATATGCTTGGCCAAAATTGAAAATGTAAATTTTTCTGAGTGGGAATGACACCCTGTTTTGGGAGGGATGGAGTATATCATAATTGCATAGGTAAGTGAACTGTAATTGCGAGTATATGCCGAGAGGCATCGCGCACGGACGGACAAGCCGTATCACAACGTCTCCCCGTTTCCTCCATGTGCCGGCTCACGTGATGCGATTAGCCTCAGGCGTTAGATTAGTGGATGTGTATCAGCAGCACAGACACGTCAATTAGACAATCAGTTAACCCCATCCCCTTCCCCCGTCCGTTCTTTATAAACCATCACCTTCCTTCCATAGCGCGCCGCTCGAGCAGGCACACACACCGTACCAGGTAGAGCGCACAAATCAGAGTCCGAGCGGGGCGAAGAAGAGGATGAAGGTGGAGGTGGTGGAGACGACGCTGGTGGCGCCGAGCGAGGCGACGCCGCGGCACGCGCTGTGGCTGTCCAACCTGGACCTGGCCGTGCCCAAGACCCACACGCCGCTCGTCTACTACTACCCGAAACCGCCCGACCCCGACGCCGGGGAGGAGGAGGAGGGGGCGCGGTTCTTCGACCCGGCGCGCCTGCGCGAGGCGCTGGCCAGGGCGCTGGTGGCGTTCTACCCGCTGGCGGGGCGGCTCGTGGTGGGCCCGGGCGGGCGGATCGAGATCGAATGCACCGGCGAGGGCGCGCTGTTCGCCGTCGCGCGCGCCGACTTCACGGGCGACGAGATGTTCGCGGACTTCGAGCCGTCCCCCGAGGCGCGCCGCCTCCTCGTGCCCTTCGCCGCCTCCGGCGACCCGCCCTGCGTGCTCGCCATGGTCCAGGTGCGCGCTGTGCCTTCCTTCCTTCCTTGGCTGGCTCTTTGCTTTGGTTTGCTTCACCTTCACCTTCGCCCCCTCCCTCGGGCCGCTAGGCTTGCTTGCTGAATCAAAATCACTGGGCCGTTAAAGATTGAAGCAACAGATCGGGGTCAGAAGTCAGAAGTCAGAAGTCTCGCACTCTCGTGTCTCTGTTTGATCGTGGGGCCCACGGGGACGGGCCCGACACTCGTACTGTACCACCCGTGTCAATACGTGTCCATCGATGGATACTCCAATAAGCTTTGATTGTACTGTAGTATAGCCCTGCCAAATTGGATAAGTTCGTACAGTATACATTTCTTTAACAATATATATATATAGAGAGAGATAATAAATCCTTCATCTAAGAATCAATTAGGTTGGCGACAGGTTCGCGATTAAAAGATTTTGCTGAGAACCAAAAGAGCGTGGCGGATATGCCGCTGCGCAAGCGCAAACTCACCGGCCACGGCAAGACGTACGGCGTCCGCGAGGGAACAAAACCAGCAGGGCCGTAGCTGGTGTGGGTTGCCTTGCCCCACGCATCCACAGTTTTCGCCTAAACTGCCCCGGGTCGTATTTTTTGATCAACCATATCCTTATTAAGATAAGGAAAACAATGCATATACATGTAGAAATACAGATACGGTGGAGTAGAATACAGAGTATAGCTCTACCACCCTAAAAGCACAGAGGACCTTGACAAAGAAAGAAATTACAAAGAGGTCCTTTAGTCCTCCACGCATCGAGGCTTCCAGAGACTGCTACCAGCCACCGCCGACGGCCACCGGAAGCCATGGCCACCATCCCTAGGTCGGAAAGAGCTCCATCGCCGCAAGGCTTTGAGAAGGACTGCTGTAGACACTCGCCATAGGACGAGATGAAGGCAACGCCGAGAAAATGTCAGTCGGGGCCACGCCCCAAGCTCCATCGACCTTGGAGCCGAGCTCGCCGGCGGCAACAGAAGTCACCGCGGGAAGACGAGTCTGCTGCACTCTCCAAACTTCCACCAGATCCGGAGCCATCTCTGCAACTACCAAGCAAAAGCCCGGCGTACATACCTTCCACAGGGGATAGCACATCGCCGGTTGCGCCGCCAGCACCACCGCATCGACAGGACACCAGCCAGCGCGGACTTCCTTGTAGGTCTCGTCGACCTCACCGGTGATGCGGAAGAGGACACGACCGGGGCGAAGAGGAGGTCGCAAGAACTTATTCGCCGGTGTCATCAACGCGTCGCCTCGCCAACGCCGCCACGAGACACCAAGCCGCAGAGGAGAAAGATCCCCCCGGCAAACCCTAACTCCGCCGCCATGGAACGACGACGAGTAAACACTAGCTAACCTAGCTATACAAGCCCTCCCGCCAAGGAGCCGGGCACCCCTCTCATCTCCCGTCAAGGAGCCGGAGGAGAGGGGGCTGGCGGATCGACGGAGGAAGAGGAAATCGCCCTCGAAGTCGCCTCTTTTCACTGTAGAAAGGGGGAGACGGTTCGACGCGCTTCTTGAGTTAACTGCCCCGGGTCGTCGAGCGCATTGCATGTGCACCTTTTCGTATCGGACGTCTTGGAACCGACCGTCGAGTGCATTGGCGCGACCCAAGGTGACGAGCCCGAGCGGGAATCACACGACGCTGTCGGCGCCGCCTCGGCGACTGGCGTCGCTTTAAAAAATTGATTCCCGTCCACGTCACTGAGGCCCGCGTTACTGGGCCACGGACGGGTTCGGGCCGGGCCTCGGCCTGGCCGATCCGATGGCCCGGCTGCCCCACACCCTCGTCTGCTGCCTGCTGCCTGCTGCCTTTTCTCCTACTGAATGGACTTCGTCGCAGTTTGACTTTTGATTACTAGGCCATTTCCTAGGCTATTATTATTATTATTATTGTTGAGAAGATGAATTGGCCGAACGAAGACGGTAGGGTTAGGCAGAACACACGGATGAGCAGTTTTCGTCCCTGTACCCTCCCCCAGTTTTCTCCTAGGACTAGTACCAGACTACCAGTAGGCCATTCGTGATGCTTGCTCTTGCTCATCAGGACAAAGGACGGCTCGGGCTGAGCCGGGGTCAATAATTTGCGAGCCCGGTCGGTGTAACCAACTGTCAGCTTTGCAGGTCCATCATTGTACTCTACTCACGGGTAGTTACAGTACAGTACATGTACATCTATGGGGTCTCACAGTATTGACGGTGGGTGATCGTGACAGCCAGCCACCGCTGTCAAGAGACTATTCTGTGTGATGAGGCTGTGACTGACTGAGATAGTGAGATTTTATTGCTGGAAGCGGTTATGAAGATAAGATGGTGAAGTTACTGAAAGTGTTAGGCACGGGAAGACTAGCTACAAATCGGCCAAAAGGCTCCTGATTAGGATGCAACCAAAGTAAACTGCAGCGGTTGGTACTATTGCATTGTCAAACGCAGCGAAAGGCAAACTAATCATGCCCATGCGTGCAATTCGATCATATCTATCCGGAACCCAATTGCCCATGCATTGTATAGAACAGACCATTGCGTTGCGTTAGCTTCTAGAAGACTGATCCAATCATTGAGAGAGGCACTCATGCACAGTACTAGATCATAGATGTGGTGGTGTGTCCCGCCATTCTTCTGATCTTCTCCCTGGCCTCCTTATCCCTTTGCCCAGAATGCGACAGCCTCGCTTTACCTGGCACCTGTACAGGCCATGATTTGCTTCCCCGGATCAGGAGGAATTCCTTCTAGATGTGCTTGCAGACGTCCTCCAACGGATCGATATTTTTTTTTTTAAAAAAAAACAAAAACAAACTCCTTGCCACGCCAGAACCGTCATGATCGATAGCGCCATCGATCTCAGCCAAGAGCCAAGCCAGGCAGAGAAAAAAAAATCCTTCCCACGACAGAACTATCGCGATAGATTGCGACGGCGATGCTAATGTGTCGGATCGATCAGAATCGCCGCTGCCGTGTGGCCGGCGCCTGCCGCCACGGCACACGACGAAGCGCCGCCCGTCGATGATGGATGCCTGACAGTGACAACGAGGTACTATACTAGCTAGCTGCTTTATTTCATTATCGCGGCATGGTCCTGTTTCTTTCTTTCAAAGATGTTTGCAAATTGGGCCTAGCTGTTGCTGTCTTGTTGATGCGAGCTCGAGCTTCGGTTCCGATCCTCGGGCGGTGGGGACTGTAACGGCCAACCGTTATGTGCAGAGAGAGACAGGATGATGCGATCGGTGGGCACGCCGTTGTTGACAATTTGGAGAGTGGAGTATACATTGTTTTTGTCTTGTTTGCCTCTGCTTTTATATGAAGATAAGTGTGTGATTAGAGCGCGCCTTTTTTTTTATCTCGCAATCATAAGGATTTTAGCAGTAGATAAGTTCATGAGCTTGGTGGCGGCTGCAACTTGCATGATCAAATCACCTTTGGCGCTCTGAACAAATTGGGACCCTCTTTGAGTGCCCAATTTTTGTTATTTATTAATTGAAGAAAGATACAATAGATTGAACAATATACAATCTGCTGTCTGGGAATCTGTTTTGCATTGATCCGCTGCTTTTGGTGGGCAGGTCAGATCGAATAATAATTAATCTAGTCTGAGTCAGAACATCATTCATTCAGAATGCAATGTAACCAGGAAACAAAAAACTGATCTTTGCAGGTGACCTTCCTCAAGTGCGGCGGCGTGGCGGTGGGCACGGGGATGCACCACGTCACGATGGACGGCGCGGGCGCGATCCAGTTCATCCGGACATGGACGGCGCTGGCGCGCGGCGAGTCCCCCACGTGGTCGCCGCCGCCGTTCCACGACCGGACGCTGCTGCGCGCGCGCTCCCCGCCGCACGTCCCCTTCGAGCACCCGGTCTACTCGCCGGCGTACCTCAACGGGTCCCCGCGCCCCTTCGTGACGCGCGTCTACGCCGTCCCGCCCAAGCTGCTGTCCGACATCCGGTCGCGGTGCGCGCCGGGGGCGTCCACGTACTGCGCGGTGACGGCGCACCTGTGGCGCGCCATGTGCGTGGCCCGGGCGCTCCCCGCCAACGGCGAGACGCGGCTCCGTGTGCCGGCCAACATCCGGAACCGCCTCCGCCCGCCGCTCCCGGCGTCCTACTTCGGCAACGCCATCGTGCGGGACCTGGTGACCGTCAAGGTGGGCGACGTGTTGTCGCAGCCGCTCGGGTTCGTGGCGGACCGCATCAAGCGCGCGGTGTCCCGCGTCGACGACGCCTTCGTGCGCTCCGTCGTGGACTACCTGGAGCTGGAGGCCGAGAAGGGCAACCAGGCGGCGCGCGGGCAGTTGATGCCGGAGTCCGACCTGTGGGTCGTCAGCTGGCTCGGCATGCCCATCCACGACGCCGACTTCGGGTGGGGCCGGCCAGGGTTCGTGGCGCCCGCGCAGATGTTCGGCAGCGGCACGGCCTACGTCACGCAGGGCCCCGACAAGGACCATGACCTCATCAACGTGCTCTTCGCGCTCGAGCCCGAGTACCTGCAGACCTTCGAGAAGGCCTTCTACGGGGAGTGACGACCGTGAAGGACAGACATGTAGCCATGGATGGCGATCGAGGTCTATACTCTATAGAGAAGGACTTCGGACTGTACAAGGGAACGAAGACCTAGTCCCACTGTGGATGCGATGCGATTGTGTTGCCGTCGTGGTAGCTTCTTCCATCGGTTCGTGTGTGGAGAGGAGAGTTGGTCCATGTGGATCCATCTGCTGGGGTCTGTACTGTACTATCGTAGTGCATGTTTGGAGATGCAACTCGATGCTTACTGTGACACAGTCTGAGTGTCTGTATAAGTGTGATTAGGTGCTTGGTTCCAACAGCTTTCTGCTAGTATGTACGCCAATCGCCAAGTCACCAAGCACATTCTGTACGTCCTAATACCTATACATATAGAAACTGAATGACAAATTGAAAATGCACGGCTGGGAAAGCTCTTAGGTTCCTGTTTCTACTGTCTTCCACGTTGTATTTAGCAACTCACCAAAATTCCACTGCTGTATGTTTACATTTACATACACATCACTGAGGTTTTTGTATTTTGTGCAGCTGCTTCGGGAAAAGATTAGATTGGGTATTTGATTGATTTTTTTTAAGAAAGGGTATTTGATTGATGGGCGTACAGCGTCGCTGCGGCCTCGCTGGTGGCGGCCAGCGGCCCAGAGCACGAACTTGCAACGGGTCTGCGTGAGTGTAACGGTCTGCTTGTAACACGCCTAGTGTTACGATAATTAAAATCTGTCATGTCATTATATGCATTGTAAAGCATTTATGTTTAGGTTAACTTTGATATGAATCAACTAAAATAAGTTTACATTTCATAGATTACTTGTGTTTCTGAAATATTGTGTTACATGAAATCATAAAACCTAATTTCGAATGTCATCCCAAAATATTTAATTTATATTTTATGTACTTGAGGTGTAAACTGTGTTTACACTAATGTCAAGCATAGTATATATGAATCTTAGTACAACCCTTAAAAGACTGAATTCTATATTTGAAGTTGAATTTACATTTCAAAGCTTATTTCCAAGTCTTACGATTTAAATTTAAATTCAAATTAGAAAACTATAAAAATGTTTTTCAAAAATTAACTTGGTTAACCAAGGGTGTCATTGGGTCATTGACCTAAAAATATCCTTGGATGATGTTTGTGATCACTAATGACCAACCAATTAATTTAGAAACCAAATCGAGTTTGAATTCGGTTTGAAAAACCCTTTATTTTAAAAGCTGTTTTATCCTCTTTTTGATAATTCAAAATCTATATAGAATTTAGAGATACTCTCAAAATATAGTTTATAGATCTTGATAAGAGCTACAAAGTTGGGATTCAAAGTTTTTTAAGTTTTCAAAAATAATTTCAAACGAATTTAAAAATACAGTTTTTCAGCATTTGTCCCCTTTTGATTTTAACTCATAATTCAAAAATTATGCATAATTTGGAAAAACTTTGCATATAAAAAATGTTTGGTTTGAAAGCTTGAGCATTCCATAGATTTGAAGATTTTCAAGTTTTATTGAAAAATAAAAAGTAATTTTAAATATTTGTTTCTAGTGTTTTTGTCCCTTTTCAAATTTGATTCAAAATTTCATATTTCCACTCCAAATCTGAAAATCTTCCTTTTGAGAAAAATGTTCAGCATAAAATTTTGAGCATTCTACAGATTGGAAGTTTTTCATGTTCTATTCAAAATTTAGGAGCATTTTGCAAAAATTTAGAAAAGGGTTGTCTTGCTGACGTCATCATCACTTTTCTTCCTCTCCGTTCCTCGCCGTCACTGTGGTCGCCGTGCCCATGCCGGTGTGTCACCGCGACTGCCAGCTCGCGCCTGCACTGGAAACCTCTCTGCCTCAACGTGTCGTCCCGTCCGTGCGCACCCGTCGTCATATAAGAAGCGAAGCCGTCGTCATCTTGTCCTTCCCCTGCTACCGTCGTGCCGACGAGTTCCGCCACCGTCGTCCGCCGTCGTCGTGCTGCGATTTTTGCCTAGCTAGCTCGCCAGCTTCGCCTCATCCCTGCGCACCCGCCAAGCTCCATCTCGTAGCCCAGCTCCGCCAGAATCCGCCAACGGGAGTCGTCTTCCTCGCGTCCGGCCATCATCACCGCCGTGAGCCGCTCCTGCCGCCGGTCGTCCCCGTAGCTCCTCGAGCTCCATCATCTACATCTCGAGCTTTGCCTTCTTGTCGTGGAACTCATGCGCACACTCGTTTTTGCAGCGCACGTCAGGAGTCGCCGGGACGCCGACCTTGTCAATCCGTGACGCCGCCACCGATCTCGTCACCGACAAGCACCCACCTCCAAACAGTCTATGACCAATCTAGCGGGAGCGTTGTCGTCGTGGTGAGCTCCTTCTCCTAATCATGCCTTTGGTTATCCATTTATAGCATCCTAATCGTCGGCTCGCGCGTCGCCGCCGGAGCTCTGCTCTGTTGCCGTCGCCGCCGCACATGGTCAGCAATGTCGAGACCAGTTCTGTCCCAATTAGATGCTCTGTTGAGTTCACGTAGCCTCTTAGGGGCTGTTCGAGCGCTCGCCTTCATTGGAAAGGCTCCAGTGAGCCTTGCAGCCGCAGCCGCCCGTCGCCGGGCCGCCCCGCTCGCCGCCGTCCATGCGCTGTCACGTCAGCTCTCGAATTAGACACACCAGCATGTTCGTCTCGATGCGCTGAGTCCGTAGAGCCCAAGCTCACTGTCGGAGACCTCGCCGTCGACGAGATCACCGTGGTCAAAATCGAACCGCCATCGGTCAACGTCGGGAAAAGATTTTCCCTTTTCCTTTTCTATTTTCAGAAAATGATTTAAATGCTATTTTCTTTGGAAAATCATAGTAATTCACGTATAGCTCCAAAAATTCTGAAAAATTATGTGTATGTTCTTTATGATGTCCTCTACCTAGGAAAAATATAATATGCCAATTTTGAGTAATTTTACATAAGTTAAAATTAGCTCTTTTAATTAAAAATGCACCTTCAATGATTTTTAATAAATAAAATAATTGGTTTTTATCTCTTAAATTTGTTTTTTCATCTAATTAGATCAAGATCTTTTCAAAATAAAATTTTGAGCTCATTTAGACAAGTTAGTTTTATGCCTTTATTTCATGCTTTTTAATTAAATTAATCTCTTTAATCATGCTTAATTATTATAGGATTTGTTTGACTTTGGGATTTATTGATGACCTTGAGTCATTAACCCTAATGACCTTTGGCCCTTTAACTAATTATTTACGGTTATCTTAATTATGTCATTAGGGCTTAATCAACGTTATTTCATGTGTTTAATAAACTTCACTAAAGAAGTAGTTAACCCTAATGAACTTAGAAAGTTGTGTTGGCTTGCAACTTTATCGTGAAGGAAAGTTGTACTCAAGTCCTTAATCTGGTCATGCATTATCGAGCATCATGTTTACTATTCCATCATGTTGAAGTATATCATTTTATCGTATAGTTTCCGTTAACGGAGAATTTAACGTTGTCGCATCAGATCCCAAGAAAGAACAAACTCAGAAGTTGGGAGTTGATCCAGAGCTCGAGACCGTCTACCCCAAATACCAAGGCAAGCCCCGGATGCATTTAAACCCTTCCTTGATTTTTATAAAGTTTTTATCGCTTCAGTTATGAAATGTTGCATTAAGTAATAGGAGTTGAGTGATAACCCACCAATTGCATTACCTGTCTTATTTCCATAATCCTTGTTACCTAATTTTGGAAGATGCGTAGTAATGCTTAGCCCTGCTTAATTAGTTAGGTTTTCAAAAAGTAAAAGAATAAAAAATATGAGAATGGCTTTGTTTGTGGAAACATGATGATAGTTAATAAATCAAGTCCGGACGGGTAACTTGCATTGAGAATGGAGTCCCTCTATAGTGTTTCCGTCTGTTGATGCCCTAGGTCCCGTTCGATGGTGAATCGGTAATATCGAGAAATTAGAAAATCCACATGCATGAAGTGATATACAGTGGGCCAGAGTCCCCACGTATGTCATGGAGTGATATATAGTGGGCCAGAGTCCCCACATATGTCATAGTATATTATACTGTGGGTTTAAGTTCCTATGTATATCGATAGACTGGGTCGGAGTTCCCAAGTGTATCATGTGGTGATATATGGCTGCGGTTGTTATCCCGGTATATCTGTGATCTGGTGTGCATCGGAGTTAGAGTCTCCGGTATATCAGTGATCTAGGTCCCAGCTGGGTATAAAAATGGATTCAAATCGCCGTTGTTTCTCGGAGAAGAAGACTCAATCGGTGTTCATCATCGTAGTAACAACTTGAATAGTGATAAAGTATCTAAATAAAATTGTTTGGTAATGTTGAGCTAGAGCAAGAGAACTTTATTTTCTGTTATAACTTGATTAGTTAGAACTTGATCCTCAAGAGCTTTTTTGCAAAAATTCCTACGAGCCTTACCTTATCCCTCTAGCCTGCATTTCTGAGTCTTCACCCCTCTTTTTCGTCGGGTCAGTCTTGTTGAGTACTTTTGTACTCAGGGTTTGTTGAACCCTTGTTGCAGGTGAGCCCCATGCGCAGGATTGCTTTGCACCTTGCTGCATGACAGTCGTTGCGGAGAGTGACGACGAATAGGCTATCTCGCTCTTGGGCAGAGCGTATCATCAAGGTTTTGTAATAAGTTATGTTGCTACTCCACTGCTTCTATGGTTGTAATAATTTAAAACATATGGTTTGTAAGTTTAAAACTAAATGTTTATAAACTTATGTTATTGTAATCCTTTTGCTATTTTACTCTGATATACTTATTTGTATAAAACTATTATAATATTGCAATATCTCTTTGTAATGATTGATCCTGCTCGGAGAATCATGGATGATTCGGGATTTACCCGATAGACCTTTAAGTCTTACGGAACACATTTATGGTTATTAGGAGTTTGTTTAGACAATAATAACGCATGTGGGCCATATGATTTAGGAGGTTCTGCCACACTGCTATACACACGCTCGGCTTTCATGGGCTGTACGGGCTGTGACGGCCTCGCTGGTGGCTGCTATCAATTCTGTCCCGTGTAATGGGCCCTTTTTCTGGCATATGATAGTTGTTTTGGGAAAAAGTCTACTTTTGCTCCCCCGTATTTTGCCATAATTCGCTTTTACTCCCTCATCTCAAAAACTAGGCACAGGACCTCCCTCGTCTCTCCAAACCGGGCACGGGACATCCCTCGGTGGTTTGGGCTCCGGTATTCGCTAAGTCAGCGCTAAATCAAGTAGATATGCTCGAGGCCAAGATCTGGCCGATTCTGTTTGTTCCCAAAAATCCCCCAAACCGATGAACCCTAGCTCCGACATTTGAGTTGTGATGGCGGCGGGGCGGTAGGTGTTGGGCGCAGCGTGCAGGCAACAGCGGTGCCGTTGGGCCCGGGCGGGCGCTGGGCGCAGCGCGCAGGAAGGACGTAGCTCCCAGCCAACAGGATCTCAGTCAGCTGTACCAGGTAACCATATTGCTATTGTTATGCTGTCCAATACACAAAAGAGCATGACAAGTGGTACAAAAAGAACTGCAACATCTGATGTATCTAGTGCACAGAGCATGAAAAAGGTATGTTTACCAACATCTCCAAGCTTTATCTTATGCAGGTTGTATTTAAAATTAATTCTAGCTTTACCTGATTGATGTAGGCAAAGGCAACAAACTCATAAGGCGTTATCAAATCAAGTGCAAGGGTTACAACAATTCCTTCTAGGTCAGCTGCAATTAACCTGCAAGCTAGAGTGCCCACTTCCAATGTTAACTGCAGTGTTAATGTACAACTAACTGGTGGGACTGCATCTGCTCATGTGTCTGCTCAAGAACCAGCAAAGAAGAAGCCTATTCCAAATAAATATGGAACTACTCCACTCCAAATTCTTCCTCCATGGAAATCTGATAAGCTGTGATGTGTTTGTGTGTCTGGTTGTATGCCAAACTTGAATAAATATGCCCTTTACGACGTATGACAATTATGTACGCAGTAAACTTTAGAACTGCTATTATCTATTTCCTCTCATGTACTGTTGTATGACAATCATGTATGACAAATTGTCTTAAGTTATGTGAACCATTTGCCTTAAGTTATATACATTGATAAATGATAACTGAGGAACAAATTACTAGAACCATTTGCACATGGAGTGGGGGCGTGCAGGCATCGGAGAATGCGGCCCTCGTCCTCTTCTATTTCTAGCCTGGCTCAGCGAATACCGGAGCCCAAACCACCGAGGGAGGTCCCGTGCCCGGTTTGGAGAGATGAGGGAGGTCCTGTGTCCGGTTTTTGAGATGAGGGAGCAAAAGCGAACTATGGCAAAAGATGAAAGAGCAAAAGTAGACTTTTTCCTTGTTTTGGTGTATATTTCAATATATTGTGACAGTGTACCTTTGGGGTACTTGTGTGTGTGGGTGTGTTTTGCGGACGTGCCTCGCATATTTTTTATTAAGAAAATGATAAAGTAAACACATATTACAAACTTCCACAGCTAAACCTATAGGCAGGCCAAAGTTACTAGTATAGTGTATACCATATATTTACAAGGCATAATCATAACAACTTCATTTTAGTTGTGCTGATAATGTATCTCAATGGTTTCAAAGTGTATTTTTTTATTTGTCACTTTTTTCTTGAGATGTTTCCTCTTTTATACTCTTATTAATTGCTGATTTTTAACTTTAAATATGATGTTTAGTAAAAAAAACCGACACTTCTTCTCAAAACCAATCAGCTTTTAGAGTTGTCTAAATAAAAATATCTTAAGTTTAACCAGTCTTACAATAAAAACAATTATACATGACACCAAAATAATACTACCGTTATACATCATGAAACATATATTTTCGTAGTAGTACTTATTTAGTGTTATTATAGATGTTTACGCTTTTCTTTATAGAATTGTCTAAAATTTAGAATAATTTGATTAGAACAAAATCTAGATGCCAATGTATGTTGGGACCGAGGGAATCTTACTATTACTAATTAGAGGCTTCAACGGAGCCACCACGTTAACTC
>CM041630.1:43126518-43156244 GCA_023333625.1 Bothriochloa decipiens | reverse complement strand
TCTGGCCTTTAATTTCCTAGACTCTAATCATCATATTCGATAATAGCCATTGGATCTATTATAATTTATAAAGAAATTATTCACCTTTGCCATTATGAAAAATACATAAAGTAACCCCCTAAATTTGCATATAAATTACCCACACGTGCCATTATACTAAATAAAGCCTATTTTTCAAAAAAAAGAAAAATCATGACGTTGCTTCATACGAAGTAGTTGGTGAATATAAAATATTAGATTGGTCTATCTATCACGTTGACTTAGTAAATATATTTTAATATTAATACAAATATTTTGTAGCCATCATGTTTATAACTATTTTGCATATAAATTACTCCCTCCGTCTCAAATTTTAAGTCATTCTTAGAGAATCAAAGTTTCTCATAATTGACCAAAATTATAGAGAACATTTCAAATATTTATAACATCAAACAGGTATAGTACAAAAACATAATTAATGAAGAATCCATTGATACTTAGTTGATATCCTAATTATTACATTATCATATAAATTTAGTCAAACTTAGATTACTTTGACTCTCTAAGATTCTTGGAATGACTTACAATTTGAGACGGAGGGAGTATCTATGTCGGATGAATATAAAATATTAGATTGGTCTATCTATCACGTTGACTTAGTTAATATATTTTAATATTAATATAAATGTTTGTAGCCATCATATTTATAACTATTTTACATATAAATTATCTATGTTTGCTATTATACTAAATAAAAAAATATTTTTCAAAACAAAAGAAAAAATGTGACGTTGCCTTATAGTTGGTTAATATAAAATATTAGATTAGCTTATCTATCATGTTGACTTAGTTAATATATCTTAATATTAATATAACTATTTGTAGCTACCATGTTTGTAACTAGATCAGTAAACCTATTTTTGCTGCGCTTGGTCATACAGATAGGAGAAAAAAATCTGCCTTATATATAATTATTTATAGATAAGTTAATATAAAATATTAGATTGACCAACTAATCATGTCACTTGGTTAATGTATCAATACACTAGAAGTGTGTTACAAAAATAAACTAGATAATCTCATATAAATCGTAAACATATTGGCATTAAATAGAAACTCTTGAAATAACCATTAGATTTATTTTATTTTGTAAAAATTACCCACCTATACTATTATACAAAATATTTTTAAAATTAAAAAATTGAAAAAAGTTGGATAACATTACAAATATTCTTTCATAGTTGGTTAATACAAAGTATAAAATCAAAAATATTAGATTATCATATCTACCACGTTTAGTTAATTATTGTATTTATTAATAAAATCTTAAAGGAAATATATATCAAAAACTAAGAGCTCCAATTTTCATCAACAACACACAAATACAAATCTATTTCTGTGATCTACCATGATCGTGGTGTTTGTCATTTAATTTTTGTGTAGTAATTCTATATAAAAAAGGTAAATTAATGTCATCGTCATTATAATATTTTAGTTTACTGTTACGATGATCAGCAAACTTTAAGTGAGATTGATTAAGCCAATGAAGAAACTATGAAAAAAATAAATTATCCAATGGATTCCAGAGCATGGGATGCAATCTAGCATGGTAGTGGCGAACAAATAAGTCTTAGTATGATTTTTATTGTTTACTATGATATAATGTCGTTAGATTATTTCCAGTGTACATACTAACAATGTTAAAAAAAATAGAAGATTAAAATTGCACGATGTTATGAGTAAGGCCACCTATATGGATTTACTACTAATTTAATATATTCTACTAATTATCTATATCTTATAATTATTTATTAGCTTATAGAAAATATTAAAAACATAGTATGTTTCTCCATTGCTAATTTTATAAAAATAATATAATAAAATTGTTTTAAGTAAACATACATATTGTGCCAACATGCAAATCTCTCTCACATACACACTTAAGATATATGTTTTTAAATTTTAATTAAAATAATTGACATATCTATATTGATAATATAACCACTACTACATGAAATTTTGTTGGTAAAAAACATCTTTAGAAGTGAGGATATTATTACTCCCTCCATAAATTATAATTCACATTAATTTTTTTTGTTATATCTATTTTATTATGCATCTCAATATAATAATATTATCTAAATACATAGCAAAATATATGAACTAAGAAAGTCAAAATGACTTATCATTTAAACGAAGGTGTCTATGTTTTTTCCATCGTAATCTCACACCAAACTCCATTACTAATCTCTCCATCACTAATCTTAAGGGACATGGTGTAGGGTTAAATTTTTAAAAATGATATTTTCATATTTTATTAACTATCTAGACTTTTCTTTCAAAAAATATTTTCTGCACTGCTAATACCACTGACATATTTAACTACCTATATCATCATGATACCTAAAAGTAAATATTAATACAAATATTTACTCCTCAAGTTCTAACCCGTGCGAGAGCACGGGTTGATGGACTAGTATTACTAGTAAACTGAGCGCATTTCAGTTAATTGGGTTCTTTATGGTAGAGCTTGTTTATCTCAATTCAAGTCCTTGACTTAGCGTGGTTGTAGATTTATATGTGTTTTTTTAGTGGTATGTACCGGTGTATATGTACCTGTATGTATGGGATGCACCGCCGTGATATGATTCGACGTAGCTGCTGCTATCTGGGCGGGTGAGTGAAGACTGAATGGGCGCGGCACCTGATGGAAGATTGATTTATTGGCCTCACACACCAGCCGGCTCGCAGTTGTCGCAGTCGCAGGCAACCAAAATTCGCCTACTCGCTTTGTTGAAAATTAGAATGCCGTCTCGTCTCGCGATCGAGAGTGACGCCACGACGACGAGGGCTGATCGCACAGGTGGCAATGGAAATTACATGCAAGTGTTTGGATGATTGTGTCAGGCAGTACTACACTTTCTTATAGCAGGCCAAAAGATGAAGCATCTTTGAGCATGAACGCGACGTCACTACGTCGTCAGTCGAGTTTTTTTTTTTCTGTGAGAGCTGCGGCGGACAGTGCCACTGCACGCGTCAAAGAGGAGTAGGAAGAAGGACGCCGAATCGGACATTGCTGGAGGTGGAAAATGGAGGAATATCAATCAAACATAGAAGAGGATCGGTTGGCTTTGCCGTCGTCACGCTCACGCGAATGCGCATGCCGAGGATGCTGCTGACGACCGAGTTGCAGAAGAGACTGCATGAATGACACATGAGGTACATAGCTGAAGCGCCGAGATTCGTACCAGATCATTTGGAGTTTATAAAAACAAAACGAAATTGGTTAAGCAATCCAGGTTTAATCCAAATAAATACGTTCTCAACCAAATATATGAGACAAAAACACCGCTAGAACGTCATCATGGATCGATGGAGGAGGGTTCCGGGTGTGCATGCATGCATGAACGCAACGCAACGACGCCCACCGTTTATGGCTCGATTTCACGCTGACCGGCACCAATGCCGAGCAGAGGCTCCACATCAGCAAGTAGCAGCCATGTCGTCAAATTGATTAGTAGCCCCGCAGAGGATCGAAGTGGCTTGGAGAAGCACCACGGCCGGCCTCGTCAGACGCTTTTGCACAAGCTACTAGTAAAGCACGCGCTGTAGAAATGGAGCAGCAGTTTGCGGGGAGAGAGAGGGGGGTGGGGGGGGGGGGGGGGGGGGGGGGGGGGGGAGAGAGTTGGATAGAGGAAAAGCCACCTGCACGATTAGAGCTGCACGGGATAGCCTGCGTTGTACCTGCTCGAGGAGTGCTACAAAAATCTCTCATCAGGTTAGGCGTAGCCACGTAGGTCGTCGTGGATGGGGAAGAGAGGGGTTGGTGGTGAAGCACAGCACGTATATATGCTGTTCAGCACGTCAGCACGGGATGACGGGAGCCTGAAGGAGTGAGACAGATGAAACGACGACGCTGGCCGACGATCGATGTGGGGCTATGAACTGTCAAGAAATTAGCGGGGGAACCTCGGCCGGCCCGACTTGGTTAGCTAGCTAGTCTCGATCGGCAGGCGACCAACCAAGCTCCAGTGTGTGAAGACTCTTTGGCACCTCATCATGCCAGTGTCGAGCGAGTTTATATATAGTCCCCTCCCCGATGGAACTACTCGATCTCTCCGGTGCCCTAATAGCTAGATTGGATGTGAAGTTTGCAGATAATAGTACTTGGATGGGAATGGACGAAAGATACTCCAAATCTGCATGCAAAGTTGATGACGTATGATCATGGATGTGTTGATTCATCATTCATCCCTACCAAGTACCAACAGATCACCACTATATCCCAGCTGAAGGCTTTGTCGAGGGGGACTAATTAGCCAAAGTGCATTCAAATCAAAATTAGCGAACGATTTCAGACATATACGAATTTTATTTTTTGACAATTTTTTTTCGCAACTTTCCTTTTTTTTGAAAAGTTTACTATTTTTAGCAAAAGAAATATAAAGTTTCAAATCCAAACACATAACTCCTATGTATAACTTATACATCCAACTTATACACATAACTTATATGATCTTTAATATTTTTTAAGTTATACTCTTAATTTATACATTTAACTTTTACATAAAAATACTTAACTTATAATATTATAAAAGTACAATCTAACTTATACACATAACTAAAACTTAAAAAAAAATTATAAACATAGCTTACATAACCTTCAACGTTTCTAAGTGACACACGTAACTTATAAATTTAACTTATTACTTGAAAACATGTAACTTACAACATTGTAAAGTTACATTTAACTTGTATATATAACTATAACTTAGGTATAATTTGGCTGTAGTATAAAAAAATAAAAAAAAAGATATGTAAAACATAATCAAGCGGGGTTTAGTTCAGTTCGTCTCATCGTGTATAACACACGGGTAGAAAAATAATTACAAATAGATACACAGGTTGGCAGTTATAGAATTTTGAAATAAAATGATTGCTTTTCTTTAAAGCTGACATCAGCAGCACGAGGAGGGAGAGAGAAGGCAGTGCTGCCACCAGTGCGCCTCACAGGAAATAAAAAAAAAATGGAGGACAGAGACTGGCACTGCAAGTGGAGACGGATCGGTATCGTTCGCTCAGTCTGAGAACGGACGAACCACCGCCAAAATATTTGCGGGCTTCGTCCCAGCCTCGATGACGCCATGTGCAGTAACTTTGTCCTCGTTCATGAGTATTGCATATAAATAATCAATATAGTATACTATATTTATTTGGCATGCAACCATATGTAGATGAATTAGTATGATCCTAGTATGCAGCCGTACATGAGAAGTTCGATCCGAACGGGCCCCGGGCACGGCACGGTCGCGGGCACGGCCAGGCACGGTGGCCCGCCATACCGTGCCTGTTAGTGCCACCGTACCGAGGCAGCAGCCCAGACACGGCCCTATCATGGCTGAATTGTGCTGTGCCGAGCCAACAGACATGGTGGCACGTCAGAGCTCGTGGCGGCCCAAGCATCGTCACTAGCCTCAACCGGTTGCAAAAGAAGAAGAAGAAGAAGAAGTCCAGACTCAAGAACAGAATAAGCGCAACTCGGAGCTAGGGTTAGGGATTTTCTTACCTCTCCGTCACCAGCGACGTAGAAGAAGCTTGGAGCATCAGCGGATCAGAAGAAAAAAGACACTTTGGAGCGCCGGAGTTGCCGGAGGACGAGAAGCAGAGGTGGGGACGGCGACGGGGCGCCGTCACCCGTCGGAGTCGCCCCTCGTCGTCGGAGTCGTAGAGGAGACAAGAGAGGTGGGGACGCCGGCGGGGCGCCGTTTGTGGCAGAACCTCCTAAATCATACGGCCCACACGCATGATTATTGTCTAAACAGACTCCAAATAACCATGACTGTGTTCCATATGACTTAAGAAGTCTGTCGGGTAAATCCCGAATCATCCACGATTCTCCGAGCAGGATCAATCGTTGTAGAGAGATATTGCAGTATTACAACAGTTTCATATAAATAAAGTACCACGGAGTAAAACAGCGAAAGACTTACAATAACATAAGTTTACAAAACTCTAACTTCCAAATATTTACATCAATAAGTTTGTATTATATACACCATAATAGTAGTGGAGTAGCAGTAGATTACAATATTAACAAAAGCTCTGCCCAAGAGCTAAACTCCTTTACTCTTCGTCGCTTTCCTCGACGACTGTCATGCAGCAGGATGCAAAGCACTCCTGCCCATGAGGCTCACCTGCAACAAGGGTTCAACAAACCCTGAGTACAAAGTACTCAACAAGACTGACCCGACGAAAGAGAAGGGTAGAGCAAACAGAAATGCAGGTTAGAGGGACAAGGTAAGGTCTGTAGGAGACAAGAAATTTTGCGTAAAAGCTTTATAGAAAGAGAAGTTTGCTTGGGCTAACTCCCATTATCACTCAACTTCATTATTGAATCTTAACTTTTGTTCAAGTTGTTACTACGATGATGATCAGTGATCGAGTCTTCTTCTCCGAGAAGCAACGGCGATTCGAATCCATTTTCATACCCAGCTGGGACCTAGGCGACTGGGCATACCGGAGACTTTAACTCCGAAGCACCCCAGGTACACCGATATACCGGGATAACAACCTCAGCCGTATATCACCACATGATACACGTGAGCTCTGCGGCCCAGCGTACCGAGATACATGGGAACTTAACCCCACAGTAAAACACACTATGACACAGATGGGATTCTCTGGCCCCACGCTAGGTCACTCCATGGCATACACGGCTCCAACCATCCGTATACCACTTCATGCATGTGGATTTTCTAGTTTCTCGATTATCGACAGGTCACCATCGCACGGGACCTAGGGCATCAACAGACGAGAACACTACAGAGGGACTCCATTCCCAGTGCAAGTTCGCCGTCCGGACTCGATTTATTACTATCATCAAGATTTCAACAATAAAACCAATCTCATCTTTTTCATTCTTCTGCCTTTGAATAAATAAATAAATGAGCAGGGCTAAGCATTACTACTTATCTTTTAGTAGGTAACAAGGAATAAGGGATAAGACAGGTAATGCAATTTTGTGGGTTTTCACTCAACTCCTATTACTGAATGCAACATAGCAGAGCTGAAGCAGTAAAACATTTATAAATAGAATAGGGTTTAGATGCATCCGGGGCTTGCCTTGATGTTCGGGGTAGATGGTCTCGAACTCTGGATCAACTCCCGATTCTTGAATTTGCTCGTCCTTCGGATCTGAGTGATACGTTAACTCTCCGTTAACGAAAACTATTCGATAATTAATATGCTTTTACATGATGGAATAGTAAACATGATGCTTGATGAGTGCATGATCAAATTAAGTGCTTGAGTACAACTTTTCTTAATGATAAAGTTGCAAGCCAACAAAACTTCGCTTATATAATTTGTTAGGGTTATCTGCGTCATTTTTATATTTAATTAAACACATAAAATAACGTTAATTAAGCCCTAATGACATGATTAAGGTAAGCGCAAACAATTAATTAAAGTGCCAAAGGTCATTAGGGTTAATGACCTAAGGTCATCAATCAATCCCAAAGTCAAACAAATCCTATAATGATTAATTTTAACTAAAGGGGTTAATTAATTATTTAAAAGCATTAAATAAGGACATAAAAATTAAAGTTATCAAATTTGGCATTTCATATTTTTCCTAAGTAGATAACATCATAAAGAACATTCACAAAAATTTTCAGAATTTTTAGAGCTATATACGAATTACTATGAATTTTCAAAGAAAATAGCATTTAAATTATTTTCTAAAAATAGAAAAAGAAAATCGGCACAGTGTCTCCGGGTCAACAGCCGACCTCGCCGGGGTTGACCAGCGATGCCTCGAGCTAGCTATCGAAGCTCGAGGGCCCGCAGGCTAAGACATGCCCGGCTAACTCACGGACGGGCTATGGCGGCTCGAAGCTAAGGCCTGCTCGAGGAGCTATCGAGCGGTTAGGTACTGTACACTCGAGGTTACAATTCGGGCATCCTCTCGAATACGGAACTTCGCTCGAGCGAATGGACCAGCCTCGAAGACGAAACTTCCCCCAGCGAACGAACCTCCCCTCGAGGACGGAACTCCGCCCGACGAACGAGCCTCCCCTCGAGACCAGTACACCCCTCGACTCGAATCCTTCGAGAACAGTACAACCCTCGACTACCCCTCGAGAACAGCGCACCCCTCGACTCGACACCCTCGAGAACAGTGCACCCCTCGATTCGACACCTTCGAGAACAGTGCACCCCCTCGATTCGATCCCTCAACTCGATCCCTCGACTCAACCCCTCGACTCGATACCTCGATTCGAGCCCGCACCTCGACCGTCACCCCCTCGACTCGTCGGCCGAGCCCTCGAGCAGGACTACGATGACTCTGGAATGCACTTCAACTACTCCCGATACGAGATGGATGAAATTGATAACACGAATAGACGCAGGAGCTCACCACGGCGCTGATGCGCACGTTAAGGGAGGTCCGGAGTGGCTGGGTTGCCGTGGTCGACGGCGGTGATGGCGGCGGCGGCGCTCCGATGGCACGACGATGTTACGGCGACCTCCGGTAATGCGCTGCCCAAACCAAGGTACGCATCAGACGCAGGATAACACGGAGAGCACGATAAAAGGGTCGAAGGTAAAATATTTTCACCTCCGGCGACGGCAAACGGCGGAGATGGAGCGGCGGCTCGGCTGACCGGCCGCGGAGAAGCAGGTGGCGTGCGGGTGGCTCGAGTAAGGAGAGCAGGCATGAACTGGCCCAAAAGGACCGTAATGAAGTGGCGGAGTTTTGGGCAAGAGCAATTAGACAGAGGTTGAGCGTTGGCGGCGAATTTTGACGGCGAAGCGAGGTCGTCGGCGACGGTGGCGGGAGGAAGAAAGGAAAAAAACGGCTACGTCCGGTCGGTATTTATAGCTCGGAGCCGATGAAGGAGCAGGTGACACGACGACGGTGAACCTTCGCGCGTCTGTGAGCGCGCGGGCGGCCGAGAAGGTGCGGCGGTGGACGGCGGCGCGCGGTGTGAAGCCGGCCATGGCGGGCGCCGATAGGGTTGGGTGCTGTTCAGGGTATTTACAGAATTGCCACTCGGTTTAAAATACAAATTACTCCCAAATTTGTATAAGAACTTGAAAATCTCCAAAAATGTCATTTGCATAACTTTTCAAGAGCTACACTTTTCCTTTAATGGGCATCTTCAAATTCTATTTAAATTTTAAAATTTGAATTCAGATTTGAAAAGGGGATTAACCCTAGAAATAAACATTTGAAATTACTTTTGATTTTTAAATAAAACTTGAAAATCTTCAAAACTATGAAATGTTGAGTTTGTCAAACCAAACATTTTTTATGTATAAAGTTTCCTCAAATTATGCATAATTTTTAAATTATGGTTTTAAATTCAAAAGGAGATAAATGCTAGAAACTGTATTTTCAAATTAATTTGAAATTCCTTTTGGAAACTTGAAAAATTTTGTATACCAACTTTGTAGCTCCTGTCAAGATCTACAAACTGTCTTTTTAGAGTATCTCCAAATTCCTTATAGAATTTGAATTAGAGAAAAGGGGATAAAACTAGGGTTGGAAATAAAGGGTTTTTGAAATGGGGTTTAAACTCAATTGGGTTTCTAACTTAATTGGTTGGTTATTAGTGATCACAAACATCATCCAAGGACATTTTTAGGTCATTGACCCAATGACACCCTTGGTTGACCAAGTTGACTTTTGAAAAACCCTTTTATAGCACTTCCAATTTGAAATAAAATTTCAATTGCCAGGCTTATAAATAAGCTTTGGAATCCAAATTAAATTTTAAATATGGAAATCATTTTTAGGGTTGGACTTAGATTTATACACTATGCTTGATACTAGTGTAAACACAGTTTATACCTCAAGTACATAGAGTATAAATTAAGCATTTGCAATGACATTCTAGAATAGGATTTTATCATTTCATGTGACAAGTCATTCCAGGAACTCAATCAACCTATGAATTATAAACTTGTTTTAGGTAATGCATATTAAGGTTGACTTAAACATGAATGCTTTGCAGTGCATATGATGACATGGCATGTTTTAGTTAATATAACACCAGAGGTGTTACACCGTTGCCCGTTGAAGTTGCCGTCGAAGATGAGACAGAAGAGGAAGAGAGAGAGAGGAGCGAGTCGCAGCTGCACGAGCCGTCGGGGGAGAAATGAATTAAGGTTTGGGTGAGAGGGGGGAGGGGGAGGCCGGCCGGCTTATATACGGAGGCGCTACAACAGGTGGATCCAACGATGGGATTCATCCGCGGAGGGGGATCCGACGGCCGGCAGGCGATGAAGCCGTGCCTAAGCCAGGCCAGGCCATTTTCCATGCCGTGCCCGTGCTGGCCCATGGGCCGAATGTATGGCCCAGGCACGGCTTATTCGGGCCGTGCTTTTTCGGGCCGTGCTCGTGTCGTCCCATTTGGAAAGTTCATCTTAGCATATTTGATCATAACAAAACACACAAATTAAATGCTACTACAAGCCAAGCCTATGAAATAGTGCAATGAAATTGTTCCATTGACAGAGGTTGTTTCATATTCCAGCTTTCAAGACTAATAATATTGGACTGGCCTATCAATATCAAGCACGGTCATCATGCAAATGTTATGACGTGTGATCACGAATTTGCTAATTCATCCCTACCAACAGATCAGCACTATAAGGCTTGGTCCCAGCGTCGATCACGGGTGCAGTAACTTTGTCCTTGTTGATGCCCGAGGGATTTTATATTTAGCATACAGTACTATACTACTATACAAACAGAAAGGCTCACATATATACACGCACACACGTATCCTACAAGCCATGTTTAAATTCATCCAAAAGTTATAATTTTTCACTCTCTCTCCATCACATCAATATTTAGCTGTTTACATAGAGCATTAAATATAGGTAAAAAATAACTAATTACACAGTTTAGTTTAAAATCATAAGATGAATCTTTTGAGCCTAGTTGGTCCACGATCAGACAATATTTGTTAAATAAGACGAAAGTGATACTATTCATCAGGTTTATTTTTTCCCACAATCTAAAAAGGCCTAGACCGGCAAGCTATGGTTGCACCTTGAAACCATGATGCAATGCAAGCACAGACGACTCAACAACTCCTGGACTTATTATCAATTTAGATTTTCCGCTACCAAACCCACAATGCAACCCCTATAAATCCCAGCCGTTCCATTGGAGTCGCTGCACTCACTTCACGCACCACATCTCCACACTAGAACAGAGAGCTATCACAGAGGTCAAAACGCCGGAACAAGCGCGAGCCACAGGCATCCGGTCGATGGCCGCCGTCGAGGTCGTCACCTCCGAGCTGGTGGCGCCGAGCGAGCCCACGCCGCGGCGCGCGCTCTGGCTGTCCAACCTCGACCTCGCCGCGCGGAACGGCTACACCCCGACGGTCTACTTCTTCCGCCGCCGCCGCTGTCCCCAGGGCGCAAGCGACCGGCCTCAGCCGTACTTCTTCTCGGCCGACGTGCTGCGTGCGGCGCTGGCCGGCGCGCTGGTCCAGTTCTACCCGTTTGCCGGCCGCCTCCGCACGGGCCGCGATGGACGCGCCGAGATCGACTGCAACGCCGCGGGCGCGCTCTTCGTCGTCGCGCGGTCCGCCGCCGCGCTCGAGGACTTCGTCGACGACTTCGCGCCATCCAAGGCCATGAACGACACGTTCGTGCCCAAGTACGACTACGCAGGCCACGACGCACCGTTGCTCTTGCTTCAGGTTGCTGCATGCATCACCACTTCGCTGGATGGACTTTTTTTTTTGAGTTGTGTTGTGCGTGCATGGCATAGTTCGAGTGATTTTTTAATGGTTATATTATTAACCCAACGAATGACGTGAACTGGGATAGATTACGTAATAACGAAAGAATTTGACACTTTATTAGTTACTGAAACCATAGTAGATAAGAATGAACAGAAGGATTCAACGACATAAAAAGATCGTGGCCAAGGTGAAACGAAGTTGGTTTGGGTCAGGTTATTACCAACCATGATTTGGCTCTCCACTTGTAGGTCACCGTCTTCAGGTGTGGCGGCGTGGCGCTCGGCACGGCGATGCACCACTTCGTCATCGACGGCCGCAGCGCCTTCCACTTCATCCGGACGTGGTCCAGCATCGCCCGCGGAGACGCCGCCGCCGCGGTGCTCCCGTCGCTTAACCGCACTCCCCTCCGGGCGCGCCCACTGCTGACCGTCCACTTCGACCACACCCACGAGTACGGCGGCCGCACCTCCAGGCCAGCAACGACGACCGGCGGCAACAACAACAGCAACAAGGCGGAGTACGCCAGCGCGATCCTCCGCGTGACCGGCGCGCAGGTCGCCGCCCTCCGTGCCCGCGCGGGCGCGGTGTCCACCTTCCGCGCGCTGGTGGCGCACGTCTGGCGGTGCGCGTGCGCGGCGCGCGCGCTGGCCCCCGACGCCGAGTCCCGGCTCTACACGATGGTGGACATGCGCGCGCGCCTGTCCCCGCCGCTGCCGGACACCTTCTTCGGCAACGCGGTTGCGCGCGCCTCGGTGTCCGCCCGCGTCGGCGACCTCCTGGCCAGCCCGCTGGGTTTCGGCGCGCGCCGGCTCCGCGCGGCGACGGGGCACGGGGACGAGTACGCGCGGTCGCTGCTGGACTACCTGGAGACGGCGGACCTGGCGGCGCTGCCGCGCGGCGGGCTGGCCGGTACGGACCTGCGCGTGATCAGCTGGCTGGGGATGCCGTCGTACGACGCGGACTTCGGGTGGGGCGAACCGGCGCTGCTGGCGCCGGCGCTCATGTACTACCCGGGGTTCGTGTACCTGCTGAACTGCCCCGGCAAGGGTGGCGACGTCGCCGTGGCCGTCGCGCTGGAGCCCGAGCGCATGGAGCTGTTCAAGGAGCTCTTCTACGAGGAGCTGGCCATGCTGGAGTGAGCGTGAGGCAAAAGATTGTGTACGCTTAACGCGCACTATATGCACCCGTTATAATTAATGTATATATCTATCACTATATATATCTCTATTCTACAATATATAATTTCTGTCCGCATAAATCCAGGAAAGCTATATGGCACTCGAGTGTTTCTCGAGCTTCCCACGCTCAATTTTCGTGGCCTTCAGCTTCGGAACTAAAATGACCATTTAAGTTCTAGAATGAATTGAGTCTAAAAGAAAAAAATTAAGGACTAATAAAATGGACATTTTAGAAATTTAGGGATAGAATTGAGCCATGCCACACTTTAGAACAAAAATTATTTTACTGTTCTAGATCTTGAAGAAAAATGTTCTGCCTCCTCAATAAAATTATGAGTTAAATACACTGTAGGTCCATTAACTTACAGCCTTGTCTCAAATAGGTCCATCAACTTCGAAACCGGTTATCTGCCCCCGAAAAGTTTAAAACCGGTTCACTTCAGGTCCAAATGTCAAAACCATCCTGGTTTTGCTGACGTGGCAAGATCCACGTGGACCGGCCCCGTGACATTCATCAAAAAACACCCCTCCCTCATCTTCCATCTCACACATATGCCCTCGCACTTCTCTGTATCTCTTCCCTCCCTCATCTTCCATGGCAGCACGGTGGTGCGGCGGCAAGCGGCGATGGCGACCTGAGGCTACTCCGGTGACGCAAAGGCCACCAGAAGCCGCTACGCGCCCAGGATGACCTAACCCAACAACAAACACAGCCAAGCCACACGCTTGGCGGGGACACAGAGCACAGCTTGCTGGCGGCACGCGGTCTGGCGAGTACACTGTGGCAACGACCAATGGATGGACACCAGAAGGGCCAGGAGCTCACCACGGATCTTATGTGCATGCTAAGGAGGCCGGAGGTGGATCGGAGAAGGGCTGCCGGCGGTGATAGTGAAGGCGACGGCGTGAATGGGCGGCAACGCCACGTTCTGGCGCCTCTGGTGCTCAGCTGCAAACGGAGCAAGCACGTCCTGTGCTGATGAGTCGCACCAAGGCGATGGCGGCCTGTATCGCGGCCACGACATTGGTTGCGGCGCCCACTACGATGGCGTGCTTGCTCTGCTCCTGCTCAAGTCCGTCTGGGCACGCCGGCGTTGGCATGAACCAAATTCGCCCACTTTAGTGAACCTTGGTCAAATTGCTTGCATCTACAGCTTCCTTAGGAAGCTAGCAAGCCATAGAACAAGACCTCACTGCGAACCATTGATCGTATGTGATGTATTTTCAAATCTTGCACTCTGTTTTGTTCAAAACCATTGATTGCCGGCGAAATTCGCCACCACCTCTCCCTCTCCATCAAATTGCTCGTGCAGCTGACTTCGCCTCGTCCTTGTGCTTCGCTTGAGCCTACTCGCATCGTTTCTCTCCACCGGAATCGTCAGTACGCCATCGTCTTCCTCGTGAATGTTCGGAAGCGCCACCATGGCCATCAGACGTGCCGGACCACCACCGTCGTTGTCTCACGAGCCGCTGGATGCCGAGGCTGCTGGGCAGCGGCGGCGTGGTGAGCCCCGCCCGGATGCCGTAGTGGGCGCGTGGGGGAGCTCCGCCTCCGCTCGGCTGACGCGAGTGTGGGCGACGGCGAGCTCCGCCCCGCCGCCTTGGACCCGAGCGCGGGAAGCTCCACCGATTGCCACAGGCGTACGCTTGAGCCTTGGGAGCCTCGCCCGGCCCACACTCGCGCGAAGGAGCTCCTTCCCTGCCCGCCGTTGACGCGCGCACGGCAGTTCCACCCGACGGACGTCGGAGCACTGCCGCAGGAGGTGGAGGAGGGGATGAAGAGGGACCACACAGTGGGGACGCTAACGATGGAGCTCGCAAGCTCCCGCTACGATGAGGCAGAGCGGCGTAGAGCTCGCCTGTGCTGGCGGTGTCAAGGCGGAGCTCGCCCGTGGCGGGAGACAGAGCTCGCCAGGTCACATAGTGCTGCGCAGGGTGTTTTTTTGATAATGTCGTGGGGCCCAGTCCACGTGGACCCTGCCATGTCATCAAAACCAGGATGGTTTTGACATTTGGATCTGGAGTGAACCGGTTTCAAACTTTGCGGGGACAGATAACCGGTTTCAAAGTTGATGGACCTATTTGGGACAGGGCTGCAAGTTAATGGACCTACATGCATTTAACTCTAAAATTATCCTATTTTGAAACTATTATAGAAAATAATTGTTTATAGAAAATCAGCAATGTGATTTGTAACTCAAACACCGAGTTATCATCTGAGATTTGACCTTGGTTATATGATTATTAGGCGAGGGATGTAACTATTTTATTTTTTCTCATTGCGACCCATTGATATCTTTACCTGTACAATTTGTATACCTAATCTGTCTCTAATATTAAAATAACGGTTGAGATTCCACCTATGCTAACAACGATGGAGCTCCCCGACCCTGACCCACCTCCCGACCCCTTCCTCGTCCTACGTCACCGGTGCCTTCCCCGCCCAGATCCGCCCCAGCCACTGCCTCCCCAACCAATCAAGCATCGGATCCTCACTCCCCAACGCCCGCTCTACAAGCTGATGGGTCAAAGTTGGCTTCCCGATCAACGTCGTTGGGAGTCACCGAGGCCACCCAGGTCTGTGCTGGCAGAACCGTCGCCGCCGAGGTGGGCGCTGCAGGTGCCCCGCTGGCTATGCTGGGACCCTGCTGCTCCCTGGAGGCCGCTGCGGCGCATGCAACAACAGCGCCGCTAGATGCCGCCGTCCTCCTCGTCGTCCCCACACTTTCTCCAGCCACATCCGCCACCACCCCACCGTCCGCCATCAATTCTCCGCCAGAGCCGCGTCCTCCATCGCTGGATCTCCCCGGCATGCAGCTCTCTCCCGCGTTCCCTTCCTTCTTTCCTACTTCATCAGGTAGATCAAAGGCCATGAGGTGGGATGATATCCACATTGAGGATTGCTCTGATGACAATGAGTCCGATGCTGGTGATTCAGCGCACCGCTTCCTCGAAACCAGGCGTCAGGCTCTCTCCAGGACGGTCCTCTCCCTCGGTCCTGAGGTCCGGGCGACCTCGGCCGGGGTGGAGTCGACCAGTGGGGGTTGGCTGTGGCAGAACCTCCTAAATAATATGGCCCACATGCACTTATTATTGTCTAAACAGAATTCTGATAGCAATGCACGTGTTCCATAAGACTTAAAAGGTCTGTCGGGTGAATCCCCAAAACATCCATGATTCTCCAAGCAGGATCAATCATTACAAAGAGACATTGCAGTATTACAACAGTTTTATACAAATAATATACATCAGAGTAAAATAGCGAAAGAGTTACAATAACATAAGTTTACAAACCTTGTAGTTTTAAATCTTACAAACCATAAGTTATAATATTACAAACCATAGTAGTAGTGGAGTAGTGATAGATAACTTATTTACAAAGCCCAGTCGGTGCGCTCTGCCCAAGAGCCAGACATCCTACTCGTCGTCACTCTCCGCAACGACTATCATGCAACAGGGTGCAAAGCACTCCTGTCCATGGGACTCACCTGCAACAAGGGTTCAACAAACCCCGAGTACAAAAGTACTCAACAAGACTGACCCGACGAAAAAGAGGGGTAAAGACTCAGGAAATGCAGGCTAGAGGGACAAGGTAAGGCTTACAAGAGATAAGAATTTTTGCAGAAAAGCTCGGCAGAAAGTAAAGATGTCTTTGCTCTAGCTTAAGATTACCACCAACTCCATTCATAAACCTTAACCATCATTCAAGTTGTTACTACAATGATGAATAGAGATCGAGTCTTCTTCTCCGAGAAGCAACGATGATTTGAATCCATTTTTGTACCCAGCTGGGACCTAGATCACTGGGATACCGGAGACTCTAACTCTGATGCATACCAGATCACAGATATATCGGGATAACAACCATAGCCATATATTACCATATGATACACGTGAGCACTTAGACCCAGCGTACCGATATACGAGGAACTTAAACCCACAGTATACCACACTATGACATATGTGGGGACTCTGGCCCACTATATATCACTCCATGACATACCTAGGCCTACTATATATCACTTCATGCATGTGGATTTTCTAGTTTCTCGATGCACGCAGTTCACCAATGGACGGGTCCTAGGGCATCAACAGACAGAAACACTACAGAGGGACTTCATTTCCAATGCAAGTTACCCGTCCGGACTCGATTTATTAACTATCATCATGATTCCAACTTGTAAAGCCAAATCATCTTTTTCATTCTTTTACTTTTTGAAAACCTATCTAATTAAGCAGGGCTAAGCATTACTACGCACTTTCCAAATAAACAGGTAACAAGGTAATATGGAAGTAAGACAGGTAATGCAACTGGCAGGTTTTCACTCAACTCCTATCCCCTAATGCAGCATTTCATTACTGAAGTGATAAAAACTTTATAAAAACAAGGATAGGGTTTAAATGCATCCGGGGCTTACCTTGGTGGTCGGGGTAGACGGTCTCAGGTTCTGGATCAACACCTGACTCCTGATTCGGCTCTTCCTTGGGATCTGGTTCGACAATATTCAACTCTCCGTTAACGGAAGCTACACGATAACATGATATGCTTCAACATGATAAAATAGTAAATATGATGCTTGATGAATGCATAACCAGATTAAAGACTTGAGTACAACTTTCCTTCACGATAAAGTTGAAAGCCAACAAATAACGTTGATTAAGCCCTAATGACATGATTAAAATAGCACAAACAATTAATTAAAGTGCCAAAGGTCATTAAGGTTAATGACCCAAGGTCATCAATCAACCCCAAAGTCAAACAAATCCTCTAATGATTAAACTTAATTAAAGGGATTAATTAATTATTAAAAAGCATAAAACAAAGGCATAAAATTAAATTTGTCTAAATAAGCTTAAAATTTTATTTTAAAAATCTCTTGGTCTAATTAGATGGCAAAACAATTTTCAAAAATAAAAACAAATTATTTTATTTATTAAAAATCATTGAAGATGCATTTTTCAATTAAAAGAGCTAATTTTAACTTATGCAAAAAATACTCAAATTTGGTATTTCATATTTTTTCTAGGTAGAGAATATCATAAAGAGAAAATACATAAATTTTTAGAATTTTTGGAGCTATATATGAATTACTATGATTTTTCAAATAAAATAACATTTAAATCATTTTTTGAAAATAGAAAAGAAAAAGAAAAAATCCTTTCCCGACGTTGACCGGCGGCAGCCGGATTTTGACCGGCAAGAACTCGCCGGTGGCGAGGTCTCCGGCGACGGGACTTGGCCCTATAGGCTCAGCTCGGCACGACGAGCACTCTAGGCTAGCTAATACGGCGACGGAGCGGTAGCAACACCCACGTCGGCAGCCATGGTGGCGCGGTGGCGCAGCGGCGCGGCTGTGGAGCTCACCGGGGTTTCTCTGGTGTGGCTAGCATGTGCGCATGCTGCTACGCGACGCTACGGACGCGATGCGCACGCTGAACAAGCTAACGCATGATTCTAACCGCTAAGTCGACGAGCACCGTGGCGGCGGCATGGTCGCGGCGGCGGCGGCACGCGTGGAGCGACGACGACAGGGCAACCTGGGTCAAACCAAAGGCACGATCACGTGCAGGAGCTTACCGTGAACACGATGCGCTAGAAGATGAGGACTCGACAGCGGTGGTGAGGCTAGCTCGACGTGGACAGGGATGGCGGCGGCGACTCCGGTGACACGAACGGCGCTTCGGCGTGTCCTGTCCACCAAACAAGGGAACAAAGGGAGCATCAGGTGCCACAGATCAAAGCGACCATGACTGCCAAAGGGATTGAGAAAATGAGCACAAACGAGGATGAACGATGATGGCGAAGTCACTGCGGTTCGGCGACCGGCCACGAGGAAAACGACGGTGAGACAGCGCTACGGGCGACCTGAGCGAGCGTGAGCAGACTCAAACAAAACGCAAGAGCAAGGCGGAGCTGCTGGAAAGAGCAAGCAGGCAACGGTAGAGCAACGGTGGCAAATTTGGGCAGTGGAGAGAGGTCGTCAGCAATGGCGAGCAGGAAGAAAAGAAGACGACGACGGCGTCCACGCCTATATATAGGGCAGGGTGGAGCTAAAGAGGTGGCCGGCGGCTTCGCGAAGTTGTCCACGCTGCTGGTCACACGCGCGGGCGTGAGAAGGTGCTCAACGGCCATGGCGGACGCCGGCATGTGCACGACGGCCACGGCGACGGTGAGGAACAGAGGGGGAATTGATGATGACGTCGTCAGCATTACTGTAGCAGATGATGTCATGGTAATAAATTGCAAATTACTCTAGAAATTACATAAGAAATTGAAAAAATTCAAAAATATCATTTGCATAACTTTTCAAGAGCTACATTTTTCATTTAACAAGCATTTTCAAATTCTATTTAGTTTTTGAAATATGAATTAAAATTCAAAAGGGAAACAAAACCCTAGAAACAAATATTTAAAATTACTTTTGATTTTTTAATAAAACTTAAAAATATTCAAAACTATAGAATGTTCAACTTTTCAAACCAAAAATTTTTTAAATACAAAGTTTTCTCAAATTATGCATAATTTTTTGAATTATGAGTTTAAAATTAAAAGGGGACAAATGTTGGAAAACTGTATTTTCAAATTCATTTGAAATTCCTTTTGGAAACTTGAAAAACTTTAAATACCATTGTTGTATCTATTATCAAGATCTACATATCATATTTTGAGAGTATATCAAAATTCCTTATAAAATATGAAAATAGGGGTAAATCATAGTTTTAAAATAAAGGGTTTTTTTAAAAGCGAATACAAACTCGATTTGGTTTCTAAATTAATTGGTTGGTTATTAGTGATCACAAACATCATCCAAGGACATTTTTAGGTCAATGACCCAATGACACCCTTGGTTGACCAAGTTGACTTTTGAAAAATATTTTATAGCTTTCCAATTTGAATTTAGGTTTGAATTGCAAAACTTGGGAATAAGCTTTGAAATCCAAATTCAACTTCAAATATGGAGGTCATTTTTAAGGGTTGGACTTAGATTTATACACTATGCTTGACATTAGTGTAAACATGGTTTACACCTCAAGTACATAGAATATAACCTAAGTATTTGGGATGACATTCGAAAGTAGGGTTTTATGATTTCATGTGACAAAACATTTCAGAAACACAATCAACCTATGAAATGTAAACTTGTTTTAGTTGATGCACATCAAGGTTGACCTAAACATGAATGCTTTGCAATGCATATGATGACATGGCATATTTTAGTTATTATAACACCAGAGGTGTTACAGCCCTTCCCCCTTAAATCAATCTCGTCCCAAGATTTAAAGATGTAGGTAAAGTAATGGAAAAGGAAATGTGTCAAGAACACACACTTCACTGAAGTACATAAGGAAAAGGGTTTTTACAACTCTAAACTATAAAGAATGACAAGGAGTAGTTTGCTGCATATTTCCCTATTTAGAGGGTTCTTACAAACTTTCATGCTTATTTTAGTTGTGGTTTCTTCCTACCTAGAGCTCATCAATACTCAGTAGTAAAACCAAAACAATTCAAATTTCTTTCCATGGATCACAAAGTGAGCGTATTTGGTATTTGGATATTATCCGTATCAATGACCTGGTGAATCCTCTTAATTAATCATTAGACAAAATTAATAAACTAGAAAAGATTGATATCAAGATAAAACTTGCACATTTTTCATTCTGAAATGTTCCATAGTAGGTGAATCACTTTAACTAATTAAAAATTCTAAAAATTAGTGGACTTCCTCTTTGGAATAAAAATTGGCTATTTCTACATAGGGAAAGTCGTGTGCAATGAAAAATGCAAGCACGATTTGGGGAGGGGTTTTTTCTATTGTAACAAGGAAAAATTATCTACTCCATCTGACTAGTTCCGGGTTCGAGTCCCAGGCAACCCATATGGAAAATAGAAAAGAGCAATCTGAGTTTTGAATTTTTACTAATTTAATTTCCAAAATTTTTTGATTTGGTAAATTTTTTTGATTTGGTAAATTAAGTTATATGAAAATCCAATCGTTGGGGCTGGCTTGGTTGACATTGGTTGGTGGGTTCTCCTCCAAGCAGAATGAAGGAGGCCATGGACGCGGCTATTCCGAGGCATATTGTATATATATCAGGTGTCACTGTTTGCATCGTAATTATAACTTAGATAGAAGCATAGAATTCTGGAAAGTTCTCCAACAGGTAATCTTCCGATTCCCAAGTCGCCTCTTCTTCTAAGTGCTGATTCCATTGTATTTTGTACCACTTGATTGTTCTGCTTCTAGTAACACGATCTTTTTGATCTAACACTCGAATTGCATACTCAGAGTAAGAGAAGTCAGGTTCAAGTTCAATTCCTTTAACATCAACAACTTTATCTATTACTCTAAGACATTTCTTGAGTTGGGACATATGGAATACATTGTGCACATCTGACAACTGTTCAGGCAGTTGCAGACGATATGCCAATTGTCCACATCTTTCTATGATCTAAAATGGTCTAATGTAGCGAGGTGCTAACTTGCCTTTAACTCCAAACTGAGTAACTCCTTTCGTTGGTGACACCTTTAAATACACATAATCTCCTTCATTGAACCATAAAGGTTGACGCCTTTTCTCTGCATAACTCTTCTGACGAGACTAGGCCACTTTCAAGTTTTGTTGTATCTGCTTAACTTTTTCTTCTGTTTCTTTTACAAGATCAACCCCAAAGAACCTTCTTTCTCTGGGTTCTGACCAGTTCAATGAGGTTCTACATCTACGACCATACATTGCTTCAAATGGTGCCATCTTGATGCTTTCTTGATAACTGTTGTTGTATGAGAACTCTGCCAAAGGAAAACACTCATCCCATTTCTCTGAAAAATTAAAAACACAAGCCCTTAACATGTCCTCAAGTATTTGATTTACTCTTTCTGTTTGCCCTCTTGTTTGAGGATGGTATGCAATACTATGTAGAAGTTTACTACCCAATGAATCATGTAATTGTTTCCAAAATTGGGATACAAACTATGTGCCTCAGTCAGAAACAATTGTTTTTGGTACACCATGAAGACTTATAATACACTTGAAATACAACTTGGCATAACGTATTGCTGGATACGTACTTTGAACTGGAAGGAAATATGCAAATTTTATGAGTCGATCCACTATGACCCAAATTGAATCAAAACCTCTTGCTGTCCTGGGTAGACCCACTATAAAATCCGTACTGATATCTTCCCACTTCCAAGCTGGAATGGGTAATGGTTGAAGTTCTCCCGCTGACTTCAAATGTACAGCCTTGACTCTTTGACAGGTATCACACTGAGTCACATACTTAGCAATTTTAATTTTCATCTTGGTCCACCAAAATCTCTATTTTAAATCATGATACATCTTATTACTTCCTGGGCGAATAAAAAATTTTGAGAGATGTGCTTCATCGAGGATCTTTTGACATAGCTCAGGAACTTTTGGTATGACTAGACGATTCTTATATCATAAGACATCTGCTTCATCAATGGTGAAACAAGAAACCTTTTCTTTTCTAACTTTCTTTTTGATATGCTTAATTCCCTTATTACTTCCCTGAGCAGCAATAATTTGATCTTTAAGGGTTGACTCAACCGTAATGTTAGACAAACTTTCTTGTTGCACCATCTCTATACCTAACTTTTCTATCTCATGACATATAGAAATATCCAAAGGCTTCACCGTTAAGCAATGACAACGACTTTTTTGGCTAAGTGCATCAGCAACCATATTTGCTTTACCAGGATGGTAATGCAATTCCAAATCATAATCATTGAGTAACTCTAACCATCTCCTTTGCCTCATATTCAACTCATCTTGAGTAAAAATATATTTTAAACTCTTGTGATCAGTATAGATGTAGCATTTATTACCCCATAGGTAATGTTGCCATATCTTTAATGCATGTACAACAGCTGCTAATTCTAAATCATATGTAGGATAATGCTCTTCATATTTCTTAAATTGTCGAGAAGCATAAGCAATAACTCTCCCTTCTTGCATCAATATACATCCAATACCAATACCAGAAGCATCACAATAAACATCAAACGACTTCTCAATGTTTGGCTGTGCTAGGATCGGGGCAGTAGTCATTAATTTCTTTAATTTCTGAAATGCCTCTTCACATTCGGGTGACCAAACAAACTTAACATCATTTTTCAACAACTCAGTTATGGGCTTTGATATCTTTGAGAAATCAGGTATGAAACGACGGTAGTAACCCGCCATTCCTAGAAAACTATAAACTTGATGCACAGTCTTTGATGGTTTCCAATCAAGTATATCTTGTACCTTGCTAGGATCAATAGGAACACCCTTATCTAATAAAACATGTCCAAGAAATTTTACTTCTTTCAGCCAAAACTCATACTTGCTAAACTTGGCATACAGTTGATGTTCTCTCAGACGTTACAGAACAATTCTGAGGTGTCCAGCATGTTCTTCTTTATTTTTGGAGTATACCAGAATATCATCAATGAAGACAACCACAAACTTATCAAGTTCTGGCATGACCACTGAGTTCATCAAGTACATGAAATAAGCTGGTGCATTGGTAAGTCCAAAAGACATAACCAAATACTCATACAGACCATACCGAGTGGTAAAGGCAGTCTTTGGAATATCTTTCGGGTGAATCTTGATTTGATGATACCCGGACCGAAGATCAATCTTGGAAAACACCTTTGCCTCCGCTAATTGATCAAAGAGAAGATCAATGCAGGGTAGAGGATACTTATTCTTGATAGTTACTTCATTCAAGGGACGATAATCCACACATAACCTCAAACTTTTATCTTTCTTTTTCACAAAGATTGCAGGACATCCCCATGGTGATGAACTAGGTCTGATGAAATTTTTATCCCGTAGCTCTTGCAACTGAGTCTTAAGTTCTGCCAATTCTGTGGTGCCATCCGATAAGCTCTTTTAGATATTGGAGCGGTACCAGGTTTTAAATCAATTCTGAATTCTACCTTTCTATTAGGAGGTAAACTAGGTAGATCATCAGGAAACACATCCGGAAACTCACAGACTACTGGTATATCCTAGATTTCTTTCACCGAAATGGCACATACCTTTTCAACAGTTCTTTTAAGAGTTGGAAGTTGGATGAGAAGTTGAGATTTGCAGTTAGATATGTTCACTCTCACAGTTCTATTCAAGATGTCTATCACAGCACCATGCTGTTTCATCCAATTTATACCTAGGATCACATCTATATCTTGATCCTTTAATATTATCATATCAGTGGAAAAAATATACCCACCCAAACTTATAGGCACATCATGTACCATCTCTTTAGTACGCATACGCCCCCTAAGGCGACTGTATAAAGAAGTCTTCTTTTGTCTCCATTATTGGTATTCATGTGTCTTAACAAATGTACCATTGATGAATATATGGGATGCACCAGAATCGAAAAACATAATTGTAGGATGATTAGCAACAGGGAATGTACCCATCATGACGGGCTCTCCTTCTGAAATTTCCCCAACTTGAGTGTAGAACACCCTACCAGACTTCTTCTCATTCTTTCCCTTCTGCGCATTTTGATTACCAGCCCTATTCTGAGTCTGTGGCTGTTGTGGTGCAAAGGCCCTGGGAACATAGGAATTATACTGCCTTGGATGCGGGCAGTTTCTCGAATAGTGGCCAGGCTTGCCACAATTGTAACATGGGAAGATTTGTGGCTGGAAATTAGGGTTCGACTGTCATGGATAAGAAAGAGCAGTAGCAGGACGAACAAATGTCTGTTGCTGGGCTTGGTATTGTAGTGGACGATAAGGGGAACAGAAATGGTTTTGAGGATGATAGATTATTTTCTGGCGCTTTTGATTGCTACCAGAAAATCCCGTCTTCATAATTTTCTTCTTCTTAGCTTCCATGTGTTGATGGTTCTTTTCTTCATAAGATATGGCAATATTTACCGTCTCATGGAAGGTAGCATTTGGGTTCCCAGTCATCATCCTCTGTATCTTACTATTCAGGCCCCTGAGAAAACACTCCTTCTTCTTGCGGTCAGTACTAACCTGGTCAGGAGCATATTGGGACAGGTGATTGAATTTACCAAAATACTGCATAACTGACATATCATCTTGTCTCAAGAAAAGAAACTCTTCAAGTTTTATGGTCATGATTCCCTCAGGAATGTGGTGAGCATGGAAAGCTTCACAAAATTCAGCCCAAGTAATACGATGACCTTTAGGCTGAGCAGCAACGAAATTGGCCCACCATGCTCCTGCAGTGCCTCTCAACTGCTGGGCTACAAACATGGGCTTCTGATATTCGGTGCACTCAATTAGCCCAAACTTTTGCTCCATAGTGCAGAGCCAATTATCTGCCAGCATTGGTTCATCTACTCTGGTGAAGACCGGAGGACGTGTGTCTATAAAATCCACACATGTGGTCTCATTCCTATTATTCCGACCATGATTCTCCTGACGTGCATTTTGATTCTGGTTCTGGGCCATCATAGTGGTTGCATTGACCAAGGCCGCAACTGCATCGGCCAGGGTTGGTGGTACTGGTGGAGGATTTGGGATATCACCTCCATCATGAGAAGTACCAGCAGCATCACAGGATCGAGTGTGAGCAGGCATCTGTTGATAAACAAACTATACTTTATTCACAAAACTTTATTGGATTTTATAAGCAAATATTACAAACGTGCAACACACTTATGATACATTATTTTTGTTACAACAATCCGCATTCTGGCAAGACTTCCCATCCCTCCTAGGGTTTAGAAAACAAGAAAAGGATATGTTACACAACTCACTACTCCAACTCCTTACTCATCCTCCTCACTATCATCTACTGGGATTACATCCTCCTCTTCTTCCTCCTCCTCGGGATCCTCTTCCTCTTCAGGTTCTTCCTCCACTATCTCAGGATCTTCCTCTTTCATAAGATCCTCTTCATCCTCATTTTCTACATCCATAAGATTTTCTTCTTCCTCATCAATGACATCCTCATCGATGGGCACTACTTGCTCAAGATCTTCTTCTTCGTCCGGACCCATTACAAGACCGAGATCATTTTGTGCTGCTTGTCGTTGGTATTCAGGATCCAACTGGTTGTTCAGCCCTTGATTCTCATCATCAGCTTCATCGGCATATTCCTCCAACTCTTTCACGTAATCCTCAAGTTCTTGAATACGCTCATTTGCTGCGTCTTCTCGTGCCCAAGCATCATTCCTTTGGTGCTTCATATACCTCCGGGATCACCTCAACTGAGTAATCTTAGCGGCCTCTTTGACCCTATCAGCTTCAGCCCTCTCCAACTCGCCCCTAAGTCTTGCTATTTTAGCCTGCGAATCTAGATTGGGATTGCTACTGCTTTCGCCAATCTCGTATCTGGGAGCTAGTTGATGTCGAGGTACCCCCTTCGGTGCAGTGCTCTTACGGGGAGTCTGCTTAGTAAGGGCCATCCTGAAGAAAGATAGGCCATAAAGGATAAGGATAGATAGGGAGAAATCTGAAGGTTAGTATGAATAGGATTGATACTATTTAACCCAACCACTTTAAAGAGGAAGGTAATTAAAACAGGTTAATTAAACATGATGCATGAATTAAACTTACGATCTAAGCATAAAAGGTTTTTAAAGCAACACATACATAAAGGTAACTTTTATAACATAGGGCACTATATTATGCTATTCCACCACCACACTTTTAAAATAAGAATAAGAGTCGATAGAAAGAATCATAGGTAAGAATTAAGCAATTTGGACCCAAAATAATCAAGTTAAATTTTTTATTTGACTCAAAACTTTTAAAGTTTTCGCAAAGGAATACTACAACAAATCTTTTTAATAACGATCCGGCTCTGATACCAGTGTGGCAGAACCTCCTAAATAATATGGCCCATATGCACTTATCATTGTCTAAACAGACTTCTGATAGCAATGCATGTGTTCCATAAGACTTAAAAGGTCTCCACACTGATCTTGCGGGTCACTAAGGTGGGTCCCAGCGAAGACACGCTGGATTGGCTGCCCAAGCGTAGCGCCCGCCTGTCTACCAAGAATAAGCTCAGCAAGCCGGACGTGCAGGCAAGGATGGTCCTCATGAGGAAGCTCGGGTCCGAGGTCGAGACGCAATGCCCGAATGAAGCAACGTTCGAGGAGTTTCATGAGGCGGCGTTTCAGGTTGCTCTATCGGGGCAGGCGGAAGAGGCAATGCAGGCCTTCTTCCACGGGAGGAAGAAGCGGAGGCCCTTCGCTGCCGAAGACGTCTAGCCGTGTGTTTAATTAGTTGCTAATGTTACAAAATTCAGTCATTATGTAGCACATAACTTGATATCAAGTAGCTAGGTCGGTTCGTTTGGTCAGGTTATTGACGTGGTCGTCTCGCCGCCATATTCTTTGTATTTTTAAACTTTACTCCTCTTTATGAAAAACGGGTGAATTCCAGATCGTGAAAAGAAAATATTAAAAATCAAACGTATCTTGTTAAAACAAAAAATGCGACCGTGTTCATTTTAAAATTGACAAATAAAAAAGGTTAAAAAAAGTTGGCTACCTGCGGGGGTCCGGACGGCGATCAGCACGTTCTGGGCCCACGACCACGAGTTTCACCGCATGCGGCGTCTGGGCCGGCAGCCTTCGCATGGCAATCACGGAGACGGACCCTGTACATGGCCAAGCTTCCCCAAGAAGCCTCCTCCAGTCCTCCGTTTTGATGAAAGAAAACCGTTTCGCTCGCCATGAATCGCATTCTGTAACACACTAACACACCTTTCTATCCCTCCTCTTTCCCATTGATTCGGTCTCCATCGCAAAACCCTCTCCCCCCACTTCTCTCTCCGCGCCGTTACCAAATTGAACTCTCCTGCGAAACCGCAATGGAGGTCCCCTTCCGCAGCCGACCCACCACCGCAGCAGCCGACGACGAAGAAAACGTCCGTCTCCGCCGCTTCCCCGAGCCTCCGCCGCCGTCACAGCCGCACGGCCACGGTACTACTCTACTTTCGCCGCCATTGCTTGGATGTTTTCATATGGATGCGGGATGCTTTCTTTTTTTTTTTCCGCAGAAAAAGATGGATTTTGGGCGTGCTTGGTTGGGTTCCGAAACTTGCCCAACCAATACTTTGGGATATTGATCGGTTCACTGCCAAAATTGGCACACTAAATAATTTCTATTTCTATGGCCAAACTCAAGGAAAAGTCAATAATAGTTCGATTGGAAAGGGATTGCTGCTATGTCATGACACTCAACCAGATACGCGTCTACATTTTTGCCCTAACTTTGATAAATCTTGATTTTAGTAAGCCTAAGTTTTGGCTTGGCTTGTCTTGAGTTTGGCCGGGCATTTTTTTTTAATCCAACCAAGCAGGCTCTTTATTTATGTTAGGTCCCGTTTGGATCCCATTTGTTTTTTTAGAAATCTGGATTAAAAAAAATCTGATGTGTTTTATTGGTTTGGATGAGACTTTAGGATCTGAAGATTTCTTTTATCCAGATTCTAATTAAGATTCTATGGTAATCCTCAATGGCAGCGAAAAAAAGGACTTTTCTTTTATGTGTTTCTTTGATTCGTAGATTGCCCCAATATATCTGCCTGAGTTCAATCGTTTCTTTGAATTTCTTCGCGATATGAACTTCAGATTGATGGTGATCGTAGACATATCTGATGATCTCATCAAAAAGAATTTTGGTTATCTCTTGACACCAAAAATGACAATGAGTGTTGATTTGGTAGATGAAATTGTAAACGTTTCATCTAATTCTGTTCACTGCTGACAATAATGCTCTTGCCACCGGTGAACAGGTGACACCAATACATCTGGGGTAGACGCCGCGCTGGTGACGAGGAGGCAGGAACTGCTATTGGAGCTGCACAAGGGAATTCAGCACCAGGACATGATCTGGCACGAGCTCATGGAGACTGAGCGCGCCATGGGCCTTACCATCGGCGGCTACAACTGCAATCTTGCATCAGCGCTCCCATGGTCACAGGATTACTCGCGTCGCTGGACGCCGCTGGTGCCTTCTTGGGAAGCGCCTCTCCACCAGCCATGCCCTTTTGGCCATGGAAGCTCCACGGCAGTCAAGGCACCTCCTGTGTACCCACATGTGGAGCGGTCACTGGTACTCTGCTTTCCCGAGCATTTTAAAATTACAATCTGAGTTATCTAGCATTGTTGAAAACAGTAGTACTTCGTTACTTGACCTGTGATGTGAAGTTTACAGTTGATCATAAGTACAGCCAATGGACAATCATACCAGTCTTTAAGTTACTTGGTCCCTCCACATTATTGCAATGTTGGAGAGTTTTTTCCCCATTTATCTATGCTGTTAAGCCTAAAGTCTAAACAAACTTCATTTCATACAGCATGCACCTGAGCAGACAAGGCCAGGCAATGATGCTGAGCAGCATCAACAGGGCAGGTCATCTGGGGTGAGGATAAATCCATTTGACGGCTATTTTGAACCACCGAGCAAGCAGACTCCAGTGGCAGCCAAAGCCAGTATCAATCAGATGCAGCCATCTTCAGGACACCAACAGGCCGTTGTTTGGGAAAAGCTTGGTGTGCAGGATGTTCAGAACATGCAGCCATCGCACGAAATCAAAAATCAGAGCAGTGAGGGTCGGAAGGCCATAGACTCTGCCATTGAGGATTGTACAAAGAAATCCTTGCAAGAGCGTATTGGGTACTTCAATTTGGTGGATCAGGACAACACAGCAAACAATGAGCAGAAGAGTACACAGTTCAACAAGGTAGGCTCACCCCAACACACCCCCGGCGGGGGGCGGGTGGGGGTCCTGAGGATGGCTGCATCTGATTGATAGAGGTCGATGGAGAGGAGTTGTGGGAGAGATT
>CM041630.1:43079628-43126418 GCA_023333625.1 Bothriochloa decipiens | reverse complement strand
CCCCCCCCCCCCCCCCCCCCCCCCAAAAAAAAAAAAAAAAAAAAAAGGAAAAAATTGCTGAGACTAATTTGTCCTTTCTGCCATATTTATTGTGAACCTGCAATACATTATAAATCATTGCTCGTTTCACCATCAAATACTTTTTGCAAACATAAGTACTCAGGAGCCATTGGTAATCATGTAAAGATTCAGTAAAACTCTCCTGGTCCTGAAAAGTTGGTAGCATATGCCTTATGTAAATGGAATTAATAAAGTAAGCTTTTTCAGTTTCCTTAGTCCTTGTAGGCTTGAAGAGGTACATTCTTTTCAAGTTTTTCATCTCCTGGTCACATCTTTCCCTAAACATTGATACTAGTCCTGTAGGGTGTGATTGGTTGCTTGCTCTAGGCCAAGTATAAGTCTACATTGTGCCTTATGTAGCATAGCTCAAGCCACATCATAAATGTATGCTATGAGCTAGTATTTGGTTGATCTGCATAGGCAAGCTGTATTTGGTCCCCCAAATTGTAGTACACATCTGGTCACCTTCTTTGGGTGATATGAAAATCTATCACCTCTTGTTCTTCTCCCACATTGCAAGGCAGCAGCTTTTCCTTCTACATCGATCTGCAGAACCACTACACCTGCAGATTGACCACCACCAGCGCCTCCCTTCTCCAAACCTAGCACCACCACCGCTCCTTTATCCATACTATCTTCCACCATCTCCCAAATCAGCAAGCACTAACCCAAATCACAGGAGCTGCAGCAAACCATGGAGGAGCAAGCAAACACAATGGCCGTCTTCTTCTTCCCAACTTTTCTCCTCTTCTAAACTAGGAGTACAATGTACCGAGGCAAATCAGGCAAGCCAGGATCCCTCTATCTGTTCCTTTCTTTTACCCAGTGACGCGAGCACCTTGGCAAGCTGCTGCACGCCTAGGCTGTTGCCCGTGGACACCATCCCCGCATGGCGTCATGGATAGGAAGCGGAGGGCTTGTCAGGGTGTAGAAGAGTGGGCAGCAAGTCAACGGTTGGGAGCGGGCACTGGCAGTCTCCACATGCACGGACCATTAACAGCAAACTGGGAAGGGTATGTATACTCTATTGGAGGGGTATGTATACTCTGTTGGTTGCCTCCTCTGTCTCACACGGATGTGTCATGATTAAGAAGACGAAGTGAACGGAAGCCCAGTTTTCAATTCCTAGGCAATGCAGGCAAAGGGGTCCTTTTTAAACTGCACAAATCCTATACAAGCAACCAAACGTCCAAACATGGTAATCCACATATTGAACTAACTTGATCAATTGAGAGTGTAAGCCTAGATGCACCCCCAATGCATGAACGGAACACAGGCATACTGAACCAACTTACAATTGATGAGTTTCCCGAAACCCATGCCAGTGCATACACTATTCTTCCCAGTTTTATTCTGTTTTTGTTAGTTTGTTCTGAGATTCAGTATTACTCACTAGTGCTGTGTAGTCTAAACAAACATACCTCTTAAACAGCCAACCCCTGAAGGAACTTCCGCTGGGGTGAAAAGGAAGCTGACCGCCCCAAGTTCACCTGTCAAGAAGCAGATGAACGCTCGCCAAGACGTCAAGGAGGAGGTGCCGCAGAACAGATGGATGTGTACACTCTGCCAGGCCAAGTGCACCTCTGAAGCGGACTACCACAGCCATCTCGGGGGCAGGCGGCACCGGGAGAGGCTCTACTGCGAGGCATGCGACGTGCAATGCACCAGTGAGAAGATGCTGGAGTCACACGTCCGCGGGAGGAGGCACCGGCAGACGGTGGAAGGGAGCGACAGCGATTGAGATGCTGCTGGGGCATTTCTTGGTCTGTTCGATCTGCCTGTTTTGTACGGTGGACGAAGCTGCTATTGCTTGGTCTGCTGCCAAACGCAGTTCGGTGATTTCTCAGTTCTCAGGTTTGGAACTTTATTGTTAGTTTCATTAGCGATGGTAGGTTTTGTCGTACGACTTTTATCTGGGCCCAAGAGACATACTCTGTTCCAAATAGGCATGTTTCGATGTAGCAGTCGATTGGTGTTACTGATTGGCGATGCTTTTATATGAGTACTCCTTTTATATTTATATTTATATTTATATTTATTATATGGTGGTAGACATGTTCCACAACGATAAGACATGATATGGTGCCGTGGTAAGGTGTTGGCCAAAGGCGGCGAGCCGACGACGGCTGTGGCAGCGCCAGGCGGTCTTAGCAGCCGTGCGGAATGGGACGACTGACTGCTGTGACGCTTCAGCCGTTCTCGGCGGCCGATGCGGGGCACGGGCACAGGGCACAGGGCAAGCGGCTCGCCTGCCTTTGGATAGCGAACCTTTTTTTTTACTGCGTACAGCTGTAGCGTACAAACTCACGCCTCATGCGCGCCACACGCCTCCACTGGTACGTCTATAAATCTACACTACACACAGTAGAAATCGTTGTCCTTCTAGAGATTAACGAAACTGCTCAAACTTTATAGATGATGGACACGTCGTTTTGACCATTGTAATATCACGCGAAGGAGACAACATGAATTTATTAATAAACACTGTTTTCATAAACAGTGTCCCGGTGAAAAACGCAGTTCGAACCTGCGCCGGCTGCGTGGCCACTGCCTCCGCTAGCCACCCGAGCGAAGGCTCGGTCTCGATAGCGACCTGGCAAGCGGCTCGCCTGCCAGGCAGCGATCCCGGACACGGGCGATCCAAATGGCCAGGCGGCTCCTGGCACGCGCAAACCAAAGATGACCGGCGCCGCGATCGAGCTGGCTCGCCGAGGTCCTGCCGCCTCCGCCCCGCGGTGTGCAATTGGGCTTGGCGTTTGATCGACACTGACCTGCTTTCTTGGGGAAACCCAGAGTATTTTAGTTTCATTTCGTTCATGTATAATCCAAGCCAGCAGCGGCTCTTTTTCTTTTCTTCCGTCCACAATCAAAATCAAAGAATCTGCGCCAAAGTGTGCCCACTTCCCATCTAGGAAGCAGGATCGTTCTCGGTGAGCTCAGCTCTCAAATGTTGACTTAGGTCCAACGGCGATCGAAATCGCTAGCAGAAAGTGTATTTTATTCGTCGCAGAAGAGAGAACGAAGAAGAGAATAAAGAAACGGTGCGCACTGTGAAGCAACGAGCTAAAAATGTATTATTCTATTTATTTAATCATATTAAAAAATATAATAATATTTAGTTGTCCACGTCAGAATGCTAAAACATCGCCAACTAAATATATTATAATATTTATTTAATTATATTAAAAAATATAATAAATATAATTTCACTAGCGATTCTCGCAGCAACGCGCTGGTTTTCTCATGTTCATTTAAAATTGGAACTGATTCGTCGTTCAGAAAATTGGAAAAGAAATATAATAAACGAAAAGAAAATCACCAACCACCGTCAACTTTTCTTTTTTTGAAATCTACCACCGTCAACTTGGGGCGTGTTTGGTTCTCGTTTAAGAGGAACCTGACCCGTATCCTAGAACCAGGGGCTGAGCAGCCAGGTTGAGCGCATGCAACCATAGCTTGATTGGTTAGCTGTAGCTGGAGAACATGGCTCGTTGCAGACTTTGTCTGGTTGGCAGGCTCCATGGTACTAGGCTGCATGCGCGTGACAGAGCAGAGCCACGAGAAGTGCTCGCTCGCGCCCGCAGGGGCCTGGCCCGAGAGGAACGAAACTGATTTGCGTTTTTTTGAGCCAAGCGAATCTTGCGTATAACCGGCCTGACTCTGGTAGCCATGCGTCCAACCAAACATTGGAATTGGAATTGGAATTGGAATCCTACACGCAGCGAGCCAGGTTGCAGCGTACCAAACACGCCCTTGTTTACGGAGTGGAGCCAACCACGGAACCACTGTCAACTAATCATTTTATTCTGCCCACACACCACGGTCCACCATCTGCTTTCCTCTTCCTCCAAAGCTTCCTTCCACTCGGCGGCTCGGCGCTCCCTCGCCGTCCTCGCCGGAAAATCAAAACCGTGCCGTTTGCTCGCGCTGCTTTCCGGTCGATGGAATTCGCTCGCCGAGGCCGCGGTGACGACGGCATAGGCGACGGCCACCGCTTCTTCCACCTTCCGCCGCCTCACGGTAAGTAGCGCGGCCCACCTCTCACCGCCGCTGTAGACTGTAGTCGACCTCCGCGCTCTTCTAAGTTTCCTTATGCAAGCAAGCAACCGATTCTTTTGGTCCATGCCAAGATTCCGAGACCCCGATTTCCATTAAGGAAGCAGGTTCTTGGGCTCTTGTCATAATCACCAGGATAGGAAAGTTCTACGATTCAGTTACTATGCTAGTACTCTGCGGCTCTTGGCATAACCACCAGTAAGGAAGGTTCTAAGATTCAGTTACTATGCTACCGAACCTGATAAGACAATACTCCTAATATCTTTTTTTTTGAAAAAAAAATCCTAAATCTCTGGTTTGGTTAAGCTTCAAGCCATCAGCTTGTTCGTTTTTTCATATATTTTTTTAAAAGAAACTTATTCGTCTTTGACTAACATTCTTAGGCCTAGCCTTAGCATATACAGTAGTCAGAGCCTCAGAGGCTCAGAGCACCTTTCTAGTTCAATTAGATGCACATGTTGGTCATTTGCTGACTTGATCGTGTTTATCTTTTTATGCCGTGACAACGTTGATGATGTTCATTTAGTGATATTATATTGTGTACTACCAAGGATTTCACAATGCTTGTGTTTTGTACAGTGGACCCTATGCTGGTGATTAGGGAAGCGCTGCTCTCACAGCTTCAGAAGGACCGTCTTCGCCAGGAGATCATCCAGGCAGAGCTGGCTAAGATAGAGCATGCCATGGTCCTGCGCTACGGTTCACGTCATGGCACTGCCGCTGATGATGTGGAATGGACTAAGCCAGTTCCCTTCACCTTCAGGGAGCAGTCCATGCCACCTTGGCAATGGTCAGCCAGTCAAGAATGTAATGTCGATGTGGATGAGATCCATGATCCAAAGCAAAAGGAGGTAAAGCACAAGAGTGTATCATTGAAGTCTGAGAAGCCTGCTATGGAAGATTGTGTCGGTGAATGCTTGAGACTTTGTTGTAATGTTATGGCAAGTCAGGAGATATCAAAACTTGAAGAGCAGAAATCTCAAGAATCCAATGAGGTAGATGTTTCATCCTTTCTGTTTTTACTTTTTACCCTCATTTTAAGTTAGTTTTCGTCAATATTTGCTATTTTATCTTCAGAACGATGTTAAGCTATGATACATCAACAATTTGGTAGGATTTATGTATGGATATTCTGATGAAAGTTTAGGTTTCTTTGCAACCATTTGGTAAAAAGGGCGTACCCAGTGCCGTAGGCTCCCGCACTGCGGGGTCTGGGGAAGGGAAAATAGCCAACAACCATCCCTGCACAAATGTGCAGAGGCTGGGGCTTGAACCCTGGACCTCTTGTTCACAGGCGGTAAAGCTCTACCGCTTGCACCAGGCGGTAAAGCTCAACCATTTGGTAATGTTATCATTAAAGTTCATAGAATTTAGTAGCAAGTTTACTAGGTGGTTTCACCATTTCAGCTATCAATGGTCTAATCGAACTGCATGCTGCATGTCAAACAAACAGACCATACAGGCCAAGACGACTTCGCCTTCAGTGAAGTGGGAACTGAAAGGAATAACAATACCAGTTAAGAAACCACACCAGAAATTGAGTTGTCAAATCTGCCAGGTGCAATTAACTAGTAAGCACTGCTTACCAGTACATTGTGCAGGGCGGAAGCACCGATCAAAAGAAGCAAGTAAGCAGAGGGCACAATTAACAGAAGAATCCTCTTCCTGCACAGGGCAGAAAACATCCTCAATAAAATGGAGTTGCACTACATGCCAGGTCAATGGTACAAGCGAATCAGACCTGAAGGAGCATCTGAATGGAAGAACACACCAACAAAACATTGAACCGCAACTCATGGAGGGTGATGGCATGGCTAAGAATAGTAATGAGCTGCAGGAACCAGAGTGCCACAAGAGCAATGCACCACAGCATTCAATGTGTAGTTCTGCCATTTGCCTAGCAAACTGTGCTCATGAATTGGAGTTTGGAGGGCACCTTTTAGCTAAGCTTCAAGCTCTACTAGACGAAATCCGTAACATGTCAAGGAATTCTGAATCGCGAGAAACTGCAGTGCTTCCGAACATTGCGCCACAAAATGCAGAGCAGACTTCAGGATCAAATTGTAGCATATTTCAAGCTGATTCTGATTGCCAATTAGATTTGGTGCACCAAATTGGAAACAAGACGCACCAACTGAATGTCCAGGACCTACATGAAGAAACCAAGAAAACAGGAGATTTTCCACCAGAAATTGCCAAGAACCAGCAACCGTCCTCTGGATGGGGTTGTGTTATCTGTCCGGCAAAATGTTACACTGCATCTCAGTTTGTTGATCACTGCAGAGGCAAGAAACACCAAAAGAAGATGGATGCTCTACAAGGAGAAGGTGTGAATGCGAAATCAAGCAACCTGACGACGGCGAATAAAGTAGCTTCAGATGGTTCTGATTGCAATAGTTCAAGTTCAGAAAAGGTGGAGGATCAGACAGCATTATGGTCGTGCGGGATTTGCAATTTGCAGTGCAGCAGTGAGAGTATGCTTGCAGGCCATTGTGGAGGGGAAAAGATGCAGCCATCATCAGAACACCAACAGGCCATTGTTGGGGAAAAGATTGGTGTGGAGTATGTTCAGAACATGCAGCCATCACACGAAATCAAGAACCAGAGCAGTGAGGGCCAGGAGGCCATAGACTCTGCCATTGATGATTCTATAAAGAAAACCTTGCAACTGTGTCTTCAGTACAAACCAGCGGATCAGGAGAATGCAGCAAACAATGACCAGAAGAGTACAGAGTTCAATAAGGTAAGTTCACGTTTCTCAACCTCAGTTTTTGTACACACACACCCCCCCCCCCCCCCCCAACTCCCACCCACCCAAAAAAAACTTTTTCTATGACTAGTTTGTCTGTGATGTCAGATTTGTTGTGAACTTGCAACAATACATTATGTCCTGAAACATTGCTCGTTTCACCATCCAATATCTTTTGCAATCATAAGTACTTAGGAGCCATTGGTAATCATGTAAAGATTCAGTAAAACATTCGTAGCCTGAAAAAAAGTGAGCATATGCCTTATGTAAATGGAATAAATAAAGTAAGCCTTTTTCAGATTCTTTAGTCCTTGTAGACTTGAAAGAGGTAGGTTATTTTCAAATTTACTTGAAAGAGGTAGGTTATTTTCAAATTTTCATCTCCTGGTCACATCTTTCCCTAAACATTGATAGGAGTCCTATAGAGTGTGATTGGTTGCTTGCTCTAGGCCCCGAGTATAAGTCGACATTTGCGCCTTATGTTGCATAGCTCAAGCCACATCATAAATATATGCTATGATCCAATATTTGGTTGATTTGCATAGGCAAGTTGTATTTGGTTGCCCGACTTGTAGTACTTATGTAGCATAGCTCAAGCCACATCACCTTCTTTGAGTGGTATGAAAATCTATAACCTCTTGTTGTTCTCCGAGATTGCAAGGCAGCAGTTTTTCGTTCTACATCAATCTCAGCAGAACCACTACACCTGTGGATTGACCACCACTAGCACCTTCCTTCTCCAAACCAACCACCAGCACCACTCCTTTGCCCATCCTCTCTTCCGCCATCTCCCAAATCAGCAAGCTGCAGATTGACACCTGCCCAAATCCCAGCAGCTGCAGCAAGCCATGGAGGAGCAAGCAAACAAAACTACCATATTCTTCTTCCCAACTGTTCTCTTCTAAACTGAGCCAAATCAGGCAAGCTAGGATCCCTTGATCTCTCCTTTCTTTTACCCAACAACGCGAGCACCTTGGTGAGCTGCTGCACACTGAGGATGTCGCCCGGACACTGGATGCCATTCCAGCACGGCGGCATGTACAGAAAATGGAGGGCTTGTCAGGGTGTATATGGTGTGGAGAGTGGAAGGTTCGACATTCTCCTATTGGCCGGCAAGTCAGTGTGCAGCTGGGGAGCGTGCACTGGCAGTCTCCACATGCAAGGACCATTAACAGCAAACTGGGAGGGGCATATATACTATGTTGGTTGCTTCCTCTGCCTCACATGGATGTCATGATAAGAAGACGAAGTGGACAGAAGCTAGCACGTCCAAATTTCAATTGCTAGGCAATGTAGGCAAAGGGGTCCTTTTTCTTTTTAAACTGCACGTCCTATACCACTAACCAAACATGTGGATCCATATATAGAACTAACTTGAACAATTGAGAGAGTGTAAGCCAAGATGCACCCCCAATGCAGGAACCAATGCAGGAACCAAACACAGGCATATTGAATCAACTTACAATTGAGTGAGCTTCCCGAAATCCATGCCAGTGCATTACTACATACACTATCTTACTATTACTAATTAGAGACTTCAACGACGCCACCACGTTAACTCTCACCAGATGCGCTACTAAAAAAGATAAATCCAAGAAAATCTTATAATAATCAGAAACATCTGGCCTTTCTGGCCTTTAATTTCCTAGACTCTAATCATCATATTCGATAATAGCCATTGGATCTATTGTAATTTATAAAGAAATTATCCATCTTTGCCATTATAAAAAATACATAAAGTAACCCCCTAAATCTGTATATAAATTACCCATAAGTGTCATTATACTAAATAAAGCCTATTTTCTAAAAAAAAATCATGACGTTGCCTCATAGTTGGTAAATTACTCATCTTTGCTGTTATGAAAAATACATAAAGGAACCCTCTAAATTTGCATATAAATTACCCACACGTGCCATTATACTAAATAAAGTGTACTTTCTAGAAAAAAAAGAAAATTTATGACGTTGTCTCATACAAAGTAGTTGGTGAATATAAAATATTAGATTGGTCTATCTATCACGTTGATTTAATAAATATATTTTAATATTAATACAAATATTTTATAGCCATCATGTTCATAACTATTTTGCATATAAATTACTCCCTTCGTCTTAAATTTTAAGTCATTCTTGGAGAATAAAAGTTTCTCATAATTGACCAAAATTATAGAGAATATTTTAAATATTTATAACATCAAACAGGTATAATACAAAAATATAATTAACGAAGAATCCATTGATTCTTAGTTGACATCTTAATTATTACATTATCATATAAATTTGGTCAAATTTAGATTACTTTGACTCTCCAAGATTCTTGGAATGACTTACAATTTGAGACGAGGGAGTATCTATGTCGGGTGAATATAAATATTAGATTGGTCTATCTATCACGTTGACTTAGTTAATATATTTTAATATTAATACAAATATTTATAGCCATCATATTTATAACTATTTTGCATATAAATTATCTATGTTTGCTATTATACTAAATAAAAAAATATTTTTCAAAACAAAAAAATATGACGTTGCCTTATAGTTGGTTAATATAAAATATTAGATTATCTTATCTATCATGTTGACTTAGTTAATATATCTTAATATTAATATAACTATTTGTAGCTACCATGTTTGTAACTAGATTAGTAAATCTATTTTTGCTACGCTTGGTCATACAGATAGGAGTTAAAAATCTGCCTTATATATAATTATTCATAGATAAGTTAATATAAAATATTAGATTAACCAACTAATCATGTCACTTGATTAATGTATCAATACACTAGAAGTGTGTTACAAAAATAAACCAGATAATCTCATATCAATCGTAAACATATTGGCATTAAATAGAAACTCTTGAAATAACCATTAGATTTATTTTATTTTATAAAAATTACCCACCTATATTATTATACAAAATATTTTTGAAAATAAAAAATTAGAAAAAGTTGAATAACATTACAAATATTCTTTCATAGTTGGTTAATACAAAGTATAAAATAAAAAATATTAGATTGTCATATCTACCATGTTTAGTTAATTATTGTATTTATTAATAAAATCTCAAAAGAAATATATATCAAAAACTAAGAGCTTCAATTTTCATCAACAACACACAAATAAAAATCTATTTCTGTGGTCTACCATGATCGTGGTGTTTGTTATTTAATTTTTGTATAGTAATTTTATATAAAAAAGGTAAATTAATGTCATCGTCATTATAATATTTTAGTTTACTGTTGCGATGATCAGCAAACTTTAACTGAGATTGATTAAACTAATGAAGGAACTATGAAAAAATAAATTATCCAATGGATTCCAGGGCATGGGATGCAATCTAGCATGGTAGTGACGAACAAATAAGTCTCAGTATGATTTTTATTGTTTACTATGATATAATGTCGTTAGATTATTTCCGATGTACATGCTAATAATGTTAAAAAAAATAGGGGACCAAAATTGCACGATGTTATGAGTAAGGCCACCTATATGGATTTACTACTAATTTAATACATTCTACTAATTATCTACATCTTACAATTATTTTATTAGCTTATAGAAAATATTGAAAGCACAGTATGTTTCTCCATTGCTAATTTTATAAAAATAATACAATAAAATTGTTTTAAGTAAACATACATATTGTGTCAATATGCAAATCTCTCTCACATACACACTTAAGATATATGTTTTTAAATTTTAATTAAAATGATTGACATATCTATATTGATAATATAACCACTACTACATGAAATTTTGTTAGTAAAAAACATCTTTAGAAGTGAGAATATTATTACTCCCTCCATGAATTATAATTCACATTAATTTTTTTTGTTACATCTATTTTGTTATGCATCTTAATATAATAATATTATCTAAATACATAGCAAAATGTATGAACCAAGAAAGTCAAAACGACTTATCATTTAAACGAAGGTGTCTATGTCTTTTCCATCGTAATCTCATACCAAAATCCATCACTAATCTCTCCATCACTAATCTTAAGGGACATGGTGTAGGGTTAAATTTTTGAAAATGATATTTTTATATTTTATTAACTATCTGGACTTTTGTTTCAAAAAATATTTTCGGCACTGCTAATAACACTGACAATTTAACTACCTATGTCATCATGATACCTAAAAGTAAATATTAATACAAATATTTACTTCTCAAGTTCTATCCCATGCGAGAGCACGGGTTGATGGACTAGTTCTTCCCAATTTATTATGTTTTTGTTTGTTTACTTTGAGATGCAGTATTACTCACTAGTGCTGTGGAGTCTAAACAAACATTCCTCTGAAACAGCCAACACCCGAAGGAACTTCCGCTGGGGTGAATAAGAAGGTGACCGCCCCAAGTTCACCTGTCAAGAAACAACAGACATATGCTCGCCAAGACGTCAAGGAGGAGGTGTCGGAGAACAGATGGACGTGTAGACTCTGCCAGGCCAAGTGCACTAGTGAATCGGACTACCACAGCCATCTCGGGGGCAGGCGGCACCGGGAGAACGAAGAGGCCAGCCGCGCGAGGTTCTACTGCTGGGTGTGTGACGTGCAGTGCAACAGCGAGAAGAATCTTGAGTCACACCTCGGCGGGAGGAGGCACCGGGAGACGGTGGAAGGGAGCGACAGCGATTGAGATGCTGCTGGGGCACGGGAAGCTGTTAGCGGGGTTCGGGATGGGTTTTAGCTGCTTGTGAAGCTCTACTCTATCTGCCATTTCGAGGGGCACTATGCAAGGTGGACGATGCTCTTGCAGTCTTGCTTAGTTGCTTGGTCTGCTGCCAAACCCGGTGATTTATCAGTTCTCAGGTTTAGGACGATTAGTTTCAATCACGGTGGTAGGATTTGTTAATACAACTTTTATCTTAGGCGCAAGAGAAAACTGGCTTTGAAATGCATGTGTTCCGATGGTAGCAGTTGATTGATGTTACTGTCTTACCGATTGGCGATGTTTTCATTTGTATATCGTGGTAGACATCTTCCACAACAGTAGGATAGATATGGCGCCATGATAACGCGTTGGCCAAAGGCGGCGAGCCGACGACGGTTGTGGCCGCCCCAGGCGGTAATGGCAGCCGTGCGAAATGGGACGACCGGTTCCTGTGACGCTTTAGCCGTTCTCGGCGGCGGATGCGGGGCACGGGGCACTACCGCACACCTATTTGTATAGCGACCCGCACACCTATTTGTATAGCGACCCGCCAGGCAGCGATCCCAGACACGGGCGATCGAAGTGGCCGGGCGGCACCGCACGGTGTGCAATTGGGCCTCGCCTTTGATCGATACTGACCTGCTTTCTTGGGGAAACCCAGAGTATTTTAGCCAGCAGCGGCTCTTGAGTTGTTGGAGTAACTCCAAAAAGACTACGTAAAATTTACTCCAAATTGTAACATTTAGCCTAAGTATAAAATAAATAACCAATCAAATGAGTAGAGTTTGCATTTGGCCAGGGTGCATGTAGGACATTGACATGCACGCGATTATCCTCCTGACTCCATCAAGCAGACGCAGACCACCCTCCTGAAGAAGTTGGGGGTGGTGGTCTCCTCGCCGGCAGTTGATCCGGAGGTAGCTAAGAAATTTAGTGCCACCTTCAGCAAGCCATTATCCGCTTTCCAGCATGAAGCACTGCAGGTTCTCTTAGATGCTCTTAGATGGTGACTTTGACTCAGTGAGCTTGGGTCTTGATGCCGTGAGTCTGGAGGAGGGCGTGGTTTGATCGTTGTTGCCTACCTTTTTGTCGCGCAATCTAGCTGTCGTGCAGTAGTTTCAATGTTCGGGCTACTGGCCCTTTTTTTTTTTAGTTTCGTGTGATTTTTAGGCTTGGTAAGCTTAGGCTTTCCATTTGCGTCCCTATTATGTACTTTAAACTGCTCTTTTGTTTAATGAAAGACGTGCTTTGTATGATAAAAAAACATGCACATGAAAGAAAATGTCGCATGTCGTTATAGCAAGCAGGAGTGGTTTGCCGCGATACTGAGTTAGGAAAAAAAGAAAACAAGATAGCAAGACTATTGGATTATGTTTTTTAGCCATAACTAAAAGTAGCTTTACAGATGAGTTTAGAAAGGCCGTTGAAGTTGTCGCTTTGGCGGAGTGTGTCTTCGAACGTAATTGGTACCTCAAATCTGATTGGTTTTTTTATTTAGAAATAAAATGGAAACCTCTATTTCTTAATAGGGAAAAGTATATGGTACTTCTTCCATTCCAAAATACCATGCTAATTTTAGAATTCTTAGGATGGATTAGAACTTAGCGGAAATTATTAACCATATTACCTCTGTTTATTCAAGGTGATCCACACTAATATATGATGAGGAAATACATGTGTTGGGATAGAAGGAAGAAAAAATGCACAATAAATTCTCGTCTTGTAATGAATAATGAGAAGAATCACTAGGAGAACATCTATCATTAGACCGACAACAAATTTAACAATCATATACACAATAGAAAACGATTTATACTAAAATACCTTCTCAATGTGAAGAGTAAAAACCACGTGACAAAACTACCCCACTCCAAGCTCCCACTACAATCAACAATTGGTACTCTATAGTATCTAGAGAATTACACCAGCATCAACATAAACTTGGCATTAATTATCAGCATAACCTTTTAACAAGAGGAATGGTGACAACCAAACAGAGAACTCGCTAATTATCACTCTTAGTAAGGAATTTATATCTCACATGCTATTGCTCCATTGTACATGACTTTTGATAGGAATGTAGATCCACAAGTCTCCTAACCACTGACAAAATTAAAGCTCAATCGAACATCATTTCACCATCGAAAATAATCATATACCAAAACTGTTATGTCACGAAACTATATTAACATGAACAAAACATTTTTCTACTCAACCAATCCTCAACCCAGCTAGATAGATCGAAGTACTCTAAGGAAGTCCCCAATAGCGATATAAATCGCTAGCGACTTTGATGTTTTAGATGATTAAAAAAACAGAAATGAGTATAGTAGTAAATGTGTCAGCGACTAATAGATTTTTAGGAGGTGTGCGAGCTGGGCGCTTGCCATCTCGCTAGCTCTTTACCTGCTCTCTTTCTGATTGGTTAGGTAACTCTCCTAGCTAGGTGATTGTCGGCTGTTGGGGACACCTAAGTGAAAAATGATCTCACCAATGAGTTTTGAATCACCAACTTGAAGATGACCGATTCCAGCCACCAAATCTAAATAAATTTGCTTCTCTTTTTTTTCCTCTCTTTCTTTAACGTTTCGTGCTGACTGTTCAGTACTGAATTGATGCATTGGAAGACGAGGCAGCGCCGTGTTCAGTACTGAATTGATGCACTGAAAGACGAGGCAGCGCCGAACGGGGCGGATGCGAAGCGACGGTCACAATGAATGACGCTGAAGCGAGTTTCACCACTGTAGGATTCCACTCCCAGAGAGAAGGAACCATTTTCGCTCACCACCATAAATGGAATTCTGTAGCCTCTCTCGCTCGTCCGACGTCCCTCCAGTTCTCCCCACTCTCTCTCTCTCTCTCTCTCTCTCTGCCCACTTCTCCCGCTTCCGCAGAACCGCAATGGAGTCCGTCTCCCGCAGCCGACCCACTGCCGCAGCAGCCGACGACGCAGAAAACGGCCGCCTCCGCCGCTTCCCCGACCCTCCGCCGTCACAGCCGCACGGTCACGGTACTGTACTTCCGCCATTGCTTTGATGTTCTTATATGCATGCCTTTTTTTCCACAGAAAAGAGGGGGTTTGGGCATGCTTGGCTGGGTTCCAAAACCAGCAATTACTTTTGGCTATTGATCAGTTCACTGCCAACCACGGCAAAGTAAATAGAAACTTCTTCGATCGAAAAGAGATTGCTGCTATGTCATGACACTGAACCAAATACATATCTAGTACATTTTTGTCCCAACTTTAACAAATCTTGATTTTAGTAAACCTGAGTTTTGGCTTGTCTTGATTTTGGTCGGGCATCTCTTTTTTTAACCCAACCAAGCTGGCTCATTATTTCTCCCGTTGGGATCCCATTGGATTATTAGAATCCGGATAAAAAAATCTGATGTGTTTTATTAGATTATTATGTGTATTTATGTAAAAAAATCCAATAGAATACTAGACAGTTTGGATGAGATTTTAGGATCTGAGATTTCTTTTATCCTGATTCTTATTAAAATTCTATGGTAACTAAATGGCGCCTTCGGGAGTGAAACCAAAAACGACTTTTCTTTTATGTGTTTCCTGATTCATGGATCGCCCCAATATATTTCCATTAGTTCAATCGTTTCTTTGAATTTCTTCGCGATATTGCTTGATGTTCAGAACTTCAGACTGATGGTGATTGTAGAGATATCTGATGATCTCATCAAAAACAATTTGGGTTTTCTCTTGTGACACAAAAAAATGTACGTTGCGTGCAATTTTTGGTTGAAAAAATTGTAAACGTTTCATCTAATCCTGTGTTCATCTGACAATGATGCTCTTGCCACTGGTGAGCAGGTGACGCCAATACATCGGGGGTAGACGCCGCTCTGCTGACGAGGAGGCAGGAACTTCTATTGGAGATGCACAAGGGATTCATGCACCAGGGCATGATCTGGCGCGAGCTCATGGAGACTGAGCGTGCCATGGGCCTTACCGTCGGCGGCTACAACTGCAATCCTGTGCCAGCAATCCCATGGTCACAGGATTACTCACGTAGCTGGACGCCGTCAGTGCCTTCTTGGGAAACGCCTCTCTGCCAGTCGTACCCTTGCGGCTACGGAAGCTCCCTGGCGGTCAGGGCGCCTCCACCGTAGCCACACGTGGAGCGGCCACTGGTACTCTAATTTTTTTTAAAGAAAAGGCAGAAGCTCTGCCGCTCAATTAAGTATAGAAAAGAGAGTGTTTTATGTACATATGATGGCCATTGGGCCAATCACACTGGTCCTAGGACCAATGTAGATACCCCTTCACTACCATTAGTTTATTTCACCCTACAAAGAAAAAAGCCCTGCGCCTTTGCACAATGTCCTCTTTGGTCAAAGAGGCAACCTGATGTGCCGTCTTTAAAGCGTTCTCAAAAATCCTCCTATTCCTCTCCTTTCACAAGTTCCAAACAACATATATTACTACTCCATTGAAACGTCCGCGTTCCTCTTTTGGGATCTTGCTTGCTGCATCTTCCCACCATTCAGCAATGCAGACGTTGTCCTGCTGCGGCAGCTGCACCATGAGATTTTCCCAAGATAGCACTTGGCCCCAAATGGCCTTTGCAAAGGGGCAAAGAAAAAAGAGATGGAGCCCTGTCTCCAAGGGTCCATTGCACAAAACACAATGTTCCTGGTGAGGCCATCCCCTCTTTTGCAGGTTGTCTGTCGTTAGGACTTTGTTGTGCATTAGGATCCAAGCGTGCACTTTGCATTTATTTTCTGCTTGCGCCTTCCAGATGAGTTCATGTTTGAATTTTCGATGGGATCCTCTGAACTGGATCAAGTATGCTGAACGTGTGGAGTAAACTCCATCGGCTGTCCACTTCCAAGTGATTGTGTCCTGCACATCAGACTGCAGCTGCACCTCTTGCAATCTGATCCAAAGCCCAACAAATTCTTGGAGATGTGTTGTTGTTGTCACATGCGCCCGCAGCGATCGGATCCAATTGCCATTGCGTAGTTCCTAACTCACTGTCCTATTCTGCCTACGCACTAGCTGGAACAAGTGTGGTGCCAAGTATCTAGGCGCCTCTCCATCAAGCCAACTATGATGCCAAAAGAGAGCCTTCTTTCCGTTTCCTATTGTGATTGTGGTAGATGAGTTGAAAAGGAGGAGGTCAGTGTTGTTGCATGGTACTTCCGTTCCCACCCATGGCTTTGAGTCGTCTACCCATTCCTGCCACAGCCATCGGAGGCGAAGAGCTCTCCCAAATCTTTCTAGGTCCGGCACTCCCATTCCTCCTAGCTCCTTAGGCCTGCACACTGTCGAAAAATTTACCAAGCAGTGTCCTCCATTGGCGTTCTCATCGCCTTTCCACAGGAAGGATCTTCTTATTTTATCGATCTTCTTTCTTGCCCAAGCAGCCAGTGGGAACACTATGAGGTGGTACATCGGCATCGAAGACAGAAACGTGGTGACCAAAGTAAGCCTACCCGCTCTGTTTAGCATCTTTCCTTTCCATCCTGGTAGCCTCTGGCCAATGCGCTCGATAAGGGGTTGTACATGGACCTTCTTCAAGGATCTTGTATGTAGTTGTAGCCCCAAATAGCGGCATGGGAAGGACTCTCTCAGCCCACTGAAGGAGGCTAGGACATGGTCCAGGTTGATATCTTGGCATCTGATCGGGTGTACAGAGGTCTTCTGCAGGTTTATGTGCAAGCCTGAGATTTTGCCAAACTCTTGCAAGATGGCCGTGGTGGCCTCTAAATCTTCCTTGAGTGGGTTAATGAAAATTGTTGCATCATCAGCATACATGGAAATTCTCCATCTTGCTGCCGGCAAGGGCAGGGCGGTGAGGACGCCATGATGTGTTGCTATGTCCAGTAGGCGCTGCAGCGGGTCCATGGCAAGAATAAACAACATGGGCGACAAGGGGTCCCCCTGCCGGACCCCCCTCCTATGGCTGAAGGTCGGCCCCTGCTGTCCATTTAGTAGCACTCTTGACGAGGTGGTACGAAATAAGATGGACACCCACTCGCGCCATCATGGCCCGAAGCCTAGTGCCTGCAGAACCTCAAGAAGATAGCTCCAATTGACTGTGTCAAACGCTTTGTGGATGTCGAGCTTCAAGAACAAGGCCGGCAACTTTATTTTCTGCAAGGTCCGCACCATGTTTTGGATGTAAAGAAAGTTGTCATGGATGCTCCTTTTTTTATGAAGGCACTTTGGCATTTTGAAACTAGGGAGTCTAGCATTGGCGCTAGCCTGTTTGCAAGAAGTTTGGCAAAAATCTTCGCAAAGCTGTGTATGAGACTTATTGGCCGAAAGTCCGTTACTCGAGAGGCATCTGCTTTCTTTGGTAGTAGGATAATATTTGCTGAGTTCAGCAACTCGAAACCTTGTGAGTTAAGCATGAATAGGCTGTTGAGGGCAGTTGTGACGTCTTCCTGAACAACGTCCCAGCAAGTTTTAAAGAAGGCACCTGTGAAGCCATATGGACCTGGTGCTTTGTCAGATGGCATGGAAGTTATTGTGTCTTTGATCTCCTCTTGTGTAAATGGTGCCTCTAGCAGCGAAAGATCTCTTGGGGTATAGCCAAGTGCAGACCAGTTGAAGGACGTTGACCTTTGCGTGACAGAGCCAAGGTGGCTTGAGAAGTAATCTGCAATCACCTTTTCCTATCTCCATGGGTAACTGCTACTCCCCCATCCGTTTGCAGGCAATGGATGTAGTTTTTCCTCATTCTCGAGCTAGCACGAATGTGGAAAAATTTCGTGTTCGCGTCTCCACTGCGGATGTATGTTAGTCTGGAGCGCTGTCTAATTCTTGATTTCTCTATTGCTGCAAGTCCCATGCTTCTTATTTTTAACCGGCGACGCAAATCCAATTCCTGTGCCGTGAGTGTCCTGGTTTCCTGTGCTGCTTCAAGCTGTAATAGCACCTTCCTAACGATGGCAAGTTGCAGCCTTGTGTCTCCAATCTTTTCCTTGCGCCACCTCTTGATGCCTTTTGCCACCCTTGCCAACTTTATATGCAGCCTCTTGATAGCCAAGGCAGAGTGGACGGGTCTACTCCAAATCTGTTGTACCAATTCCTTGAAGCCGTCCATGTGCACCCAAAAATTTTCAAAGCGAAAGGATGGGTTGCGGTAGTGCTCAAGCTCTCCCTGTAGAAGAAGGGGAGTGTGGTCCGACATGAGAGAAGGCAGGGAGTGGAGGAAACATGTTGGGAAGGTTAACTCCCAATCTATGGTGCAGAAGAATCTATCAATCCTTGTGAGTGTCGGGTTGTCTCGTTCATTGCTCCATGTGAAACGACGGCCATTTAGCCCGATCTCTTTTAGGCTAAGATCATCTATCACAGCTTTGAAGGTGCCCATGAGCCGATGATTCAGGTTTGTGTTGTTCTTATCTTCAGCCTGGTAGATGAGGTTGAAGTCACCCAAGATTAGCCATCTCCCGTGAGCCGGGGCGGGGATTGTTTTGAGCTCTTGGAGGAATTGCAGCTTCTCTACATCGCCTTGGGGGCCATAGACCACAGTGATCTGCCACTTGGTTTCATCCGCCCTCATTGAGCAAGTTGTTGTTACTGCATTTGCGGTCAAGTGTTGGTCTGATAGGATGAAGTAATCTTCATTTGCCGCAAGAAGGATGCCACCCCTCGTTTGTTCAGCCGGGAGCGTCACAAAATTATTTGCAAACTTTGTGCCAACCATCCGTCTGACCACACCTTGGTCAATATTTTGAAGTTTCGTCTCCTGCAAGCATACAATGGAGGAGGCTGTGTCTCTTACCAACAAGTTCACTGCATCCTGCCTCACGACATCATTAAGGCCTCTCACATTCCAACAAAGGATGTTACAATTACGTTGTGACATGGATACCAAACAAGAACCCATCCGTGAACCAAGGCCTATAAGCACCTAGGCCTCGGAGCAGCCTGCATCAATGTCACTATCGAGGCCACATAAGGCTGTCAGTGCCTTGATCACTGGCCCTGAAAGTGGTCCACCGAAGAGCTTGAAGTACTTCAGCAGCATGTCATCCGTTGGGCTGTCCTCCTCCTCCATGATGCCAAGTTTCCTCATGAGCACTTGGCAGGCCTTCGTTTGTGCATCACCTCGAGGCCACGAAGCTGCTGCGATGCGCAGGCTCTTGCGCACTGGGGCTGCAGCCTGCTTCTTTCTATGTCTCAGTCTCACTGCAGCAGTCCTCTGCGGCACTCCTCGGAGTAGTGGGCTGGTGGGCTGTTGTGCGACCGCGGCGATGAAGCTGGATGCTGCACTCTGCTGCACCGGCGTGACCTGTGGCGTAGTCGTCGAAGTGTGCTGCCTGCATGGGTTGCGCCTAACATAGACACAATTAGGGCGGAACCTCCTGTTTTGAGGTAGGTGAGCACAGGCTGTTCCCTGGTTGAAGCTGATGGTCGACCTGGGTGGGGATGCCGCCCTCTGATGGTTGATGTGAGCACCATCTGTAGCTGGAGCCTTAGGCGATGCAGGAGGTGTGTCGGCCAGCATGGTCACCACCACAGGATCCACCTGAATCTGCCCATCGGTGTCGGTGAATGGTGCTGCTGTACCCTGCAGTTGGTCACCATGGCAAGGCATTGGTGGTGGGGTGACACATGCTTGGCATGCCGCATTGGACACAAGGATGACCGGCGAGGCAGGAGGTGTGTCTGGAGGAGTCGTGGCAGGAGCGCGAGGTGGAGGCCGTCCATGGGTGCCAGTGGTCAGAGTTGCAGTTCCTTGCTGCAGGTCATCAATCGGGGAGTTATCCTCTTGGCATGCCTCCTTCACATCTTCCTCTCGAGCGCGTTCCTCGCTGAGAGGTGAACGCGTGTGCAGCGCAGCAGGCGACCACGACCTGTGGCGCGTAGCCCCGTGGCCTCCAAGTCCGTGGGCTGCGTCTCCACGGTGGTTGTACCTGCGCCACCCATCAGGAGCAGACATGTTGCGCCGGCTATGACCGGAGCAAACGGGCGGATTTTCCTGATATTGCGATGTGGGGGCCTGTGTGGACATGTGCCGATGCTGCTGTCGTTTGCGGCTTCATCCCCTCTCTGCGTGCTCTCCCTCGCCGCGAGAGGCGCGATCCTTGCTTGGTGGATGGGTCACATGCCGCCTTCTTTCACGTGTAGAGGAGCCTCTCTCCCGGTTGTAGTCTCTGCATGATTCGGATGTCACATGTTTCCACCCCTTAGGGTCCCGTGAGAGACTCCTGAAGAGACGGGAACTCCAGGTATTGTCCCTTCGCCCGCGTCCGTCGCTGCGGTGATCGCCGTCGTCGCGGTGCCGCTGACTGATGTGGTCTGGTGGTGGAGGAACATGACGATCCCAGGGTACACGCTCGCCGTCCACGACCCCCAAATGCCACCTTATGGGTCGTGGCCGTGGACCTGCACTGCCGTCTCTGCCTGACAGGGCTTCAACCAAGTCGAGGTGCACTGTGACCCTGAAGGTCAGCCGTCGTTGCCCTGCAGGAGGTGTTCTTCCTTCGTGCACCGACACAGCCCTGCCGGTCAATGTTAGCCATGTTACCTTGGGAATCGTTGATGGGTCGGAAGTCCAGGCCCACAGGTTGAGGGTCCGGGTGTCCTCTCTTCTCAGGGACTGTGCCTCGAGTAATCCAGATCACAGGACCTGGCCACCGCTCTCTTGGCGATGCTCTCCTTCCAGGCGTGGAGCGGAATCCCCTCGAGGCAGAGGCGCACGCGATGGTTGAGGTGTTCATGGTGGCTGTGCGTAGGCTGCTCCCACTGCCTGATGTTGAAATGGAGGTTGCGGTAGGTGAAATGTCTGCATTCCACGGCGGCGTCCCGGTGATGGCGATGCTGGAACGTGATGAAGAAGTCTTCTGGGTAGTGCTTGACAACCGTGATGTCTCTGGGGAGTACAGCAAACTGGGAGCAGAAAGCTTCCTTGACTATGTCGAGGTCGACATCTAGCTGGTCCCTGTCCAGCCAAGCCAGCACAGCGTGGGAGGTGAACCTCTCCAGGTCACGCTCCATGTCACGGCAGGTGGAGGCCACTGCTGAAGTCTCAGCTGGGCGCGCCGCGTGCAGGGCCACAGTCGGCTGATGCAGTGGTGGAAAGTTGATTGCGTCCAAGCGTGGAGGTTGTGGTGGTGATTGAAGCTGCGCAGCTATGGTTGATGATGCTCTGCACCACTTGGCTTTATGCCCTGAGCGCCCACAGCTGATGCACTTCACTGGATCCCTGCAATCTGCAGCAAGGTGTCCTTTTGCCAAGCAACGGTAACACTTGCCCCGCAAAATTTCTTGGAGGCTGTTTTTGGGCAGCAGCAGTTGATGCGATGAGCTCGGAATAGTTGAGCGTTGTGAAGGAGGAGGAGCATTGATTCCAGGTCTGCGCACTCCACGCTTGTACTGTACTTCAGTCCACCCACCCAGGTCGTCTCCATCAGCTTCGCTTGAGGAAGGTGGAACCGGCTGGCCGTCGAAGCTTGTGGCAGAGGGTAGTGACTGTTCTCCCTCGGTGGCGACAGAGCTGACCATTGCCGCGGCCGGAGTGGATGCAGATTTGAGGCAGGATTTCGTTGGTTTCTTGGCGCTGCAGGAGGAATGGCAGGCAGGTTTGGTTGCTGAGGAAAGCTCGGACGCCGAGGCGCTGGGGCCCGCCCGAGCAGCTGCCGTAGAGCCTGACGGCAGCGGCCGGACGACGAGATGGATTGAAGCCGCGGCAGCGGACGCGGCGCCGTGGGTTGGGGAGGGTGGTGCTCGCGGGGGGATGGTGGATCCGGGGGTGGAGTGCCTGGATCTAGCGTGTGGAGGCTTGGGGTGGCAGCTGGTGGACGCTGGGTGGGAGCATCGCCGGCGGCTGGCGCTGTCGCCATGGGGGCAACTCCGGTACTCTACTTTCCCGAGCATTTTAAAATTACATTCTGAGTTATCTAGCATGGTTGAAAACAGCAGTACTTTGTTAGTTGACCTGTGATGTGAAGTTTACAATTGATCATAAGTACAACCAATACACCATCATACCGGTATATAGGTTACTCGTTCCCTCCAAATTCTTGCAATGTTGGAGAGTTTCCTTGTTAGTTGACCTGTGATGTGAAGTTTACAGTTGATCATAAGTACAGACTATACACAATCATACCGGTATAGAGGTTACTCGTTCCCTCCAAATTCTTGCAATGTTGGAGAGTTTCCTTTTTTTTCCATTTATCAATGCTGTTAAATCTAAAGTCTAAACAAGCTTCATTTCATACAGCATGCACCTGAGCAGACAAGGCTAGGCAATGATGCTATGCAGCATCAAGAGGGCACATCATCTGGGGTGAGGATACATCCATTTGACGGCTATTTTGAACTGTGTTATTCACCGGGCAAGCAGACTCCACTGGCAGCCAAAGCCGGTATCAATCAGATGCAGCCATCTTCAGGACACCAACAGGCTATTGTTGGGGCAAAGATTGGTGTGGATGATGTTCAGAACATACAGCCATCGCACGAAATCAAGAACCTGAAAGAGGTAGGTTGTTTTCAAATTTTCATCCCCTGGTCACATCTTTCCCTAAACATTGATAGGAGTCCTATTGGGTGTGATTGGTTGCTTGCTCTAGGCCCCTAGTATAAGTCTAGATTTGTGCCTTATGTTGCATAGCCCAAGCCACATCATAAATGTATGCTATGAGCTGGTATTTGATTGATCTGCATAGGCAAGTTGTATTTGGTTGCCCACTTATGTAGCATAGCTCAAGCCACATCACCTTATTTGAGTAAATATGAAAATATATCACCTCTTGTTGTTCTCCGAGATTGCAAGGCAGCAGCTTTTCCTTCTACATCGATCTCAGCAGAACCACTACACCTTCAGATTGACCACCACCAGCACCTTCCTTCACCAAACCGAGCACCACCACCACTCCTTTGTCCATCCTTTCTTCCACCATCTCACAAATCAGCAAGCTGCAGATTGACACCGGCCCAAATCCTAGCAGCTTCAGCAAGCCATGGAAGAGCAAGCAAACACAACTGCATATTCTTCTACCAACTTTTCTCCTCTTCTAAACTGAGGCAAATCAGGCAAGCTAGGATCCCTCTATCTCCCTGTTCCTTTCTTAGTTTCTTTTACCCAGCAGCGCGGGCACCTTGGCGAGTTCTTGCACACCGAGGATGCTCACGGACACTGGACACCATTCTAGCACGCGCCATTGCACAGGAAGCGGCGGGCTTGTCAGGGTGTAGTATAGTGTGGGGTCCTTTTTTATAATAACTAAAGGGGTTGGGGTCCTTTTTAAACTGCACAAGTCCTATACAAGCAACCAAACATGTCGATCCATTATATTGAACTAACTTAATAGTTGAGAGTTTAAGCCTAGATGCGCCCCTAATGCAGGCATATTGAATCAACTTACAATTGAGGGAGTTCCCTGAAACCCATGTCAGTGCATTACTGCATACACTCTTCCCAATTTACTATGGTTTTGTTTATTTGTTTTGAGATTCGGTATTACATACTGTGCTATGGAGTCTAAACAAATATTACTCTGAAGCAGCCAACAACTGAAGGAACTTCCGCAGGGGAGAAAAGGAAACTGACCGCCCCAAGTTCACCCGTCAAGAGACAGCAGACGAACGCTCGCCAAGACGTCGAGGAGGAGGTGCCAGAGAACAGATGGACGTGTACACTCTGCGAGGTCAAGTGCACCAGTGAATTGGATTACCACAGCCATCTTGGGGGCAGGCGGCACCGGGGGAACGAAGAGGCCAGGCGCGCGAGACCGCTCTACTGCAAGGCGTGCGACGTGCAATGCACCAGTGAGAAGATGCTGGAGTCACACCTCGGCCGGAGGAAGCACCGGGCGACGCTGGAAGGAAGCGATAGCGATTGAGATGCTGATGGGCACGGGAAGATGTTAGCGGGGCTCCGGATGGGTTGGGTTTTAGCTGCTTGTCAGGTTCTAGTCGATCTGCCATTTTGGGGGGTACGGACCGGTGGACGAAGCTTGCTATTGCTTAGTCTGCTGCCAAAGGCAGTTCGGTGATTTCTCAGTTATCAGGTTTCAAACCTATTAGTTCCTTCCACGGTGGTAGGATTTGTTAATACACAACTTTTATCTTGGGCCCTAGAGAAAACAGACTTCGAAAATAAGTGTGTTTCGAACTTTCGATGGTAGCAACTGATTAGTGTTGATGATTGGCGATGTTTTTAATTTTATATGACAGGATCCTTCTCAGTGAGCTCAGTACTCAAAGGTTGACTTAGGTCCAACGGCGATCGAAATATGTGAGGAGCTCTCATGGCATCTAGTATTATGTTAGGTGGTCGTTATGGTGTATCTGAAGTTGCTTTGGCGATGTGCCTTCGAACGTACTTACCACAGCCTTAAATGTGATTGGCTTTGGTTATTCAGAAATAAAATGGAAACATCTATTTCTTAACAAGAAATTATGATGGTACTTCTTCCATCTCAAAATACTGTATTAATTTTAGAATTTTTAGGATGGATGAGCACTTAATGGAAATTATTACCCATATTAGAGATTATCCATACTAATATATGATAACAAATAGGTATTGGGATAAAAGGCAGAAAACATGCAGATTAATTCATCATCTTGTGATGAATTATGAGAACACACGCAATAGACAACGATTTATGCAAAACACCTTGCCAATGTATGGAGTAAAAACCACGCAACCAACTAGCCCACACCAAGCCTTCCACTAAAATCAACAACGAGTACTCTACAACATCTAGAGGATTAAACCAGCGTCAATATATTCATTAATTTACAAACTTGACATCAACTATATATAACCACAACCTTCTAACAAGGAATGATAGCAACCAAACAGGAAACTCACAGATTAGCTCTCTCTTGATACTGAGTTTATATCTTACAAACTATTGCTCCATTGTACATAAGTTTTGGTAGACATGTAGATCCACAAGTCTCCTAACCACTGACCAAGTTAAAGCTCAACCAAACATTGTTTCAGCACCTAAAACAATCATATACCAAAACTGCTCTATAATAAAAATGTATTAATCCGAACAAAACCCCTTTCAAATCTAGTATTGTACTCAACCCATCCTCAGCCCAGTTGAACAGATCAAACTACTCTGAGTGAAGAACAAACTCACCAAGTTTGATATCAATCTTACTACATAAGTTTTGAATTATCAACTTGAAGATGACCGATTCAAAGCCACCAAATGTAGATAGATTTGCTTCTCCTTATTCCTCTCCTCCTTAAAGTTGTGGTGTTCTTGTGTTCTACTCCTCTCTCTCTCTCTCAATAGCTAAAGCAACGAACGCTAAGGTTTGTGATTTCTTATTTCTTCAATGGATCAGCCTTTCAACCTAAACGACTCACATAAACTAGGCATGTGAGCTACATCTAGACTATTTTGCTAGCCTCAAACCCGGCCTTCACGTGGTCGTGGAGGGACCAAAAATAGACTAAAAAGTCTACCCAACTTAGCATTCCAAAGCTAAAACATCAAGCTTTTAGAATAATTTCTTTTATTTATTTTAAAATATAACTTTTGAGGCACTGTATCTTATTAGTTAAAAAAATCCTAGAATTGGAATATAAAACTGGGATCAAAAAAATATAAAATAAAAGATTACTCTCTCTGTTCCTATTTAATTGTCGTCGTTGGTGTGCGTACCACAAGTTTCACTCGATTTATAGAAAATATATGCAACATTTGTATCTCCAAATAAATTTATTAAAAATCTAAATTCAAAGATCTTTCTAATGATACTAATTATGTAGTATTAATATTTTTTAAATATAATTACAACAATTGAGCACAAACTACCGAAAAAAAGAGTAAAATACAAACCCGGTCCTTAAACTTTTCACGGGGTGTCACCTCGGTCCATAAACTTTCAAAGTATGTCATTATGATGCCTAAACTTTATCTAGGTCTCAAATCAGTTGTTTACGGGTCTTGACCTCTATGATATTAGAAGAAAACCCCCTCTCATTAGTTTGTATCAACAACATTGCTTACTGATCGTTGATCAAAGCACGCTAAAAAATAACCCTTGTTCGTTTGCCCGACGAGCAGAGCCTGAACAATTGAATCGATGAAGGCATGAACTGAATCATGAGCCTGATGAACTAAATATAGAGGACGCACTGCTATTATCAGGAAACAAAAACAAATCATTGGCCATCGCATGAACTGAATTGAGGAGCCCAACGAACTAAATACAGAGCACGACTATTGTCACGAAACAAAAACACATCATTGGCCATCGTATCGTATCTCCGGCATCATTTTAGATGAAAGGGTCTTTTGCACACGTACTCCTGTTCTAGAGTCTAATTGCTTATTTGCTCTTATTTTTTAAACTTTGTACCTTTGCCCTTGTTTTTTATAACCGAAGGCTCAAGTTGCCCCTGTCCTGTGAAGTGGACTTAACATCATTAACTCTAGGCTCAAAAGACAAAAATGCCCTCTCTCACTATCAAGTGGACCCTACATGTCATCTCACTCAATTTTGTCCCTCTCTCACTGCCGAGTGGACCTCGCTCGTCAGCCTCTTCCTCTGCCATCTTCCAACCCTTTTTTTCTTCCTGTTTGTGCATGGGGAGGCGTCGAGGCCGAGCTTGAAGAGGCAGCCCCGGCCTAGAGCCCTGCTCTGTGGCACGCGAGGCGGCACGACGCTGCTCGCCCGAGACGGGGAGGAAGGGTCGACGAGTCATCCTGGAATGCGGCTATGGAAGGACCTCCGCCTCCCAGAATCGAGGGACGGGTCGCGCATGAAGCATAACACGAGCCCCGAGTGCAAACTTGATGAGCCAGCCGCCGGGATGAGACGGTAGGAGCGGCAGCGACAGATGGCCGGATTCAGGAGCGGTAGGAGCGGCAGCGACACGGAGTTAGGCTGCGCGCCCAGGTCTCACCCGGGGCTGCGCGCAGCCCGACGCTCTGGCTCCGCCCGCCGGCCATGCGCCGCGTAGGGCCTGCCCGCCACGAGCCAGCGCTGCCTAGGCCTCGCCCGGGGCCACGCGCCGGCCGACGCCCCAGCTCCGCCGGCCGGCCACGCGCCGCGCAGCTCCCCTCCCCCCCGCACCGCGACCAAGCGTCGCAAGGCCTCGCCCAGGACCGCCCGCCGGCCACGCGCCGCGCAGGCCCCGCTCGCAGCGACCGAGGGTTGCCTAAGCCCCGCCACTCGCCGCCGTTGGCCAATAGTCCGCTGCAATTTGGTGTCGAGTGAATGGGAGAGAAGAGGGGTTGTGTTCCTCTGTCTTAGGATAAGGGGCACTTTAGTCTTTTTCCTTTTTCCCTATTTCCTAAACAATTTTTTTGGGGCCTTAATTTTTGATCAGCGGACGAAAATCAAAATCAGGGGCAGACGGTGCATTCAATTAAAAAAACAGGGGCAAACGTGTAAAGTTTAAAAAACAGGGGCAAACGAATCATTGGACTCCAAAATAGGGGCGGTTGCGTAAAAAACCCTAGATGAAAAACACATCATATAAATCTGCATGTTCAATCCTTTACTTCTTGGAAGAAAGTCAGAATTAGCACTGTAGCAAAGGAGAGGAGCTTACGGTAAACCGGTGCAGGGTGCCCTTTCCACCGCAATAGCGCCGCCATGGTGATCCGTGAGGCTGCCCAACTTGCCCTCATCCTCCGCCGATCGCGTCTAGAGGAACCGCGCCGTCGCAAGGAATAGAACGATCACGTACCGAGGCTGCGTGAGGAATACAAATAGTCAAGGATCACAAGTGAATTGATGATTCAAGTCAGGGGCCTTGCATTAGGACGAAGGGCTTTGTCACCTAATGGATCCTTAACTGGCTGATTTGAGACCAAATAGGGTTTAAGCACGGGAACAATATATTTTAAAATTTTATGGACCAAGGCGAAAAGTTTAAGGATCAGATTTATATTTTACTGAAAAAACGGAGGGAGTATAATAAACGGAAATCGCCAACCATCGTCAACTTTGTTTTTAGTGGAACCACCGTCAACTACTCAACTGCCCACGGCCCACCATTTGCTTTCCTCTTCCTCCACAACTTCCTTCCTCTCGGCGCTCCACCGCCGTAGTCGCCGGAAGAAAAACCGTGCCGTTTCCTCGCGCTGCTTCCGGTCGATGGAATTCGCTCGCCGAGGCCGCGGCGACGACGACGGCAACCACTGCATCCACCTTCCGCTGCCTCACGGTAAGTAGTGCGGCCCACCTCTCACCGCCGCTGTAGACTGTAGTCGACCTGCGCGCTCTTGTTCTTTGAAATTGGTAGGGGACAGTAAAAGACAGATGGGGAATCTTTCAAGTTTCCTTTCGTGGGGATGCAAGCGATTCTTATGGTCCATGCCAACTTGCCAAGATTCCAAAAGAATCTGCACCTAGTATCCTATACCTTGCTGCCTGTTCCTTTGGAAAGCGAAACCTCGATTTCCATTAAGGAAGCATGGTTCTTGGGCTCTTGTCATAATCACCAGGATAGGAAAGTTCTACGATTCAGTTACTGTGCCAGTACTCTGCGGCTAGGATGGTTCTAAGATTCAGTTACTACCGCACCTGATAAGACAATACTCCTGAATATCTAGTTTAGTTAAGCTTCAAGCCTTCAACTTAGCTTGTTCGCTTTTTCATTTTTTTTTATATAAAAACAAACTTGTTCGTCTTTGACTAACATTCTTAGGCCTAGCCTTATTAGCATATATAGTCATAACCTCAGATTTCAATTGGATGCACAAGTTGGTCATCTGCTGAATCGGTTGTGTTTATTTTTTTTTATACCGTGACAACAGTGATGATGTTCATTTGGTGATATTATATTGTGTACTATTAAGGATTTCACAATGCCATGTACAGTGGACCCAATGCTGGTGATTAGGGAAGCGCTGTTCTCACAGCTTCAGAAGGACCGTCTTCGCCAGGAAATCATCCAGGCAGAGTTGGCTAAGATAGAGCATGCCATGGTCCTGCGCTACGGTTCACGTCATGGCACTGCCGCTGATGATGTGGAATGGACTAAGCCAGTTCCCTTCACCTTCAGGGAGCAGTCCATGCCACCTTGGCAATGGTCAGTCAGTCAAGAATGTAATGTTGATCTGGATGAGATCCATGATCCAAAGCAAAAGGAGGGAAAGCACGAGAGTGTAGCATTGAAGTCTGAGAAGCCTGCTATGGAAGATCGTGTCGGTGAATGCTTGAGACCTTGTTGTTGTAATGGTAAGGCAGGACAGGAGAATCAAAAACTTGAAGAGCAGAAATCACAAGAATCCAGTGAGGTGGGTGTTTTATCCATTATTTTTTTTACCCTCATCTGTTAGTTATTTTTCGTCAATATTTGCTTGTATCATATTTTCAGAACGATGTTAAGTTCAACATAGCCGGTCCCAAGCCCGGATAAAGGAGGAGGGTGTGTTAGGTGCGGCTAGCCAACATTTCAAAACCAGTCACTCTCATAGATATGAAACCCATAAGAGATTCGTTAGGGCGTAACCCTCTTAGCGACGCGCTACATCGGAACCCGGGTATAGTGTCAATGTGCAAGGGCCGGGTCGTCACCCCCTTAGTGGCGCGTCATATCGTGATCCGGGTACGATGATAAATGAGCAAGGGTCGGGTCGTCGCAACCTTTCTGACGCGCTACATCTGCGCCCGGGTGTAGTGAAAAATAAGCAAGGGTTTTCGCACTTCCCTCGACGGGTGTGAAGGGTAAGGAAGCTAGCCGAGCCAACTAGGATTCGTCTAGGTAGCTGGAATGTAGGGTCCCTAACGGATAAGTTAAGAGAGCTAGTCGATACAGCAATTAGGAGGCGTGTAAATATTCTATACATTCAGGAGACTAAATGGAAGGGCCAGAAGGCGAAGGAGGTGGAGGATACTGGCTACAAACTTTGGTACACGGGGACAACATCGGGTAGGAGTGGTGTAGGCATCTTGATCGATAGGAGCCTTAAGGATGGAGTAGTTGAGGTGCGGAGGCAAGACGACCGGATTATCCTAGTCCGGTTGGTAGTTGGAGATTTGGCTCTGAATGTGATCAGTGCCTATGCCCCACAGGTAGGTCTTTGCGAGAGCACCAAGAGGCAGTTTTGGGAAGATCTCGATAACATGGTTAGTACTGTGTCTATCAACGAGAAACTCTTCATAGGAGGAGACCTCAACGGCCATGTGGGTGCGACTAATGTAGATTTCAAACGGGTGCATGGAGGTTTCGGGTATGGTAGTAGAAATCAAGAGGGGGAGGATGTTTTGAACTTCGCGTTGGCCTACGATTTGTTGATAGCGAACACCGTCTTTAAGAAGAGGGAATCCCATCTAGTGACCTTTCGTAGCGGACAACACCTGAGTCAGATCGACTTTATCCTTGCAAGGAGGGGGGATAGACGTGCTTGCTTAGATTGTAAGGTGTTACCTGGGGAGTGTGTTATCCCTCAATACAAGCTTGTGGTGGCGGATTTTCGCTTTCGGGTACGTGTCCATCAGGACAATCGGGCCAAGATTACGAGAACAAAATGGTGGAAGCTTAGGGGGGAAGCAGCGCAAACATTTAAGGAGAGGATGCTAGATGAGGGGCCATGGGAAGAAGGAAAAGATGCAGATGACATGTGGCTAAAGATGGCAACATGTGTTTGAAAGGTGACTTCGGATGTGTTTGGAGTGAGTAGGGGAGGCAAACGGGAAGCGAAAGACACCTGGTGGTGGAATGACGAGGTGCAAAGGGCTATTAGGGAGAAGAAGGAGTGGTTCAAGCACCTCCATCATGACAAGAGTGCAGCCAATATTGAGGGCTATAAAATAGCGAAGAGGGCTGCAAAACGAGCGGTGAATGTAGCAAAAGGTCAGGCGTATGATGACCTTTATCAGCGACTAGGCACGAAGGAAGGGGAGAAGGACATTTATAGGATGGCTAGGACTGCGAGAGGAAGACGAGGGACATCAACCAAATCAAATGCATCAAGGATGGGATGGATCAACTTTTGGTGAGGGATGAGGAGATCAAGGACAGGTGGAGAGAGTACTTTGACAAGTTGTTTAATGGGGAGAATGAGGGTCCTACCTTGGCGTTGGATGACTCATTTGACGATACCAACAGACGTTTCGTGAGGAGATTTCAGGAGACAAAGATCGGGAGGCTTTGAAGAGGATGAAGGGAGGTAAAGCGATGGGCCCTGACGGTATCCCCATTGAGATGTGGAGATGCCTAGGTGACAGAGCGATAGTATGGTTAACTAAGCTTTTTAACCTCATTTTCTGGTCAAACAAGATGCCTGAAGAATGAAGGAGAAGTATATTAGTACCGATCTTCAAGAACAAGGGAGATGTTCAAAGTTGTACTAATTACCGTGGGATTAAGCTGATGAGCCATACGATGAAGCTCTGGGAGAGGGTTATCGAGCATCGCCTAAGAAGAGTGACAAGTGTGACCTAAAACCAATTTGGGTTTATGCCTGGTAGGTCGACCATGGAGGCAATTTTCTTATTACGACAGTTGATGGAGAGGTATAGGGAGTAGAAGAAGGACTTGCACATGGTCTTTATTGACCTCGAGAAGGCATATGACAAAGTACCGAGAAATGTCATATGGTGGGCCTTAGAAAAGCACAAAGTCCTAACTAATTACATCACCCTCATCAAGGATATGTACAGGGATGTGGTGACGTGTGTCCGAACATGTGATGGTGACACCAGTTATAACATCCCAGATGTTAGTAAGCAATTAAAATTATAATGAAATGCTTTATCAAGCATAATCATTGAGCGTCATGACATAAATGCATTCATGTTTTAAGATTTTCTTTTGTGTGGTACTTTGTTTTATACATGAAATAATGATGTTTAAGGTTTCATTAAACTCTTTATCATTTTATGTGAATTTGCTTGCAATTAAAGTTTGTTAGTTAATTAAAATTTATTGTTTTGAGTAATTATTTTTATAAAATAAATTATTTGAGTAATGTTAGTTTCTATTTAAATGCCTAATTGTTATTTATGTGCCCTTGTTTGAATTTAAAATCCCTAAAAATTTAAAATATCTCTTTTAACCCATTTTCTATATTTCAAAATATATAAGGAATTTTGAGATACTCTCAAAATATGGTTTGTAGATCTTGACAAGTGCTACAATATTGGTATTCAAAATTTTTCAAGTTTCTAAAAATAATTTCAAATGAATTTGAAAATACAGTTTTTCTGCATTTGCGCCTTTTCAATTTTAAATACATGTTTCAAAAATTATTCAAAATTTGAGAAAACTTTCTGTATGAAAAGTGTTTGGTTTGACAAGCTGAATATTTCATAGATTGAAAGATTTTCAAGTTTTATTGAAAAATCAAAAGTAATTTTAAATATTTGTTTCTAGGGTGTTGCTTCCCTTTTGAATTTGAATTCATATTTTAAAATATAGGCAGAATTTGAAAATGTTTATTAAATGAAAAGTGTAGCTCTTTAAAAGTTATGCAAATGATATTTTTGGAGATTTTCAAGTTGTTATGTAATTTTTGGAGTAATTTGTAATTTTTAGCGAGTGGCAGTTCTGTGATTTCTAATGAACAGTAACTCACGCGAGTTGCTCCTTTGTTCTGATGCCGCATCGCTGCCGTGGTCGATTTGGCCGCGATTTCACGGTGATTTCCGAGCATGGCCACGTGGACGACTTCGCAAAGGTGCTTGCCACCTCGCCGTCCATCTTCTCCCTTATATAAATATGTCGGGTCGGCCGGTCTTTCTTCTCTTCTTCGTTTTCACCGCTGCTGTCACCGTGGCAGCGCGCCGCCGCCATTTTCTACCGCTTCACGACGCCATTTTCTTTCCCTTTTACCACCACAGAGCTCGCCTCGACCTTCTCCACCTTCTCCTGTGCTTAATCGATGCGGACGACCAAGGTAATGGTCGCCGGGCCTCCTCTTCTTCGGCCGGCCATGGCCACGGCTCATGTGGCCACGCCTCCACGCACCACTTCCAGTCGATTTGAGTGCACCATCGGATGCGCACGAGTCCAAGGATGCTCCTATGCCTCTCCTTTGCCGCTGGTGAGCACTATCCCCGCCGGAAACGGCCTTCCCGAGCGTCCTCTGTACATGAATCGCGGCCAGGGACCTCGTCCGAGAATTCAACAAAAAACAGGGGTCTATTTGTAGCAGTTTTTCTTAAACTTTGAAAATTCTTATCTGGAGTTTGGTAACTCCGTTTTTGGTGAACCAAATTTTGTTATGTTCCTTGTAATGTCTAGCTTTTATTAAAAATATGAAACATGGCATGTTTTATAGAAAAATAATTAGCTATATTTTATGTCTTTATTTAATATTTAGAAAGGAAGGAAATTCATATCTCATGCTATGTGACTCCTTTTGACTTAAAATTTTCTTATGCCATGTGTGCGTTGTAGTAAAAATATTATGGTCATTAGATGCCATATGCTTAATCTTTTGAATTATCTTGTTTGTTGCTTATTAAATAGTTTATAATTATACTAAAAATGTATAAATGGAAAATGTAATTCCTTTACCTTTGTATGATGCTGTTATGTCATGTTAACACCTAATATGGCTATGTGATTTTAGAATATGTGGAGTTTTATATTTATCTTGTGTAATGCTTTTAAAATAGTTTATAATTAGCTAGTTGTTTAATCTTGTTATGCTTGCACCAATGCATTGCCGTGCATCATGTCATGAGTTCATCATGCTAAAACATGCATCATTAAATACATGTAGTTGTTCGAGAGTGAGTGGATCTTGGTGCACGATCTTCGAAAAATGCCATCCACCATTGAAGTGAAGTCGCGGATCCATGATGTGGTGTCGTCCATCCTGGAGTTGTTGTCAAGCGTAACACCCATGATCCTGACGAGAACTAACTACCGCTGCAACACAGGCAAGCCCCGGATGCATTTAAACCCTTTCTTGTTTTTATAAAAGTTTTGTCGCTTTGCTTATGGAATGTTGCATTAAGTATTAGGAGTTGAGTGAAAACCCACCAATTGCATTACCTGTCTTACTTCCATATTCCTTGTTACCTGTTTTGGCAGATGTGTAGTAATGCTTAGCCCTGCTTAATTAGTTAAGTGTTCAAAAGTAAAAGAATAAAAAAGATGAGATTGGTTTTATCTGTTGAGATCATGCTTTTAGTTAATAAATCGAGTTCGGACGGCTAACTTGCATTGGAAAAGGAGTCCCTCTGTAGTGTTTCTGTCTGTTGATGCCCTAGGTCCCGTGTCGATGGTGAACCGGTGATATCGAGAAACTAGAAATCCACGTGCATGAAGTGTCATACAATGGGCCAAAGTCCCCACGTATGTCATGGAGTGATATATAGTGGGCCAGAGTCCCCACATATATCATAGTGTGTTATAATGTGGGTTTAAATTCCCATGTATATCGGTACACTGGGTCGAAGTGCTCACGTGTATCATGTGGTGATATATGGCTGCGGTTGTTATCCCGGTATATCTATGATCTGGTATGCATCGGAGTTAAAGTCTCCGGTATCCCAGTGATCTAGGTCCCAGCTGGGTATAAAAATGGATTCTAATCGCCATTGCTTCTCGGAGAAGAAGACTCGATCGGTGTTCATCATCGTAGTAACAACTTGAACAATGATAAGGTTTCAAAGTGAAGTTGCTTGGTAATCTTGAGCTAGAGCAAAACAATATTACTTTCTGTTATATCTAATGATGAGTTAAAATTTGATCCACAAGAGCTTTTCTATAAAAAGTCCTTGCTTCTTGCAAGCCTTACCTTGTCCCTCTAGCCTGCATTTCCTGAGTCTTCACCCCTCTTTTTCGTCGGGTCAGTCTTGTTGAGTACTTTTGTACTCAGGGTTTGTTGAACCCTTGTTGCAGGTGCTAATTGGTGTTCAAATTAAGTTCATGTCGGTGGGCTCAACGTGATCTGATTGTCCCCTCCCGACTTAGGCGCTCTACCTAAGTTGTCTTCTGTAGTTCTTCTTTGCTTTCGCAATTGAAGTTAAGTTTGTAAAAGTTAACTTTTTCATATATTTTGTAAACTTAATGCTATTACTCTTCCGCACTCTGATATAGGTTTTATCATAAATGTTGTAATGTTGCGGCTACTCCTTTGTTGATCCTGGTATGAGACAAATGTGGTTTAATCGGGGTCCTTTGAGGGCACCTGACAGGGCTTTCTAAGTTGTATGGGACGCATGCATGGCTATTAGAGGTCTTTTGAGACAATAACAGGTGCATGTGGGCCATATAATTTAGGAGGTTCTGCCACACCATTGACTTTTCAATTAAAATAGGACTACATCAAGGGTCGGCATTGAGCCCTTATTTATTTGCTTTGGTGATGGATGAGGTCACAAGGGACATACAAGGTGATATCCCTTGGTGTATGTTCTTTGCTGATGATGTGGTGCTAGTGGATGAGACTAGGGCAGGGGTTAATAGAAAGTTAGAACTATGGAGGCACACGTTAGAGTCGAAAGGGTTTAGACTTAGTAGGACCAAGACCGAGTACATGAGGTGCGATTCAGCGCGACTAGGAATGAGGAGGGAGACGTTAGCCTCGATGGGCAAGTGGTGGCCAAGAAGGATACTTTTTGGTATTTAGGATCGATGCTACAAAAGGATGGCGACATTGATGAAGATGTTAGGCATAGAATTTCAGCCGGTTGGTTGAAATGGCATCAAGCTTCAGGCGTCCTCTGTGACAGAAGGGTGCCTCAGAAGTTAAAAGGTAAGTTTTATAGGACAGCGATTCATCCGGCGATGTTATACGGTGCTGAATGTTGGCCTACAAAAAGACGACATATCCAGCAATTGAGTGTAGCAGAGATGCGTATGTTACGATGGCGTTGTGGGCACACAAGGAGGGATAGAGTCCGGAACGACGATATTCGGGATAAGGTTGGGGTGGCACCAATTGAGGAAAAATTGATTCAACACCGGTTGAGATGGTTTGGCCATGTCCAACGGAGGCCTCCTGAGGCACCGGTGCGTAGTGGGGTTCTAAAGCGGGTCGATAATGTAAAGAGAGGTAGAGGTCGACTTAAACTGACTTGGGACGAGTCGGTTAAAAGAGACCTTAAGGAGTGGAATATCCCTAAGGATTTAACTATGGATAGGAGCGCTTGGAGACTAGCAATTAACGTGTCTGAACCGTAATTTTTTTTTGTACCATTTATGTGTTCTTTGTTTTTATGCCTCTTTTGGGTTTCATCTCTAGCCTACCTCAACTTGCTTGGGACAAAAGGCTATGTTGTTGTTGTTGTTGTTAAGTTGTGACTGTGATACATCAACAGCTTGGTAGGATTTATGTATGGAAATTCTACTGAAAGTTTAGGTTTGTTTGCAACTTTGCAACCATTTGGTAATGCTCTAGTTAAAGTATAGAATTTAGTAGCAAGTTTACAAAGTGTTTTCGCCATTTCAGCTATCAATGGTCTAATCAAACTGCATGCTGCATGTCAAACAAAACAGACCGTACAGACCAAGACGACTTCGCCTTCAGTGAAATGGGAACTGACAGGAATTACAATACCAGTTAAGAAACGACACCAGAAATTAAGTTGTGAAATCTGCCAGGTGCAATTACCTAGTGAGCACAGCTTACAAGTACATTGTGCAGGGCGGAAGCACCGATCAAAAGAAGCAAGTAACCAGAAGGCACAAGTAACAGAAGAATCCTCTTCCCGCACAGGGCAGAAAACATCCTCAATAAAATGGAGCTGCAGTACATGCCACATCAATGGTACAAGTGAATCAGACCTGAAGGAGCATCTGAATGGAAGAACACACCAACAATACATTGAAGGGTAACTCATGGAGGGTGATGGCATGGACAAGAATAATGACCTGCAGGAACCAGAGTGCCCTAAGGGCAATGCACCACAACATTCAGAGAAGCCACCTCCGGCTCCAATGTCAAGTTCTACCACATGCCTAGCAAACTGTGCCCACGAATTGGAGTTAGGGGAGCACCTTCTAGCTAAGCTTCAAGCCCTAGTGGAAGAAATCCGTAACATGTTAAGGAATTCTGAATCACGAGAAGCCACAGCGCCTCTCAGCATTGCGCCACAAAATGCAGAGCAGACTTCAGGATCAAATTGTAGCACCAAATTGGATCAAGCTGGTTCTGATTGCCAGTTATACTTGGAGCACCAAATTGGAGGCAAGATACACCAACTGAATGTCCAGGACCTAAATGAAGAAGCCAAGAAAACACGAGATTTTCCACCAGAAATAGCCAAGAACCAGCAACCGTCCTCTGCATGGCATTGTGTTATCTGTCCGGCAAAATGTTACTCTGCATCTCCGTTTGTTGATCACTGCAGAGGCAAGAAACACAAAAAGAAGATGGATGCTCTACAAGAAGGTGCGAATGCGAAATCAAGCAACCTGACGACAGCGAATAAAGTAGCTTCAAATGGTTCTGATAGCAATAGTTCAAGTTCAGAGAAGGTGGAGGGGCAGACAGCATTATGGTCTTGCGGGATTTGCAATTTGCAATGCAGCAGCGAGAGTATGCTTGCAGTCCATTGTGAAGGGGAGGAACACATGGAGAAACAGAAGTTGCTGGGTTTCTGCGAGGTCTGCAATTTGCAGTGCAACAGCGAAAAGATGCTTGCTCACCATCTTTCTGGGAACAAGCACAAGAAAAGGCTCAATGCGAATAAACGAAATGAAGTTGCGGCTTTTGTCTGCCAAAACAGCAATGGTGAAATTGTACAGTAGAACACGGATTGTACTTTTGAAGTTTATATGCTATGCCACTGTTAACAATTTATAACAATTCATTTTTGGTAACTGGCTGCAATTGTCATCGGTTCGCTAATTCAGAATACATCGGTTCGCTTCGCTAATTCATTTTGGTGAGTAGTAGCGCTAGCGCTAGCGCAAGGATGGCGGCTTGAATTAACCCAACCATTTGCAAACTTCTTAATTAATCGAGATTTCAACTTCCAAGCCGGGCCCCTGGTATCGGGGGATTTTGCTGCTGTGTGGCACCAATGGCACTTGGCAGCCGGCGGCAGTGCCAGCTCTATCTCCGATTGGGCTAGTAGTCAGCGCGCGTGGATGTCATTGCCGTTGGCGCGGGGAAGACGGGGATGCCCGGCGTAGCATTGGTGGGAGCGGTTTTCCAGGCGTCATCATTGTGGGAACGCGCGCGGCGAACGAATGCGAAACCTACCGACACCTAGGGCAGGTGAAGGTGAGCAGACGCGAGCGCAAGCGCAAGTCACGAGGCAGTGGTGAACGGGCGGATGCGAAGGGAGAGAGCCGCTCATTCACGGCAGCCGAGCGACGGTCACAGACTCACAGTGATGCCTCAAGCGGTTTTCGACGGCGGATACGCGTCCCACCCGGCATTTTTAAGTGCCCGGCCTCTGTGCCATACTGCCGTGCCCGTGCGTCGTGCATTCTTGCTCTGCTGTGCTCCACCTCCATTGCTCTCCCGAGAACCCAGTCGACTGATCGATGGAGTTGTTCGCCGGCCGAGGTCCAGCGGCCGCCGACGAAGGCCGCCGCTTCCCCGATCCTCCGACGCATCACGCTTGTGCGGAAGACTCGAGCACCATGCTGGTGATCAGGGACGCGCTGCTGTCGCAGCTCCAGAAGGACCGACTTCGCCAGGAGATCATCCTGGCCGAGCTCGCCAAGACTGAGCGTGCCATGGCCCTGCGCGCCGCCGACGCCCAGCGTGCTGACTCGGTGGCGCCGTTCTCCTTCCTCGAGGAGATGCCGCACGGCAGGGAGGCGGTTGGTAATGCAGACCTCAGTGTTGTCACCGCGGATGTGAACAGCGATCTGAAGAAGAAGAAAGATGAACTCGAGTCCCAGAAGCCTGCCACGGAAGATCTCGTCCGTGAATGCCTGAAAACTTGTTGTGGTGCCGGTAACGCGGCAGGTCAAAAAAATGCAGCACTTGATGAGAGCAAACTACAGGAATCCAATGAGGTGAGCAGCTTAACATGATGTTTTGCTTTCCATGTGATCTCGTATTAGGACTCTTTCTGCTTATGCGTTTGTGCCATGTGGAGTGCCTGTCTACTCTTTTCTAACATTTGTGAAGTATATGATGATTTCCCTAGCAAGGTTACTGTCTAATTTTCCATACTTTCGCTGTGATCAAACTTCTTATTAGAGGAAGATCTTAGTGGTAGGCCAGGAAAATGCACCACTCAAACAACAAGAATCCAATGAGGTGAGCAGCCTGCCATGTTGTTCCATATTCAGTCTTAATACTATATCTGTTTTGTTTATAAATTTGTGAATGTTAAGATCTTACGAGCAAGTTATCTGTGTAGTTTTCCAGACTTTTGCATCTATTGCGTAATCAAACTGCTTAGAGAAATGTTTTAGGGCTAGCAAATACATGCTTGTCCTGATTTCACCATTGATTCGATTCAGTCAGTACAAGCAATGCTCTGAAGATCTGACCAAACTGAATGTAAAATTAACAGACTACGTTGCCCAAGAAGACGACGCTTTGTTCAGTGAAATGGAGCTGTGAAATCTGCCGGGTGGAAGCACCCACTGAGGGCCACTTACAACACCATTTTGCAGGGAAGAAGCATCAGTCCAAAGTAGCAACATTGGTATCAAGAAACAAAGCCAACAGTCAGAAAGCGAAGGCACCTGCTGTGAAATCCGAAAATGTGCGGCAATATGATGAAAAGCTACGTCTAAATTGGATCTGCAGGTTCTGCCAATCCAACTGCACCTGCAAATCAAACCTGGAGGACCACCTGAGAGGCAAAAGACACAAAGCAAAGATCCAATCCCTGCTGGAAGAATGCAAGAAGATGGCAGTGAATTGTGGGTCGCTGAATTCACAACCAAACATTGTGACACAGGATGAAGAGAACAACCCTGCTTTAACGTGGAATTGCAGCCTCTGCCAAGCAAAGTGTACCTGTCAGTCAAACTTGGCCAACATCTAAGAGGCGAGAGACACAAGCTGAATTTTCTGATTCTACAGGTGGAAGGCAAGCAATATCTGTCAGAATGGTTCTGCGGTATCTGTGAGGCCAAATGTAATTCTGTATCTCAGTTTGAGAATCACTGCAGCAGCAAGGGACACCAACAGAAGGTAGAAGCTCTACAGAGAGGAGGCCAAATTGCAAGCTTAAGAGGTTCCAAGACAGCTAAGGGTGCAAGCTCTGAGGAGACGGAGATACATACGGTGACATACTTCTGCAAGCTTTGCAATTTGCGCTGCAAGAGCAAGAATACACTAGCTGATCATCGTAAGGGGATGAAGCACACAGAGAAGGTGGAGAAACGGATGTTGTCGAGTTTTTGTGAGGTTTGCAATCTGCAATGCAACAGCGAGAAGATGCTTGCTCACCATCGTACTGGGAAGGCTCATTTGGCAAAGCTCAACAACTGCTGACTGGGAATGCTGTAGAGCGAAATGCCAGCACCTAACATTCATCTTGAAGAGACATCAATTGGCATTTCATTTACCAAGTAGTAAAACTTATTATTTGATATGATATTTTACCTGCCATAATTTATGTTACTGCTTCTGTATTGCAATGCTTGCATACAGTTTGATCATGAATGTCTAGTCTGTATTGCTACCGATGCTCTTTTATTTAATCATTGTTTTTTGAATGTGATGGAGTATAAATATTTTATACCTAATAGAATTAATATTATTATTATGTACATCTGTTACACTCCCAATTTTTAAAATGCACCGCCTTCCCAACATTGAGACTATCCCTCCAAAGCCCAAACTTGCAATTCACAAGTAAAAGGTACATATATTTGCCTGTTATTATTGTTTTAAAAAACAATGTATACCTATTGTTAAAAAAATACTCCGAGAAGAATCTATATGCTGATTGACCATGGTACACTCCGGTTTTAAAAATGTGACACCCTAATATAAAATGCACCCCTTTAGACAAGCAAAACCTAAAACATGCTATACACAAAAGCAAAAACATTTGTTACATTTGTCCACATGAAACCTATAAACTGTGAAACCAGAAATTTAATACTCCAAACTTGCAATTGATATATTTCTGGATTCATGGTCATGTAAAGCATTTGTCTAGATGACTGAAAATACATTCAGTGCACAAACGCATATTCAACGCAGTCAATCCAAAATCTGGACAGAACCGTTCATAAAATCACAATCCTCTTGTTGAACTTGCTTAGGAGCATGGTACAATCATCTGAGTTTGTCAATCAGGCAATGTAACATGCATATAACTATCATATCTCATTGTTTCTGTACAAAGCACTACTGAGCATTCGAGGGATACAGTTGCAAAGCCACAGCAATCAGAGAAGCAGCTTATTTCTTAGCAACATGAACTGAGGAACTAGGCCTTCAACGCTAATCGGTCTTGCCATGGAACCGTCCTCTTACCTTCACTTGCAGGAGAGTTTCCTGTATCCCTACAAACTGATAATTTGACATCAGTTGTCATCATATCTTCATCCACTCCCACCTCATCAAACTTTTCAACTTCTGGATGGCACTGTTGCCCCTGGCGATCATTCCCCACATGATTCTGCAGACAAGAAGGCTCTTTTAATTGCCACAAAAAACTCTTTTCTTACCGTTTATGCTAATTCAAGAACTCCATCACTTACCCGAACAGAATCTTTATTTAAGTCAAAGTTTGGATCTTTGCTGGTAGAAGGCACTTCGATCTCTGCACCATGATCGGCTAATGCTGCAGCCATGTTGCTTCCCAATGGAGATGGCGTGTACCGAGCCCGCTTCTTCAACTTGTACTGTTTCTGCTGCGAGCCACCCTTGAGAAAGGACTGGTACTTCCTTCGCAAGAACCTTGCAGCAGAAAGCAGCTACACAGTTAGTGAAGCTGAAAAGCAGTAATAATGCCAGCACAAAGAATAACAAGATGATACTAGTAACATGGAGCGATAAAGCAAGAGCCGAAGAACTGTCATACTTGACTTCAGCAAGCAAGGCGAGTCTTCTCCGCTTCTTGCGTGCGAGCCTCTTCTTCTTTGCCTCAATCTCCTGCACCAAATATTGTATCAGCTTCAAGTGTAATGTAATCACAGATATATACTTAATCGCTGGATTTGACCTTGCTACTTAATTGTTGGATTTGAACATGCTACTTAATTGTTTGGATTTGGACATGCTAATGGATGGAGTTCTTGAATCACCGTCCCACGGCAGCAAAGAATCAAACAGCTAAGCACAGACCTAATACGAGTACTAGCAACCGGAACAGGAATATCACGATGAATCCAGCAATCAAGCCGGCGGTGAACCCATCAAGAACAGCTCGAAACAATACTAAAGCGGCATGAAAATTGCAAAGGGCGAAGAGATTAGCGGGCGCAGCAAGAATCGAGAAGCGACAGTCACCTGGAGCAGGTCGTGGTAGTCCCGCCTGAGCGCGCGGAACCTGTCCCGGCTGCCGCCGTCGCCCCTCCTCTCCGCGGGGGGCGCCGCCGCGGCCGGCAGCGGCCTCTTCTTGTTCGTGCCCTTGCTCCTCCGCACCAGCAGCGTCTCCCCTACGCCGTCCATCTCGGCCAGGAGCCCGGCCGCGCCCTGGCAATTGGCTGAGGCGGCCGGGAGGGCGAGGACGGCGGCGGCGGCGGCGGCGGAGGGTGGGGAGGGGGTAGGGCCAGATCCGGACGGAGGAGGAGAGGAGGGCGAGAGGAGACCGGGTGGTGGTGGCGTCAGCACGGCACGGGAAGAGGAGTCGTCCCCTTTCCTTCCCCTCGGCTCCCCAGCAATATCGTCCATCTATCCGACGCGGTGCGGATGCGGAGCATCGCGTCGTGCTGGGGGCAGGTCAGGGAGGGCGTGAGCCGTGAGGTGAGACCACGGGGGCGGGCGGAGGGCCATTGGATGGGTTGGGTTGGAGTCGGAGAGGGAGGGGCAAGGGCAACTGGGCAAGCTGCTGGGGTTGGAGGCTTGGAGCGGCCTGGACCTGGAGCCGGAGTTGGACGTGGCTGCGGCCACCACCTGTTTTTCCTCCGCCATATCCAGGAAGGACCCATGAGGCAGGCCATGGTGAAGCTGCGCTGCATGTTTTGGCGCCGGTGATTAGTTCTGACTGTTTGTCTTCCTCTTTGGTGTCCATGGTTTCGCCGAATTCATTGTTTGACCTCTAATTTTTCATTCTCACACAAAGCTTCAGTACCTTGTCTTCCTTGAGGAGATAGTACGTCGTCCTCTGTTGCCGGACGACAGCGGCAAAAGGAATGTCAAGAATGCAGTTAGTTGCTTGTGTCTTAAAAAACATATTTGCTTACGTAGCTTTACACTGGGTATATGCATTTTGCTTACGTTATATCAAAAGATGCCATCATTTGTTTCTAGTTTATTTATGCCCGTCTATATTTGCACAAATGGAATTCCAACTTTTTTCACGGCCAAGACTTTCGATGCAACAGCTATTCTGAGTTTTGATTAGGGATAGATTCTTGGTGGTCATTCTCTCTTGTAATCTATTGGACGGTGTTTTATCGTTTTCTTGGTATAATCGTGCTATGTACTTTTTATAAATGGATAGAACATATTTTTTCTTCTATTTCTTCACATGGAGCGAAAAAAAATAACTTCTCACGTGGATCTTTCTTTTTCTCATATTTGTCATGTATCTACCCACATAGGACTTGGTTATTTACCCGCAATTGCCGTTCGGTGGAAAAACCCTCCAAGTTCTAGTTCACACCGGGCTATCAGCTCGCAGGGAGGCAATTAAGAATAGTTTCCATTTTCGTCATGATGCATTGTAGCCTCTCAATACCCTCCGTTGTTGAATCCAAATGCCTGTATTGTTGGTCTTCTCTTGGTGCCATATCATAAACGGCTTCTCGTGAAGATCTACGTGTCTTCTCGCCGTACAAGTCTTCTTCTGGGTGGACATTCGCCGGACTGCCCTCCGAACGTCTTCCTGCATCAACTGTGATCCATAACTTCGCGCAACAAACTATGTCGACTAGCGTTGATGGAGCCACCCGTGCCTTCGACACTTGCCCCTCCGTGGAGTATACCACTATATACTTACTGAATTCGTGATCTTGATCTATATGTTCGTCTTATTTAATTAACATTGTGATGAATTCGATCTATCACACGTGCACAAACCTGATGTCATAAATATTTTTCTATTGATTTTCTAGATTAAGTTATACATGAAAATACCTAAATTGCTAACGATAGTAAGGCCCAATGACAATGGTCAACCAGATGTAAGCAAAAGATATATCTCAAGAGGACATGGAAGCATACAACCACACTGCACACTTAAGCTAAACTCACTTCGTACCTTTTTTTCTTCTTTTATGCACATATAAAAAGGTTTTCAGTTTTATTGGAGCATCCGAAATCTGTTCTATTTTGTTAGGAATGTATTTATTGCAAAACCTCAGTGGAAAAGGTCACCATCATCTATGATGATGCAAGGTTTGCTGTCGATTTGCCGTAAGTTGTGCATTGGATGTTTGGCGCTTCAATTTTGGCCGTTATAGACGTGTTCGGTACATAAGTGGATAATCTGTTGAGTGCAGTCTCAGACTTGTAATTGTAAGCACGTTCATTCATTTGGTGTGTTATCTGAGTGGGGAGGTTGTTTTGCTATGTACGTTGCCTTTGGGAACGAGACTCTGCTCTTTCCTGATCTCTGTGACGTAAGGGAGTCAATAAAAGCTGACCAAGCTCTTTGTTCTTAAGGTATCACCGTATGAAGTTTTATTTGTTCTATATGTGCATGAAAGAAAAAAATATGTTTCCCACCCAATTTGTTTGCACGTGTAGAAAAAAGTTCTTAGGTTAAACTCACGTACTTCATGCCTTCCAGAAAAGTTAGGCCGATTATGAAAGGGGGTGGGAAAATATTCCGTGCAAGTTTCATTAGATGAAGAAATGAAAATACAGGTTTCCTGGTTTTTGAAGGCATAAGAAAAAACAAGGTTCAAAACCTAAACAACTGCACGGTTGACAAGTACTCCATTTCAAATTATAAGATGTTTTTAGCTTTTATTATATATATATATATATATATCTCGGAATCGGAAATATTGGGCTACAACCGTGTGTAGCTGCGCACGCAATCGATGCCGTTGGATGGTGTGTAGTTTGCGAGACAGAATTGGTCGTTAATCGAGCGTTGTCTGTAAATCAGCCTGCACCTCCCTGCAGCTGCTCTGACACGAACCCACGCAACACGAGGCTGGCGTATTCAGAAGATGAGCGTTGTCTGCGCGAAGACCTGTACGCCGCTCGTCGAGCGTGGGACTGACGGCAGGGCGAGCTCATCTTCCCCGTGGCCGGGGGACTGACGGCAGGGCGAGCTCTTCTTCCCTGTGGCCGGCGGCGCAACTCCTCTTCCTCGTCTCTGTGAACGGTGGCGTGAGCTTTTCTTCCCCATCGCCGGCGGCGCGATCCATGGCTACCGAGATCTCCCGCGGAAGCTCTGCGTTCGCCGCCGGCTCTGAACTGCTCCGCTCCATGTGCATCGCGTTTTCCCACCCCACAGCCAAAGCGGCGACGCCCGGCGTTTGACGTTGATCACGGCGTGGCGCGCTAACCGCGCGCCATGGGCCCGCGGGCTCGGTTTGTCCATCCGGCGTCGTATAAGCGCTGACGATGGCGCGGATTCCGTTCAGGTGGGTGTCCGGCCCAAAACGTACAACGCCGTGGGCTATCTTGGTCTCCGGCATCGGAACCTGGCCCAAAAAAAACAACCCAGTATTCTTCTCACCCCTATCTTGCTCCTGCTCATTTTCCCCACTCCTGCTCGTCTTCCTCACCCCCAATCGCCGCCGCCTTCCACCCAACCCATTGTTTGGCTACTTCTCGACACAGGGAGCATGGCGGATGCTTCATCGCGCAGATCCCGTGACGTCCTCTACACCTACCGGTGTAGGGTGGCCGCGGGGTGTCGGACCGCCCCACAACCTTCATCTTTGTTCGGATCAGCTAACCTAGCCTCTATGGCGGTCGCCGGTATGTACTCACTGCGCTCCCCATCCGGTGCTTCGGCAGCAGCTATTTCTTTTTAATCCTACCGAATCTAGTGGAATTCCTATCTGGTGCGGCTGTGCAGATGGCACTCCTGCTGCAGACCCACGGTGCCAGAAGCTGCCGGTGGTGCTCGACGCCGTCGAGATCCAGGGGATTGGTTCTTCCACGGCCGCTCATCATGATGAGGGGCTAACCACCAGAGATGCCGGACTGTTTGAAACGCCACCAACAGCGGTACTCCCCGAACCAACTAGAATTGATGTGAGCATACCATATTTATAAAAACCTAGACCGGTGGAAACATATTTTGTGGCTGCTTATAACGTTTGTTCATTATTTTTTGGGTTTGTCTAGTCTGTGCGCGTGTGTTTTTTATCCATCTAGCACGTGCGTGTTTTCTGGCATGAAA
>CM041630.1:43028965-43079618 GCA_023333625.1 Bothriochloa decipiens | reverse complement strand
GTAGCACACAAATTTTGCATACCTGTGTGTTTTTTACTAATGTAGCATACGAATTTTGCATACCTGGCAGCTAGGAAAATTCGTGTGCTACTCCTGTAAATAGCACACGAAAACCAACAAAGGGGAAATCCGTATGTTTTCCTAACAAGTAGCACACGAATTTGTACTTGTACATGAATTACTTATCCTAGTTGTATTTCTACTTGTACAAGTTGTATTCTGTACTAGTCTGTTACAACCAAGATTTGAAACAAGGGCCAGGACCGTCTATCCTAATTCCTTCTTTTGCAAACAAGGCCCAGAATACAAGGCCCGTCTGTTCTAATTTCCTCTTGTACCATTGTTGCAGCCCACGAACCTGACGACAATAAAAGGACCATGTCAACAACTACAAAACCCTAAATAGCCCAACAACTATACTAATAGCCTTATATATCACCACCCTTGGAAAAGAAGAAAGCCTAACTAAACAGATCGGCCAGATCTGTTGTGAGGAAGAGCTCTGCTCTCCTCACGCAGAGAGGGGAAAAGGGGAGAAAACCCCCGATCACAAAGAGGAGAAAACAAAGGAATCACCATAAACAAGCAGGAGCAACTAACCTCAGGATAATCATAGGTCAGCAAACAACATTTCTATCAAATCCTTCTCCTTGTTCCCTTCTGTTTATGGCCAGCAAAAACCAATCTGATTCAGTATCCATCACCTCTTCAATTCTTGATCTGAATCCAGGGAGAATCACAGGTCTCAGATCAAGAACAAGAAGAAAAGCAAGAATTCATAAGATCCAGGGAGCAATAACTGACCTGAGTAGAATCAAAGGTGAGCAAACAGCATTTGCATCCAATTCTTCTCCTAGATCCACAAACTAGTTGATCTGACTCAATCCTTGATGCCTAGATCCCTCAAATCTTTATTTCTTCATCTCAAACAATATGTAGGAGAACAAACTTTATTAGATTATTTTTGAACAAAATCTGCTATAGCTATATGTGGTTGCTAACTGCAGGAGAATGAATATATATGCACAATTACCAAAAAGTAGTTGCTTAACCTCTAGGGAAATAGTGGTGTCTAACCAAAACCACAAGTTCATATTGACCACAAATAAAATTCTATATCCTGGGAACTAGATTTGCAGTTTTAAGTAAATGAAATTCATAGTATAATCATTTGCAATTGTGTATCTGATAGTTGAATCATGTATAGCATGTTGCTGGGTTAATACATTGCATGGTAATTCTTGTGTCTTGCACTAAGTGTCTAGCTGCTTAACCTCTAGGGAAATAGTGCTGTGTAACCTCCAAGGGAATGACAGATTGCTTAAACAATTAAGACAAAACCATTCATATCTAATGCATTTCTTATATTTTTAGGAAATAATTCTCAATATGGATGGGCACTCAGGACCACATTATGATTTCAACATAGTAGAAGGGATGCAAAAGTGGCAACAAGACATGCTAAACATGTTTGCTAACCCTATGATGCCATTGAATCAGGCATAGATGGGTGCAAGTCAAGCAAATGCAGGCAATAGCAATAGAAGTTATCCTACATCATTTGCTAACCCTATGATTGCATTCAATCAGGCACAAATGGATCAAAGTCTAGCAAATGCAGGCAGTAGCAACAACAGTTATCCAATGATGGCATTCAATAAAGGATATGCAGGAAGTAACAACAACAGTTATCCTACATCAATTGGCAACTATTTCATGCCATTCAATCAGTCATAGATGGCTTCAAGTCAAGCAAATGCAGGCAGTAGCAATAGTAGTTATCCTGCATCAATTGGTAACCACATGATGTCATTCATGCAACCACAAATGCCATTCAAGATGGTAAGCAAATCAAAACATGAATTCTCATTTCAATCTTTATCCTTGTGAAGCATATATGCATTGAATAAAATGATAGAGGTCTAACCTATTTTAAATTTCATTGCAGGGAGGATACACTAACCTGATTTATGAACAAATCATCAGCTCACAAGAAGATAATGATGTGACACAGAGAATGCCAGCACAGGTACGCATTTGGATCCTCAACTCTTGCAAACCACAAAAGCAAAATAACGGTGATTAGAGCTTAGTACAAGTCTAATTCTAAAATATGATTACAGACAGTGCAGGTAGAGCAAGACATAATAGGACCCCTGACACAGATGTTACTATCAAATGACACAAATGCTCTTGATGAAGCATTTGAAGAACAGAATGATTTCACAGACTCAGCACTAGCATACCAGGTACACAAACCGCCTCAAACTTTTAGCTTAATTTGTGACATATTTCAAAGAAAAAAGTATTGTGTTACTGTCTTGAAACAAAATAATGAACATACTTACCTTTGCACATGACAGGATCATGGTGGAGACAACAATAGACAACTGCCAAGCATGAATGAGGATGAGATATCCGATGAAGAATACGCGCACTGGCAACAAAATTTATTCAACATCATCAGTGATGATCAGGTAATACAGCAATGTAAAATAACCATTCGTAGATATGTAATCATGTCATACTTTAATAGCAAAAACCATTGCTCACAAAAACTAGTAATGTATTTACAGGAACAGATGACTACATCAGAACATGGCTTGAGCACATTGAATGGGGAAGCATCAACAAGCAGAGAGGTTGCTTCGGGTGTTACGGATCAAACTGCAAATAGAGAAGGTGATGCCAATGAGACTAGAAATGCTGATGGGAATGAAATGCTAACAGAGGAAGAAATAGATGAATTCATCATGATAGAGCAGGTGGCTGCATCAGAAGAAAATAATGCCCCTGTTGACATACACGCCACAGATGAATCAGAAGTTTGAACGTAAGGATGATGCTCAGTATTTCTTCTGCTTGTATGCGTACCTTGCTGGTTTCAAGGTTGTAATCAAACACAGCCTAAGGACAACCAGCAAGAAGAGAAACAATGAGTATATCAAGTGCGAAATGAAGTGCACAAGAGCAGAAAATCCAAAGGGTCCTCAATCCATTGAGCAAGAAGAGGCTGATGTAGAGAAGGAAATTGGAAAGGAGCCTGTAGAAAAAAGAAATACAAGTGTGCAGAAGAAAACATACTGTCCTTGTATCATGTTGGTCAAAGAAGAATATCAAGGATGAAAGTGGGTGGTTATAAATCTTGATCTTGACGACAACCATGAATTGAGGCCAGGTGACAGGGATATGCAATTCTCAGGTCGTAAGTACATGACAGATATGGAGAAGAAACTGATAAGGACACTCAATGCAAACAACATCCCCACTAGACAGATGGTCAGCATCCTAGGGTACCTAAGAGGAAGTGTTGCAGCACTGCCAATGAAGAAGGACATTGCCAATTACAGGACTAAGATCAATATGGAGTTGAAGAAATTAGATATGGCCCAGGTTATGGACTATTTCAGAAGGAGACAGAAAGAGGATGCAACTTTCTTCTACAAGTTATAGTACGATGATGACAAAAGGATTACCAACCTGTTCTGGGCAGATGCTTGCTCCATCAAGTACTATCAGGAGTTCGGTGATTGTGTGAGCTTCGACACCACCTTCATGACAAACTGGTACAACTTGCCATGTGCTCCTTTTGTTGGAATCATAGGACACGCACAGAGCTATATGTTTGGCTGCGCATTCCTGTATGATCAAACAATAGAGACATTTCAGTGGGTATTTGAGATTTTCCTAGAGGCAATGGGTGGAAAGCACCCGCAGACAATAATAACAGATCAGGACAAAGCTACGAGAGGTGCTATTGAGCTTGTCTTTCTGGGCACAAGGCATAGAAACTGCCTCTTTCATATCGAAAACAAGTGCTACACCAAGAACATCAAAGTGTTTGCAGCCAAGGCAAACAAGGGGCTATTTGAGGATTTTGAGGACATCATCCACAAGAGCCTGACAATTGAAGACTTTTAAAGAGACTGGGTTCATCTAATCAGAGACAAGAGGCTTGAGAGAAACAATTACATCTCCAAGATGTGGGAGATGAGGCATAGGTTCATACCTGTGTACTACAAGAATGATTTCTTCCCATTCATCCAAACTACAAGCAGAAGTGAGTCCCTCAACTCTAGGATCAAAGACAACATTGGTCCTACATGCACAATTAACAAGTTCATAATAGAGTATGACCAATTAATTGAGACAATCAATAGAAATGAGCAGCAAGAAGACTTCTACAGCCATGACAAAACACCAAAGGAATTCATTTTTGGGTACACAATAGAGATGCAGGCAGAAGAGCTATACAATAGAGCAATTTTCAAGAAGTTCCAGATTCAGCTGAAGGCAACACCTAGGCTCAGCTACCAGGAGATAGAACAAGGAACAAAATTTGAGGTGTGGCAAAAGAGCATACAGATTCAGAAAGTGCATAGAGTCAGAAGGTACACAGTAACAAGAGACCTCACAGAAGGTAATGAAGAGTTTACCTGCATTTGTGCAAAGTTCAGCAAGGATGGCATCCTTTGCTCCCATATCCTGAAGATAATCATTGAGAAGGACATAAGCAGAATTCCTGACAAGTGCATTATACAGGGATAGAGAAAGAAGAGTGCAAACAGAATTGTAAGAAGTGATCAACAAGAGAGCCTTGCAACTAGCTCGTTGCTCAGGTACAATGTACTGTCTAGGAAATCAGCAGTCATCAATGATAAAGGGTCTAAAAGTCAAAGTGCTATGGAGTATGTATTGGGCCATTTAGACATGGTGGACAAGAATCTTGATATAATTCTAGCCAATGAGCAAGGAGCTCGAGAGGGAAATAAGAATGAAGCTACTGAGGATGGACAGAGCTCTGCACCACCAGCAATACATCAGCCTACTGAGGATGGACAGAGCTCTGCACCAATAGCAGTAGAGATAGCAGGACAGAGTGATCAAGATACAGATTCAGAAATTGAGGCACCACAAGTGGTCAAGAAACACGGAAGGCCAGCTAAAGCGTAGAGATGGCTAACATACGTGGAGGACATGAGGAGAAAAGAGGAAGAGAAAGAGAAGAAGAGAATAGCAGCAGCAGAGAAGAAGAAAGCTACTGAAGAAAGGAAGAAAGCTACTCAAAAGAGGAAGAAAGTAGCAGCAGAAAGGAAGAAAAATAAGAAAACTAATGACAATGACAGTACAGGTAGGAGTAAATGTAAAACCACTGATTTGTAAAAATGAATAAAATATGCATATAAATTGAGTACAAACCCTTATATTATAACACCTAATTATTATTTGTACAGGAGGATCCCCTGTCAAACCTTAAAGGAAGAAAAGGAAGAAAACTACAAAAGCTACAAAACAGACCCAAGGAACTGCAGGGACTTCTGCATGAAGGCAAGGCTGGAGGACAAAGTTGTAGTAGAATCAAAATATGTATCAGATTTATGTAAAGAGAATTCCTAAGAAAACCTATTTTAAAATCCTATGCAGACCAATGATTGCACTTGATGAGAACAAAAATTGCAGTAAAAAGTATGGGCAATTAATAGTATCAGGATTTGCAATTAATGATGCTGAATGGATTTTTTTGGGCTTGTCTGAACATATAACATACCTGATTGACTCAAAGCATGTCAAACTGTTGACAAGGTTGCCCCAGGAAAAGCATGAAAGAGGTCATTCCATGTTTCTGTTCTCCAAAGCATTAAAAATTGAACAAAATTTAGAACTAGCGTAATGTGCAATCCTATGCAATTTAAACAACTTTGACACAAATAGCTAAAAAAACACAACCTAAAAATTTTCCATTCAACCTTCAATCATTCATCTCTGACATAACCTGAAACAAACGAAAAAACAAGAACCAATTTAAACCCTCCTCCTTTTACCAGGGCTTGGGACCTGCTATGATGGGGGGAACCACAGGTAACCGCCAGCATAGGCGGAGTTAAAAACTGGTTAAAAAATTACAAAAGTATTATCGCTAAGAAAATAGTCTTATCACATACACAAACACAAAGTTATTACAAGTAGCATTAGTTTAGAAACATAAAGGACAAATTCATAACAGAATAGTCTTAGTTTAGAAACATACAGGACACAGAAACATCCTAAGGTTCAACCTAAACACAATGAGCATGGCAATAGAAATCCATCTTCTTAGGAAAATAAACCATCCTCATCACACGGCGGAAGGAAACAACGTTATGATCAACTTGAGCTTGAAGACCAGTCAACTTGGCAACATCAGCATCATTATCCAGCAACAAGTAAACAACATCATTTAAAAAATCATGAGCAATCTTGCACTGTAGCAGAAATGGAGCTTGGAATAAATCAGTAACAACCCTTGAAACAGGAAAGACCTTATCATCACAATTGAGATCCTTCACAGCAACAACATAGGACTGGTCACCAGGAACTAACTTGAAGTGCCTAAAAATGAACTTAACAATAGTTTCACATTCAATAGGAGGCGAGGCAATCCAATTCTGAAAAAAGAAACATAAATATTAAAACACAAAAACAAAATTGTACCATGAAAAAACCGTCGAGAAAGACAATGTACTTACATGAAAATGAACTTCTAAACCAATGTAGGCAGCAAATGAACCTTCCCTCAGACTCGCAGAACTCTTCTAAAGACAATGTGAGCTGATTCAACATTCATAACATAGCCACGAATGTCATCACAAACTCTTCATTGTCCGTAAGACAGTAGACAGTACCATCAGCAGCATCATAGCACATTCTGAAATTTCCAACACACTAATTACCCTTAGCTTTCCTCAGAGCAAGAGCACATTTCATTACATGTTTGTCACCATCATTCCAACCATTAGTACTAGTAGCAGCAATCAAATGAGACTGGGAGTCATATTGAAGCCCGAGATAATAAATGACAAACTTTGAGACAGGCCTATCATGATAGACAAATTCACTTGGATTTTCAACAATGGCAACAGGTGAAGACTGACAAAAAAAGGATTTCAAGATTTAAGAAAAAATAGCAATACATTACATCGTAACACATAGACAACAATAATGGAGTTACCTCAACATCAGAACCTGATTCACAGCTCTCACTTACAGACGATAGGTCTAAATTAAAACTTCCAAATTCACCTGAAGAACGATCAGTGGCAGGCATTTCAGGATCAGAACCCACATTGTCAGACATGGTTACAAAGAAGAGATGAACCAATCTACAAAAAGGTCAAAACTACAGTGAGAAATAAGTAGTAAGAATGAATGAAAGGAATGAAAACTAATCAAAAGAGGGACAAAAAACAGAGGGAGACATACCAGTGAAGGATAATGAGAAAAGCCACAAACAGATGAGAAGGAAGGGTGCTAGTTATATAGCCCAAAGCTCCTCGGGACAAAGCTGAATCTAATGCATGGAAGAAATAAATCAATGGTGGGGAATGAATGGTGGGCAATTACAGTCAATAGTGGACATGCAAAGAGTTACAAATTTAGCCACAAAAATAAATTTAAATCAGTAACAACCTGGCATTTTTAATAAAATGACATTAATCAAGGAGTTTTAGAAAATAAACACTAGTCAACATGCAAAAAAGCAAGAAACTGATCCAGTAATGGCTTCAAGACAATTATCATGCAAGAGAACTATTCAGGAAATGACTAAAGTATCATCTACTAGTAAATTTCAAAAATGTGTGACTCAAAGAAGATTGACATTTCTATACACAATTAACAAGCATAGATACAGTCAGTAAGTAACCAAAAGATCAAAAACCAAAACCAAAAAACTAAAAAGGGAGAGATACCTTGACAAACTTCAATGGAGTTCAAGCAAACAAATGAACAGAACCAGATCCAAGGCCTACAAGATATTCTTCAAATTCCTGTGTGCTTCTCCTACAAAAAATGAAACTTACATCATAAATATATTCATATAAGGCACTTAGAAAAAACAAAATAGGATGAAATAAGATGCAATTTAGGCAAAAAACACTTCAAAACATAAAACCAAATAACTTAAAAACTTGGCCTTAGCTTTAAACAATTAGATGGATTAGTTTAAAAATATAAAATCATTGGTGCTTGCCAACGAATCCATCTTAAAACAAGTTCTCAAAACTGTACCCTTCACCAAGGAAGAGGAGGGAGGACTCGAGAAGATGTGAGAGAGAGAGAGAGCAAAATGAAATGGGAAGGGCAAGGGGGGAAATGACCACGTCTTCTCAAAGACAAACCAGCGCGAGTCCCAAAAATATGAACTATGCAAGCCAAAGCTGGGACCCACATGTCAGTGGAACAAAGAAAACAAAGTAGCACGGGACAGAGACAGACGTGGGATGGAGATCAAACAAACCAAAAATCCGTGTACTGCCAGACACAAACACACGCGCGTGACCAACTGTCAAGGCACCTCATTATATATAATTTGCGTCATTGGCCATTTGAAAACTAAATTTCAATGCTAACAACAACAAGATAAAAATTTGAAGATCTAAAACAAAAATAAATAATGTAAATATTACATTATAACATAATATCTATAAAAAGCAAAAATTTCTTCACCCAATTTTCTTTGACCTCCATGTTTGGATCGGTGACGGTAGGTTCCTCTCCTCTACGTCCAGTCTGTATAGAATTAGGATTATATTTAATTTTTTGCCTCTCCTCCAGTTTGAATTCAGAGTCTATTTAGAACTAGGATTATTTAATTATGGCATCCTAGCTTCTATTCGGACGGTGAAGATTGGGTAAAAGGTAAATCCAAATCCAACAAGAATAGTACGCAACAGCAAAGATAAAAAAATAGTCAAAAAAACTTGACATGAATGAGAATTGCCTGTGTTGTTTTCGTTCAACTTTGACACTTATCATTATGGATGGTCTCCCATCCAAATCCAAGCTCAAATGAAAATAGCTCTGGAAACACAAATAGCTTATAAAATCAAACCAATCCACCTATACACAAATTGATCGATTTAGAAATCAGATCAAGCCTCTAGGTCTCCCAAAGTGCCCGCGACGTGCCTCAACACCGCCATCAAGGTCCGCTTATGCAGGCAAGGCGGCGAGCTTGGCTAGCACGAATTGATTCAAGTGGAAATCAGATCAAGACTCCGTGCCCCGCAATCTGCACTGCCGACCAGGTCCACTTGTCCAGGGGAGGCGGCGAGCTTGTCTAGCTGACGCTGCGAGGACCTCATCCACGTTAGACTGGATGTCGAAGGCCATGATGGCGGTAGCGAGGCACACAAGGCCAAATGAACCGGAGTTGCCACTGGCCTTAACGCCGCTGTTGAGGGCAGCTGCTGCCACCGCACACTGTAAAATGAACATGTGACGCCGCTAGCCATAGACATAGTCGTCTATACTCATGATTTATATTTATGCGAGTTAGATAGCATATGTCCAACCAACATACGCTATATGATTCTAAGGTGTACTAGAACAAATAACACAAGTTATAATTCCCGTTACAGCGCACGGGCATATTTGCTAGTAACATAACAAAGTCACATAACAAGAAAAATAAATGAGAGCCATAGATAGATGAGAGGAAAAGATCAAAGACATAACCTGATCTTCTAATAGCCTGATTCATGGAAAAGCATAGTCCAGGGTTGCAATTGAGAATCTTAAAAATTTGTCAAATCAGACTAGCACAACCACAATTGACAATTGACAACAGTTTGAAATAAGACTAACAAAAAACAATTACAATAGACAATTGACAACATTTTGAGATGAGACTAGCACAATTACAACTATAATAGATAATTTTTTCTATAGAAAGACAATTGACAACAGTTTGAGATGAGACTAGCACAATCACAATTACAAGAGATAATTTTTTCTATAGAAAGACAATTGACAAAGTTTGAAATGAGACTAGCACAAACACAATTACAATAGACAATTTTTTTCTATAGAAAGACAATTGATAACAGTTTGAGATAAGATTAGAAACAATCACAATTACAATAGACAATTTTTTCCTATACAAAGACAATTGACAACAGTTTGGAATGAGACTAGCACAAGTACAAGATAATAGAAAAATTTGGTAAATTAGACTAGCAAAATGACAAAAAGACAAATACCTTATCCTGTCGCAAGTCATGTGGACCTCAAACCTGCAAAAGACAAGGGAAAACCACACACTTCTAACCCTCCTCCTTTACCAGGGCTTGGGACCTGCTATGATGGGGGAAACCAGAGGTAACCCCCAGCATAGGCAGAGTTAAAAAGGTGGTTAGAAAGCAAACTATCAATGCAACTGATTATACATGAATGAATATAACATATTATAGTAGAGTACTCAATCAACATCCTATGCGCAACAATACAAGGCTTACTCAAAACCATCGACAATATAAATATTAACAGAGTTCCGTCATCAAAGATATAACAACAATGGGAATTATCCAATTATGGCCTGCAGCAATATCCTCTCATAGAAACAAGGGCATCATACTGACCCAGACAGATTAGCACGGACCTGAAGAATGGAAATTAGAAAGCAACTACTATAAAAACAGCAAAAAATGCATATAACAAAACAACGAATGAGAAAAGAATTACAAGAAAACAGTACCTCTAGGAGTTTAGATTTACCCTCGCGAGCAATATTCTTTTCGTAAAGGACCATCTCACTGACCAGTTTGATGCATAGGTTCGAATATCAGATTCATTGAATTTGTTCATCATGTTAATAAAAAAATCATAATGTTCTAAGAACTTCATAGCAAACACACCACTGTCACATGCATTGCTAAAAGATATGAGGAAATAAAATCATATATTAATACTTATCATAGAACAAATGCTTTAAATTAAAAAAAGTTGAAGCATCTGACCTACTTCTCATATTATTAAGGAATATTTCCAAAAATAATCTTAAAATTTAGAATGCCATAGTCAAGTTTAACAACTTCATTCCACACAGGTAACAAGTTCTTGAGCTGTTAAATAGTCAAAATAAACTTAATTATAACATTGAACAAATTATTCTATTCACATGAATGAACTAGTACAGGAATTTGGTGCTTACAAATTCTTTTTCATAGCCTTATGAAAATCTGAATCCACTCCAAACTCCACCATGCATGAATCCAAGATTACACACTTATGCATATTAAGGTACATCACAACAACATACCAGCGCTCTTTGAACAGAATTGGAAAATATAGTTGGCATATATAAAACATAAATTGGAATTAACAAGCTTGAACATTATATCTACTTCAAACTACCAATTCACAAAACTGACTTCTTGAGAAAGCAACAAAGTTACTTACAGTTTGGCTACATGATAGAGGCTTTGCACGACAAGCGCCCTGAAAACAAGTCATAGTAGTGTTATAAAGTTCCTGACCCTTCTCACCATTACTTCTATGATTTCTAATGAGATAATCCTAGAAACAACAACTTGATCAAATTTGTGTATTGCATACTATTCAGAAGCATAGTATGAAAGAAAAAATACTAACCCCAACTCTGGAGAAGAAGAAATGCTTTCTAGATTATAGAGGATGTTTGGTATGGAACATAAGCTTGCAGAAAGCATTAATTACAAAATAATTCACTGTCCCTTGAGGCATGAGAGACAAGTAAAGTTCACTTAAATACACTTTAACAGAGCAATAATCCACAACAGGAAGACTGCAATAAACAAATAAAGGTTGTTGCATACTTCATATACAGAACTAAACTGCAGGAGTAGATGAAAATAAACAAATTAAGGCACATTGAAGAAACTTTAAAACTAACCTATTGTATCTGCCACTTTCTCCCAAAAATAGCAAAGCTTCATAAAGAAGAGCTTCATCAGAGGACACTCTGATCTTGGATTTAGGGTCCACAAAAGGGCTCTGCTGGTACTGGCTGGGCTTAAAAATTCTTCTAGGGCGATGTATGGCAATCTTATGACTCGAAGCCTGCCAACCAGATTCACTGCAGACTGCCAGTCAGTTGCACTGGACGACCCACCAGCCACTGACTTGTCAATACTATGAATACATGATCTAGAAGGTGTCTGCATCCAAGACATCAGAGATATGTTAAACAAATATATGTAAACAAACAAAACCTCTTACACGACCAATGAAAATATCCATTATGTACTTCAAGTAGTCAACAAAAGGAAGAAAAAAAGATAGCATATATTACAACATAAGTCCAGATAGACAATGCTTCATGTCTTTCCAAGCAACATTGTACCCCTTATATTACAAAAGCTCAACCAAAACAAAGCAAAATATAAGAAGCATCCAAGTAAGATTTTCATTCCAGCAAACAATAATAAACAAGAATAAAACTAGAGAAGCCTATAATATATATACAATAGTCGAAGGAGCATGAGGAAGGATTGCAGCCAAAGGAGCAGGACAAGATGTATTTGGATCTTCAGCATTCTCAGAATAATCAGTAAATGGTAAAGACTCCATACGAATGCAGTCCTAAAAACAACAATATTAGTTATACAAAAGTAAGAATAAGAAATATATGAATGTTTTGTCTTAATCCAATATGGATTACCTTTTCAACATTATCATTTGCTGCATTTCCAACACTAGTGCTCTCCTCATTGCTCACATGACCACCATCAGAAGGTGCATTACATGTCTTCTAATCAGGAAACTCATTTCTCACATGTCCATCAGACCAAGATTTGAAATTACCTTTGCTATGCAAGTTGATCTATCAAAACATTAATCTAAATCAGCTACCAAGAGGTTACAAACATATATTAACAAAACAAAACCAACTAGGAAAATAAAAGACACTTACAATTTGAGGAACACCTCCATGGGGTGGTCTAGCGTGAACACTCAGGTCTGAGGTAGACTTTTTATTTAGCTGCACAGACTTACTCATGAATCTATCAATAGAAGTAGATGTTCCAGAAGGTGCACAAACAGGGCGCCTCATTTGCGGATCTGCAATATAGTCTCCATTCTCATCAAATTCAGGACCAAGTCTGAAAGAAGGATAACTAGGGCTCTCATTGAATACATGCTACTTTTGCAAACAAGGTTCCTTAACAACTGGATTTCCTACAAACATATATCAAATATTACAATTGGCAAAATACAAAACACAAAAAAGTTCAGGTATTACACAATCCCAATACCAAAATTGCAGGATAACAAAGGTGCAAATTAGTACTGAAAATAATGCAATCTATAAGGTGAAGCATCTAGTACACAGAATAGTATAGCATAAATTTCATAACGATTTGGTTTTCTTCGATACATACCTTCAGGCTTCTCACTTGTACTGACATGGAGGGAACAAACAACAGCACTTGTTGCCTTGCCAAACTCAGTTGTAGAAACCAAGGTCGCACCAACAGATGCAATATTTACATCACCTTCCTGAAAAAAAATTAAGAGCAAATGAAACAATCCAGTTAGTACTGACCACAATTATTAGATACAGGAGAACACAAAGACAACAATAAAAGTCACTCACTTTTTGATGGACAGTCTCACATGAAGTTGTAGGAACAGCAGTAGAAACACTTTGAGCATTCCCGCCAGCATCAGCACCATCATCAACATGGCTACGAGGAGATTTACCATGATTTGTAAACAATCCACGTGGAGACTTGCGTGTGGCAATAGCAGGCATTGAAGATTCAGGAGTATTTTGTTTCCTCTTCCCACCAATACTTGTTTCAACAACTGGAAAACAAAAATAAAAAATTAAAGGCTGACAAAACTAAAATAAAAAATAAATTACAAAATGATACTAAAAAGATCAATTGGCAGCAAAGAAAATCAAAAAATAACCTGGTGAGGCATCTGAAGCAACTTCTACAACTAATGCTGAAGATGCACTGCCTTTGCGCTTCGCTTTCCTTCCACGCTTGCTAGCCTGTACAGTAGCTTCTTCAACAACTACAGGATTGTCAGATGTAGCTCCAGCTCTAGAAATCGGACGCCATCTAGCAAGCCTTGTAGATGTCCTTAATCTCATCTTTCGATCAGTATCATGGACAGATTCAGAATTCTTTCTTTTCCTCTTCTTACACTTTGTATCTGAACTTGCAAATGAAAAATTATATTAAAAGAACAGAAAAGGCCAACAGAATGAAAAGCAAACTAAATTGCGCAAACAATTTACCTGGCGAGTCATTGGAAGATGAGATTTCAGCTGCTTGAGATGATACAACTTCTTTTTTCTTCCCATTCCTTGCACCTGATGCTACACATGACAAATAGGCATTCAAATATTTTCTACCAGGGATACAAATTGTTAATTCAGTGATGAAACAAAACATACAAAACTATCCATATACCTTGCATAGAAGAGTTACCGCTAGGAAGGATTTCAGTTGTCTGAGAAGCACGACAAACTTCAGTAGCAGGAACACCATACAAACCATCATCTAATTCAAGTATCTCAGTCACAGAAGCTTCTTCTTCTACAAGAGTATTAGGTGCAGAGGGATTCTTGGGTTCAACAACCTTGACATTGACATCTTTGGCAGCTGTAACAGGTGGACAAGTACTAGCCGCAATGTCTTCCACTGCTGTACCATTTACATCAGCAGCATCATCAGCTCTTTGACTTGCACTATAATCAGCATCTTTAACAACTTGTTTCGCAGTAGTTTTACTTGCACCAGGAGCCATAGTTGACTCCAAGACATTTTTAGGAACAGAACCATGCAAAGGAGAAGGAACTGGGGTATCATATTCAACTCCAGCAGCACCAACATGTCCATCAGAACCATGGTCTGCTTCAGTAGAAGGCACTCTGCCGGCAGAACTCCCAGCAGCTACATCACCACCACGGCCATGACAAACTACATAAGTCTCATGCATATAATTGAACATATTTACAACAAGTGAGCCGGGACACCTAAATTCTAGTCTTGTGTGGTGCCTAAGAAAAATCTCACTCATCCTATCCCTGTCCTGAAATGCCAAGGAAATAGTACAATATGGATACAGGATATAAATTTCAATATACAAGAATAATAATATTTTTAAAAACAAACATTGCACAAAGCGCCTACCTCAGCACTTATGAAATCACAACGTCTATCGATGGTTTTCCTAAAAACATCACAATCATCTTCTGGGAGAAGCTCGTCAGCATAAATAGTATCATCAACAGATTTCACCTACACAATATCAACTCAACAATCAACTAACAAGCTCTAGATGTGCAGAACAAGACAAAACTATAATTAAAAGACAAATTTATGCATCACTAGTCTCATCTATCAATTCCAAACACAATTTGCAACAGCTAGACTCATCGGCCATTTTCCATAAACATTACCAGACACACGATCTAATGAAGCAAATTGCTTAATGCTCGAGCCCGTCCAACATTTCGTCCGTGGCATATTTGTGGGTAGCTTTTTAAATACTCCAAAGTCCAACCAGTCAAGATAATAACCCTAAATGCCATTTCAAAAAGACGTCAGTAAGAACATGCTTTATAATAACCAAGACAAAATAATAGACAAATTAAAGAAAAAAAAAGAGGACAAACAGAAAACAACATACAGCTAGAAAAAATCTGCATCCACTAATAGTATCCCGAACCTTTTCTTGGTAGTTTTTTATGGAAGACATCATCCAATTAAAGACATACTTCAACCAATCATAAGAGTTCACTTGCACATTAGATATATCAATCAAAGGCTCTAGATACTGTGTGCTAGGATAAGTGTTAGAATTGGCACAAAGAAAAGTAGACAGAGCAACAACCATAAAGTAATGGAAGACATCGTCATCAGACAACGTGTCTCCAAGCAACTTTTCCCCAAACCACTTGATTGTTGGCAGAGAAGTTTGGCCAATTTTTGTCAGGAATCTAGACTTCGTGGTATCAGTAAAGCTCTCCTTGACATCTACACCGCCTGTAGGAATACCCAAGAATAGATGTACTTACAACGGATCTAGTGGAATCATTTTGTCTCCAACTAAAATCTCACTGCATTTCACATCTACGTGATCAGCTATCCACTGAACAAAGCCTTTGGGAGCATGGCAACCATCATAATCAAGCAGCATTCCAAAGCCATGATACCGAATGATCTTCTTACGATCATCCAATTTTGCTATAATACTCTGTCCAAAGTACGAGCTATTGAACCTACTTCCAGGTCCATCTGATGTACCTGCACCACTTTTTGACTTTGCTTTACGCCTAGCTCTCAAAGTCTGCTAACAAATGCAATAAAATCTAGTTAGGTCACTGCATTCACTTCAAAAGCTAGGGGAAAAACAAACACAAGGCACACAAACAATTTACCTTTGCACGAACATTCTGCCCACTAGAACGGGTTGATTTCCCCTGTTTAGCAACAACCTTAGAAAACTAAAACAAAAAAAATAGATGCTCAATTCAGTGAAAGAATCAATTTAGCAACACCACAACATATTCAGAAAGGTTGTATAACTTACTCCACTAAAAGCTTGCTGCAGATGCTTCAATGCCTTTGCAATTTGATCAAGATCAATATTATGATCATCTCCAGAGTTTTTCTGTAACAAAGGCAACAATATTATAAATCATACTAATAGACATTAAACAAACTTCCCAAGAAAAACAACAAGCCAAATATAGGCTGATTACCTCAGAATCAAAGTTGTTATCCTCTCTTGCAGACTCATCAACACTCTCAGAATCAGCAGAAGGACCATCAGAGATATATTATTCATCATCAGAATCCATAGCTATATACAAAAGAAAAAGGAAACTAGAACAAAAGGAAGTAGAGTGAAAAGGAAGTAGAGTGAAATGGAGGTAAAACCAAAACAAAAGGAAGACAAGGGGTCAAGGGCATACTTGCACGCGACTTGATGTAGATCTTGACGTGCGGGTCTACTGCTTTCCTCCAAACACGAGGACAGTAGGGACAAATGTGGTAGAGTAGGCACATGCAGAAACAAACAGCAAGTAGAGTGAATAGGAGAACAAAAGAGGCTATCAAATTCAGTCAAGCAGAGGCTACAAATATATGTTTAAACATAGTTCACATAACATTATTCAGCTCTTCAGATAACATTTAAAGACAAAAACAAAGAACAACTGATATTTTAAGTATCCCTAAGATTACAATGACCTACTACAACTGATTAGCATAACCAGGATCAGTAGGCGCCCAACGACAAACAGGATAATAGCCTTCTCGAGCAGCCACACATATATACAATGAAAGTGGAACACATGGTAGCACGGCAAACAACGAAGCTGATTCTCCATATAATCAACTGTAGCTTTCGGATCATCCTCAAAAGTCTCTTCAAGCGTCAACCTGCAGATAGGACACACTTCCCCCCACTTCAAAATCAAAACAAACGGATCCCCACTGCCTTTACTGCCACCCTCTTCATCCTCACTAATAATAGGCGGTATTTCAGGAGGAGGTTTAGAAGCAAAACGAAAAAGTTGACGGCGCTCATCCATTGGTTCCGTCTCTCGTCACTAGATCACGATACAAAGTAAAAATAGAAACAACTAGTCACCATCATGTTCCAGAACAAAGAATACTTATATTAAATTATCCAAAGGCATGATCCACATTGAAAACATACTTCATAACCAACAACACTGCCCCTATTGAACAAAACAGATAGCCTGCACCTCCCTACGATACACAGGGCAAGACAACCTAATCCTCCTCTGATTTGAACAACTACATAAATTCATTAAAATAATCTGACCCTGCAATCCTCCTCCTACAAATACCACAAACTGTACAAACTTTCAAGGACAATGAAGTAATACTAATTCATCACACTAATCTCCAATACCAAGTTTAGAACAATCAACATCTGCATTAATAATTTGAAAGATAGAAAACTACAAAGTACAGACAACAAATGAAGAACCCAGCTAAAAGGTGGAGCAATAGGTAAACATGCCATAGAAACAGACACATAACCAATAATGAATAAATCAAAGTAACAGAACACTAGTAAACAATGATTCATCCATGACTTTACCTCAATGTGATAGGTCTTGCAATCAAGCATCAAACAGACCACAAAGCAGGCTTTCTTCCTGAAAACATGACACAAGAAATTTCAAAGACATGCAGTCAAGCTAAATCTAACATTCACATACAAAGTGCAGAACAATCAACATCTTAAATTACACAATAGACAAAAAATTTGCACTAGTTAAACTCTGCAAGTTAATGCTAACAAGTCTGAAATTATGCAAGTTTCTCAACAGGTTCCACTACAGAAGTATCAAATTCAGTCAAGCAGAGGCTACAAAATGCATGAATGAATTTATAGAACTGTATATTGGCCAACAGTAACTTACAATCACCAGAGTATATGCAATCATAAATGCTTTCAACATAGGCCTGAAAGCAGCCATATCATAGCTGGACAATGGACAATATGACAGACATAGGCACAATAAGTAGCTAGTAAGTAGTAACTAATGACAATAGCCGATCAGTAAAAAAGAAGATCATTTCTAATCTTATCAGCCTTTTTATCTTTTAAAAAGGCTAATGAACAAAACAATGTGGCAACTTCCCATAAAACTAAGCACAAGTGAAGTACAATAAGAAAACTTGAAATAACATATGCAGTTCAATCATATTGTGTCACTCAAAACTGAAAAAACTACACTGTCAATGAACTTGCACAACAAATTAACTTGTATGAATTACCTCTCTATATCTGCACAGAGTAACTCCACTGCCAATGATGCAAAAGACCTGAAACAGTTAAAGAACATGCACTTAGAACATTATTATTTAACCAACTTTGCTAGTCAAAATGAATAGCAGTACAAAGGCACAACACTAAGCTATGTACCATGTTAATTTTTTGTAACAAATGACAGTGGATTTTATTATGTTAAGGTGTTGATAATGTACTACATAGTAACTTAGAAACAGCATCAACATAAACATTTACTGAAAACTAAACAAGCAATACAAGATTTAATTTCAAAAAACAAACTCAACATGAATCCAATGAATGTCACAAGCTAAATCAAATCAGTTCATATTGACACAACGATAGCATAGAGGTTCAGCAAATCAAATCTGTTATAATCTCATTGTGCTTGCACAAAATCACTTAACACGTTTTAGAAAACCCCCATTGAATCTGAGTCACTAATGCTCCTAATAGAACAGATCCTCCAACTTGCAGTTGAATAATACTGTGTCACTCAAAACTGACAAAACTACACCAGCAATGAACTTGCACAACAAATGAACTTCCATGGATTACCTCTCTATATCTGGACAGAGTAACTCCACTGCCAATGATGCAAAAGACCTAAAACAGTTAAAGAACATGCACTTAGAACATTATTGCTACACAGAACCAGCCCACTGACACCAACATCATGAACCCCAAAACCCTAACCCGCCCCTGCTGAAACAACAAAACCCCCCAAACTCTGATCCTACTCCGACTAATCCTGTACCACAACACAAATCCTACACAGCACACGGACGCAGACGGAGTACCAAAATCTAGATGAACACAAACTTACCTAAATCCGACACCAAAAGGAAGTCGCTGCCCTTCAATCCCCTCCTCCTCATCAGCCGCAAGTCGAAGACGAAGACGCGCCGTCGAAGACGCGCTGCGATACAACCTACGCCAGATCCGAGACAGAGAAACCGCCATCGAAGACGCGCTACGGCCAGATCCACAGTACCACCGTCACCTCCGACCGATGAAGGCAGCAGACTACCGGCGGGGACACAGAATCGCCGCCGCCGTCGCCGAGGAAGAGGGGGAGAACTCGAGAAGACACGAGAGAGTGAGAGAGAAATGGGGAGGGCCAGGGAGGGGGAGGGAGAAATGAGCGCGTCAGCTTGAAGATAAAGCGGCACGACTCCCAAAATACGAACTGTGCACGCGTAGAAGTGGGACCCACACGTCAGTGGAACAAACAAGACAAAGCGGCACGGGACAGAGAGAGACGTGGAATGGAAATCCAACGGAGCAAGAATCCGTGTGCTGCGAGCACAAAAAACACGCGCGTGCTACATAACATCTCTCTATTTTTTCAACAGTACCCCTAAAGTTGGTGAATCTTGCATCTAATTCTCAAGATGTGGCCTTCAATCCCGTAGGAAAGTTAGATCACTGAATTTGGAAAGCGGCACTGCAAGTCTGTTGAGTTGATTCATTCTGTGATTGAGTTACCGACGTACAAGAATATTCATTGAGGGTGCCAGCTCATTACATGCATTCAGGGAAGGTTGAATGATCGCACGTTTGAGTGATCATTCCTGGTACGTAGTGTTTGGATAGTGCTCAGAAGTTAGCTAATTCAGTTGTCTACGAGATGGCGGGGATGGAAACTGGACGCGCTGAAGAGATTGGAGGGTCCGCCGAAACATATATTCGCTGCAACCGTTACAGCTACGTGGACTCGGTAAAAAATCTATACTCTCGAATTACCATGCTGGGGGCACGTGCGTTGTGGTCCCGTCTGCGCCATGTTGCCCCACGCCACCCTGCAGCACCTTTTAAAGCACACGAGAGTTAGGTTAGTGCTTGTCTTAGTACATGCTCCCTACGTCTTAAAAAGACGGTGTTACGGAAAATGTGTCGGTTAAATTTTCTCAACTTTAATTAAATTTATAAAAAATACATGTAATATTTATATCTCTAAATAATTTTATTAAAAATTTAGACTTAAAATTTTTTTCAATTATACTAATTACTTAGCATAAATATTTATATATTTTAATATATAATTATTGATATTTTTAAAATATTAATTTTTCGAAAAACAAAAATAATATCTATTTTGGGACGGAGGAAGTACCGTTTGATTAAGACGGAATGCTGGTAACAATCTCTGCGTATATCCAATGGTCCATCCTGCGTGCGCCGCTACACACGGTTGCAGGAAATCCACGTCCATATATATATATATAACTTCTTTTATACATTTCAATATACACCATGTCAAGATACATATTAAAAAGTAGTGTTTTAGAGATGAAGGAAGACTGAATATAACTTCTTTTATACATTTTAATATACACCATGTCAAGATACATATTAAAAAGTAGTGTTTTAGAGATGGAGGAGGACTGCAAAAGATCTCTTATTTTATATCCTATACCTATAATTTTTAAGATCTTCAAAGAAGCTTCATCTTCCTAATTAAGTAAAGGAGACAACCCCATATCCCTTATCAACCGGAGACAAGTTTTAGGTAATCTACTATAGCAGTATATTCTAAACTGATTTTAGTGTACACTCTCCTAAAGCAACTTGTAGGAGATGCAATATGAGAAATTTGCTGGAAAAACGCCTTCTAATTTAGAAATGGAGGGAGTAGGAAACAAGAAAAAACTCACAAGTAGGGCAAGAGAGGCGAAGCAGCTAACTTATAGTCTGATAACACTGGCCGGACGTCACCACCATCAAGCCAAGTAAGCGTCCTTGACGAATTTTGCCACATAGTCCTAGAGAGGAAACCAACGTGTATCATCCTCCACCAGTCTTGACTTCACCCCTTCCTGTTAGCCTTAAAGAAAATGAAGTCTCCAAATTTAAGTTGTGGGCTATCTTCAAAGCTGCAATGTGAAACGATTAAATATGCAGCACAAAAGAAAAAGCATAAAAGAAAATTATGGGCTTCTTCTTTGAAGGATATAATGACACCGACGACTATATCTCCACCAAGATATGGAGTGAAGTAGACCACATTGCATCAGGATTATTGAGGGTTGTGGGTTCCACTGTTGTGTAATAGGCAAAATTGGCACGTACGTATACCCAACTATGTCATTTGGGTGGGTTGATTTGGATATCCTCTAGATGTGGCGCAGTATTAGTAGGAAACATGAATTGGACACGCACGATCGATCAAAATGGATGCCTTGCTCACAAACTTAAATCTTACTCCCAGCGACTTACAATTTAGAACGGACGGAGTACTGTATAAGCGAAAGCTACAGCCAGCTAGGGTAACTGTGTTCACAGCAGCGATCACCAGTTCTGCAAAGAACTTCCGCTCCTGCTTTCAAGGCACTACGCAGCGGTGGTTGCAATCGAACCTAGCTAAGCTACCTAGGACCTGGAGTGGCGGTTATTGTCTGCATAATGCATCCACCACAAGACGATGTGCCCCTATGTTTCTGCTTGGATCACTACTGCGTTCATCGTAATTGCTAAAATTGAATCTTCTAGTGACGTGTATTGATGTTACTTCACCGTCTAAAATCTATTACGACTATTAGGGACAATTTATATATAGCGCTTCTAGTTCTAGATTCTCCATGAGAATATCGCTTGTAGACAGTTAAATTGGTGAAACATAGCTAGATTCTGGTGATAATCTGATAAGAATCACTTCTCCATTACACTGTGAGCTAGAAGCTAAAAGGCTCCACTCCTATTCAATTGCCATCAAGTCTAGATTAGAATCACTTCTCCATTACACTGCGGGCTAGAAGCTAAAAAGCTCTACTCCTGTTCAATTCCTACTAGGTCTGGAATCAGTTCCCACCTACTCCTAATCCTGCTTCTCTAATAGAACCACTCCATTTAAGAGAGATTACTGAGAACTGTTCCATGGTTTAGGTTAGTTATTCAAATTCCCAATTCAAACAAAACTAAATGCTAAATCCTCTCTCTTAGTTTCATGGATGATTTCATTTCAACATTTAAACCGGTGCTTTTGTGCCGGCACCGTTGCTTATGAATTTAGGGAAGACGTCCCTCTCCCCCATGCTGAAGTGCCTTTTCTAACATGCTGCATGGACTTGTGTTTCGCTGATGACTAGCAAAACTCCATGGAATCTATCGATCTAGTGGGATTTTTGGCGTTGGCTTTGCTGGAAAAGCCTAAACAAATGGTACTGATGGTGGAAAGGGACTACATCGGGCGCCAATATACGTGGCTTCTTTCTTCCCTTTGATGCTTTGCCAAGTCGGCTATAAAAGCTCAGCCACGCGCGGGAAGAGAGGGCGGCAACGGGGTGAGGGCCGAGCACGCCAGGCATCATGGGCTCTCAGCTAGAGGGAGACGCCACCACCGCGGGCATCGCTGCCGATGAGGTCATCTACCTCCACGGCGTCCTGGAAGCGACAGTGTTCGAGGCCGAGCACCTCCACAACGCCATCCACGGCCGGATCATGGAGGTAAATTAGCAAAACGCCCCGTGCCCTCCATACTCGTTTGATCGTTTCTGTTCCGGAATGAAAAGCTGCAGCCTGGCTTCTCTCTGCAGTGAGCTGTGCTTTGCTTTGCTGCCATGGTTTGCTTGCGAGCCAATGGATTGGCCGTCAAGGATGCTCTCCCTTTTCGCAGTTCGTGGTCACCTACTGCCACTGACTGTTGGACTATCCGTTAGACTGACGAAACGTGAAACGCATTTTGCACCGTCACTTGAATTATTTAACAAATCCTCATGACAGCCACTGCAATGGAGTATTTGCTTACTTTGCAGATATGGTTAAAAACGGAAGAACAAAATAATTGAATGAATTTTTATAGTAGTACATAATCCAATGACATATCGAAAATGAACAACAGACTCTTGAGACAAAACAGAGCAAACTGGAAACCTTGTGAAGATCTTGTGCACAGTGACTAATGGCGGCACCTGCTCTGTGCCTCTGTTGACGGACAGGCCACGGAGAAGATGGAGGAGTCCCTAGGCGTGCACTGCCTCCAGCACAGCCGGCTCTACGTCGACATCGACGTCGGCGCGGCGCGGGTGGCGCGCACCCGGGAGGTGGAGTTCCACCCCACCAGCCCGGCCTGGAACCAGTCGTTCCGCCTGCACTGCGCCTACCCCGCCGCGGCGGTCACCTTCATGGTCAAGAACCAGCACCTCATCGGCGCGGGCGTCCTCGGCGCCGGGTCCGTGCCCGCCGCGCGCGTCGCCTCCGGACAGCCGCTCGAGTGCTGGCTCGACCTCCGCGGCGGCGAGCAGGCCCACGAGACGCACACGCCGAGCCTCCGCGTCCGCCTGCACTTCTTCGACGTGGAGCGCGACCCGCTCTGGGGCGCCGGCGTGCGCCTCCCAGAGTTCGCGGGCGTCAAGCCCGCGTTTTTCCCAGAGCGGTCCAATTGCGGCGTCACGCTGTACCAGAACGCGCACCTGTCCGACGCGTTCGACCCGCGGGTCCGCCTCGACGGCGGCCTGGCGTACCGGCCGGCGCGGCTGTGGGAGGACCTGTTCGCCGCCATCCGCGACGCGCGGCGGTTCGTGTACATCGCCGGGTGGTCGGTGAACACGGAGATCACGCTGGTGCGCGACGCGAGCCGTCGAGCGGTGCTCCCCGGCGCCGAGGGCGTCACGCTTGGGGAGCTGCTGAAGCGGAAGGCCGACGAGGGCGTGGCCGTGCTGGTGATGCCGTGGCAGGACAACACGTCCCTGTCGTTCCTCGGCAACGCCGGCCTGATGAAGACACACGACGAGGAGACCAGGAGGTTCTTCGAGGGCACCAACGTGAGGTGCTTCCTCTGCCCGCGCCACGCCGACGCGTCGCTGACCATGGTGCAGCACGTCGAGACCAGCGCTGAGTTCACGCACCACCAGAAGACTGTCACGCTCGACGCAGCCACGCCGGGCACCGACGAACGCCACGTCGTCAGCTTCATCGGCGGTATAGACCTCTGCGACGGCAGGTACTGAGAAATACTATACTGATGCAGTTGCTCAAGCTGCTAGTACAACAGGGAAGGGGCCCAAAGCTGAGGTAACGATGCGAGGTGTTCGACCAGGTACGACGACGAGAAGCACACGCTGTTCAGGGACCTCGACACGACGTACCTCCACGACTTCATGCAGAACAACTACAAGCACTCCTCCCTGCGGCGCGGCGGCCCGCGGGAGCCATGGCACGACGTGCACTGCAGACTGGAAGGTCCCGTGGCGTGGGACGTGCTCACCAACTTCGAGCAGCGGTGGAGGAAGCAGGCGCCGGAGGACATGCGCGGCTGCCTGCTCGATCTGAGCCCGGCGGCGTTCCCCGACCCTGTCAGCAACGACCCGTGGAACGTGCAGGTGTTCCGGTCCATCGACGACGCGTCGGTGGTGGGGTTCCCCACCGTCCCTGCCGAGGCCGCCGCGATGGGGCTGACGAGCGGCAAGGACGTCACGGTGGACCGGAGCATACAGATCGGCTACGTCGAGGCCGTCCGGCGCGCGCGGCGGTTCATCTACATCGAGAACCAGTACTTCCTCGGCGGGTGCGCGTCGTGGCCGGAGGACAGGGGCGTCGGGTGTCTGAACCTGGTGCCCGTCGAGATCGCGCTCAAGGTCGCCGCCAAGATCCGGCACGGCGAGCGGTTCGCGGTGTACGTCGTGACGCCGATGTGGCCCGAGGGTGCGCCGGCGGGTGAGCCCGTGCAGGCCATCCTGCTTTGGCACAGGCGCACCGTGGAAATGATGTACGGCATCGTCGCCAAGGCCATCGACGACGCCGGGTTGCGCGGCCAGGCGCACCCCTGCGACTACCTCAACTTCTTCTGCCTCGGGAACCGGGAGGCGCCGCTCCCCGGAGAGTACTCGCCACCTGAGACGCCGGAGGAGGATACGGACTACTGGCGCGCGCAGGTGAACCGCCGCGGCCCCATCTACGTGCACGCCAAGCTCATGATCGGTACGCTCTCTGTACAACGTTTCCTCCAAGCGTTGTCAACTTGGACATCGCTGCCTCATCTCACTGTCTCGTTGGTGACACACTATTGCGCGCAGTGGACGACGAGTATGTCATGGTCGGCTCGGCGAACCTGAACGAGCGGTCGCTGGCCGGCAACCGGGACAGCGAGATCGCGCAGGGGAGCTACCAACCGGCGCACCTGAACGGACCGTGCGGGCGGGCGCGAGGGCAGGTGCACGGGTTCAGGATGTCGCTGTGGCACGAGCATTTCATCATGGGCCGCCATGCCAGTGAGGACGCCGACGACAAAGCCTTGTTCCTGGAGCCAGAGAGCTTGGAGTGCGTACGCGCCGTGCGGCGAGCGGCGGAGCGGCTGTGGGATTCGTACACGCAGGACAGGGTGGAGGACCTGCCGGGGCACCTGCTCCCGTTCCCGATCACCGTGTCGGAGTTCGGCGAGGTGGCTGACCTGCCGGCCGACGGGTGCTTCCCGGACACGAGGGCGCCGGTGAGGGGGAGGAAAGCTTTGAAGCTCCCGGACATCCTGACAACCTGATATGCTTCTTGCGATTTACTTGTGCAGTTTATGTCGGTTGTAAGGGCACTCCCAACGTCCCAACCAAAAGGGTGTTTAGCGATGTGCCATTAGAATTAAGGGGCTTACTATATTAGAGGTGCCTGAAATTATGCTCATGTTCAGGTATTTGCACTGCTTTCAGACACTAAAAAATGGGTCAAAATTTTGAAACAATAATATCACAGAGAATCCTAAACAGATAAAATATTTCATGCAACTGTCACCTAGGAAAAGTGTAGAATTAAAGAAGAAGAGATGGATTTGTAGTTTATTAGATACAAAACTATGTCTACACGTGAACCGAAATACGAAGAGATGAGGCATGATAAGAGAGAAGACGTGTGACTGGATAAAATTCTTTTGAAAAATATGTACCAGAGATATGAGTTTCATTCCTTTTAGGCCATTTGGTACAACTGTACTTCACTAGTAGAACATTTTTTTTTTTAACTTTGAATCCCAAACAATTACACTGGTGGAGTGGAGCTAAATTTATTTTTGGTGAAATGTTTGTTAAAACAACTCACTGTAGATAAAAAAAATACGAAATTCTATAATCCTATTCTTATTCTTATTTTTTTCTCCTCTATACCATGCCTCTGGCTTCCTCCGCCGGGCTGGATTGAGGGAGAAAGGCCTGGCTAGGCCGGATTGGTGCGTATGAATGAGGGTGTCCGCCGCACTCTGCAGCCAGCCATTTGATCCGGGGCCCGAAATCGGACGGCTTCGGGACGCAAAAGCAAACCCCCAATTCTCGCGGTCTCATCAGCAGCGGGAAAACCAAAATCGAAACCCCACATCAGAACCTCACCGGACACCGGCCAAACCCCACCGCCCGCTGCCCCCCTCCTCCCCGGAGCCTCCAGGAGTCCAGGACCTGTGGCGGCCGTCTATGGAGCGGATCCACGTAGCGGTGCGCTCGCGGCCGCTGCCCCCGGAGGACGCGCCGAGCAGCCCGTGGAGGATCTTCGGCAACGCCATCGCCCACTCCGCGCAGTCCTCCACGCGCTTCGAGTTTGGTAAGAAGCCTCCGGCATCCGCCCTTTCTCTCCGCATTAGCTTCGCCTTCGGGGCGCTTGGGATTGCGGGGGTTCCTGATTTGTTGCCCTCGGCCTCGTTCTCGCAGACAGGATATTTGGCGAGGAGTGCCGCACTGCCGAGGTGTACCCAGACCCGCACCAAGCACATCGTCGACTCCGTGGTGCGAGGGTTCAATGGTAATCTCGATTCCTCTCTTCGCTGTGGTTGTTGGTACGGTTTGCTTGTGCAAACGAGTTGGGTCCATTTGCATTTCAAAGGTATATTGTGTGACTGTGTCAGGCTATTAGTTTACCTGTGTCAGTCCCCGCTTGCTGTAGCCTTAATGGGTGTTTTATTGCGGACTATGGGTGCGGATAATCAGTGGAGAGGCAACACGCCCCTGGAATTAAGTTCTCCGGCACTGTAATAAGCACGTTGATGCGCTGTTTTATGCTGATGATGGTTGATGAGAGGACGTAGGTCAGGTGAAGTAAGCGCTTATTTTATAGGATATGATGCTTCCAGCACGGTAATCAGTGGTTGTCAGCATGCTCCAAATCAGCAACTTCCCCTGGGCTTAAGTGTTCAACGATCAGTTTGATGAGGACCCTTCCCTTTCCTTTATTTAACACGTAGCAGACAAATTATCACCAATCAGATTGAGGCAGCAATAGGGAGAGGAGACCACTTGTTTCGAACCTGTGTTCCATAACCTTCTCACACTAGATAGGATGAAATCCACATATTCTCCACGATTTCGTCAAGAGCAGACCATTGTTTCAAGTTTGAATTACAGTGTCATGTCGGATTTTAACTTACATTTTCATGAACCTAGATTTTTTCTAATGGAAGAACTGAGGTTGGTTCTAGTCTTGTAGGCTTCTTGCTGTCGCTAGTTATTATATCTAGGAGCCATGGGAAATGCTCTGGTTTTCACTCACTCTAGCATTCGTTGTTCAGCAAGTCCAAGGCCCTTTTTTCTTTATGCTATATTGCTCTTACTGTATGTTCTTATTAATCCCTTTGTCTTTCCTTTTTTGTGTGTGATTGTATCTGGTTTAGTTAATTGATTCTTAGTTCTTTACACAAATGAGTTTTCTCAATCACTCAGGCAATTCAATTTGATTTGACTGAGTGTATATGCATTGAAATGAATTAATCTTGTTCGTATTAACAGGCACTGTTTTTGTGTATGGTCAAACTAACAGCGGGAAGACTTTCACAATGAGAGGATCGGCTAATGAACCTGGAATAATACCACTTGCAGTTCATGACTTGTTCCAGCGCATTCAAGAGGTTAGTTACATGAATCTCAATGCTCAATATCATTCTTTATTATGCTTACTTTGGCATACACGATGGGAATCTAGCGAGAGCTATGTTAACTGCTGCATGCTGATACAATGTTCATTTAGTTCCTTCTTAATCTGTTTATTGTATGATCTACTATGCAAAATGTTTTGAATGTATTGTTCCTTTATGGTATTAGGACTCGCTTAATGTGTTTTACAAAGGTTGTGTAGCATAGTCCTGGACACCTTTTCTTTAATCATCTTATGTTCTGCATTATTGTATTGAACCTTGGCTATGCTGTCTATTCTATTTGACTCACTTGTTTTAGCTATTGTGTAGCATATGGACAGAGAGTTTCTTGTGAGGATGTCCTATATGGAAATTTACAATGAAGACATTAATGACCTTCTTGTGCCAGAACATCGAAAATTGCAGATTCATGAGAGCACTGAGGTAACAACCCATCTTTTCATGTGATATTGATCACTAACCATCTTTAAATAGTAGTCTTATTGTTACATGCTGGTATTTTTTTATTGAAGAAAGGGATCTTCGTTGCTGGTTTAAGAGAAGAAATTGTTACTTGCGCGGAACAGGTCATGGATTTCATGTCTTTTGGAGAATGTAAGCCTTCTTGAATGTCTGGTGGCTCAGTTACTGTATCGTTTATTCTTAATAAACTGCTGTCACAACTGCAGCCCACAGGCATATCGGGGAGACAAACATGAATCTTTACAGCAGTCGTTCTCACACTATATTTCGCATGGTAAGCTTATATTCTGTATCATTTTCCACTGGATCACAATTCTGATTATTATACTGCTAAATGTTCAGGTAATCGAGAGTAGAGAAAAAAGTGATGATAATGAAGCTGAAGATTCTTGTGATGCTGTACGAGTATCTGTTTTGGTACGTGCCCTCTTAGTTGCTTCTCTCTCCCGCAGATAATAATTTTGTTTTTTATTGGAATACACGCAGTTTCTCCTTAAATTTTGGTTGTCCATATTGTTATGAATATCTTAGATTGAGTAACGGTATCTGTAAATATGTGTTGAATAATGCTCCTTAGTTCCTACGTTCATATTATTTGATGTCTTAGGTTTGTTCACAGTTTTAACTTAAAAAATCATCAAATGAGTAGCTGAGCACAAACCTAAAAGTTTGTCTCTCTTTCTAGTTTCTAGCCTGTATCAATGAACAGGGAGATGGATGTCTTGTAAAATGTTCCAATTCTGGAAAATGAACCATGTCTATCCTTGAGTTGTTACAACATCAACTGAAATGAACACTTCTGTAAACCCTGAAATTTCAACTTAAAATTTGCCTTTTAAGGACCATTGTCCAAAACGTCACTTATTTGTGAGTGAGGCGAGTACTTATCCAACTATTGCTGTATGACATTCAGATTTTCATTTTGCTTCTACTTATGTTAATAATGTACATTTCAGAACCTTGTTGACTTAGCTGGCTCAGAACGCGCTGCAAAGACTGGTGCGGAGGGTGTGAGACTTAAGGAGGGTTCTCATATTAACAAAAGTCTCATGACTCTTGGTACGGTCATAAAGAAACTTAGTGAAGGCATCGAGGGTCAAGGGTAAGTTATTAAATTTTTGACTAGCGAACCTACCTGTTTTGATATTTTTCTTTACTATTTTAGTATTGAATTCCATGTGCAGGGGACATGTGCCATACCGAGATAGTAAACTGACAAGGATATTACAGCCTGCTCTTGGGGGGAATTCTAACACAGCTATCATCTGCAATATAACACTTGCACAGGTATTCCATATTTGTTTATCTGCTGCGTTTGGACTATTGGATGTTGGAAGTAGAATTATACCGCTTGTCCCATTTCTGCAAAGTTATATACTGAATTATAAAGTACCGAAGCTTCTTTATGTAATATGCTTTGCTTATTGATTGATGTTTGGTGTGGAAATTAAGTTAAAAGGTGTCACTATCTTTTCTTTTGTACACTTTTTATGTCCAGGTAATAACCGAAAGTAGGTATTTTGAATTTCTATCTTTCAAATCAATTGTTTCATTGCTTGTAAAGTAACGTGCCATACAAAAGCAAAAAAATTAGTCACTCAATGTGCCATTGAGAAACAACAAATAACAAAAGATATAGTCTTAGAAGTTAGAACTAATACTTTTGTTATTTGTGTTTTGATAAACTATGTATACTTTATATTTTTGTAGGTTCACGCCGATGAGACAAAAAGCAGTTTGCAATTTGCGAGTAGAGCATTACGTGTAACAAATTGTGCATGTGTTAATGAGGTATTAGCATGTTTCTGTCACCCACTAGATTACTGTTTCTATTCAAGTATTCATCTTGCTATAATTGCATAAATCCTTACATTATATGTGTTTGCAGATTCTGACAGATGCTGCATTATTAAAACGCCAAAGGAAAGAAATAGAAGAGTTTCGAGCAAAACTTAGAGTAAGTGTTAAAAAATGTTTCTTATAAGCAATAAATCCATACTGCTTTAGAATTGAAACTTACATTCCTTCTGTCCTTAGAAATCTCAAAGTGATCACTGGGAGGAAGAAATTCTGAATCTGCGAAACACACTACTGCAGGTTGCTTTGTCAAGTGTTTCTTATTTCTATCCAGTGATTCATGACTATGTACATCATGTAATCTAATAATTATTTTTTAGAGTGAATTGGAAAAGGAAAGAATAGCTTTAGAGTTGGAGGAGGAGAAGAAAGCTAAAGAGCAGCGTGACAAACGTTTGATTGAACAGGCAAAGAAAATTGAAAATCTTAGTTCGCTGGTTTTAAATTCAGACAGAGATGACAGGAGTACTGCTTTTAGTAAGGTTAGTATATAACAGTCGTACAAGGCATATGAACTACATGGTTGCTCATTGGTTCTTTCTTCTAGTTTTTCTCCATAGGTACTTTCTTTTCTGCTGATATCTTGAGACTTTGAACTTTACAGAAATGGCCATAAGATGTTTGCTTTTAAACAGAGGGCCAACACTGTTTGTACTCTTTTAGTAATTTAGTCTACTAATTGCTTTTTCCTTCTTTTCTTCCTTGAACAGAACAAAAGAAGGGTAACATGGTGTCCTGGACCAAATGCAAGGCAATTTAGTATTGAGGTATCATTTGTAAATTTGTAAGAATGCTTTTCAATGCGTTCAACTTGGCATTCTAAAAGTATACTAGCGCATCAATTGCTTTTGGATGACTGTGGAACATTGTTGGTTAGCCTACCCCAACTTGCTTGGGACAAAAGTCTATGTTGTGTTGTTGTTGTTGTGAAACATTGTTGGTTCATTGTTCCTTATCATAATTTAAATGTTAGCCAGAAAAGTTTCACCCAAAATAATTGTCTAGATGTTCTTCCTCCTGAGAGTGCTTTTGCTTTTCATCCTTTCTCAGGGTGGGTGTGTGGTGGTTTCATTTTGCAGGGTGTTTATATGGTTTGCTTCACACATGGCATATATATAATATATTCATATTCAGTCTACTTTTGTATTCATATCTTCTGTCAAATTGTGAGAGTATTGAAATTACACATAAGATGTGTTCTGAGTATTTCTACATATACCCAGGATTTAGTTCCTGCCCAGGAAGGCTCTACAAGCAGCACAGTTAGAAATGAACGGGATATGGGAATGCCACCACTTTTTGAAGAGTTGATGCAAGAAAGTAATGATGAGCCTTTTGCTAATGCTTACTCATCTGCTGACGTGTCCAAAGACAGTGCAGATGTCTCTCTTCCTGACTCGCATGCTTTGCTGCATGTTACCAACCGAAGAAAGCCAAATGCAATGGTGAGATTTTGTTACTTCTTAGTGTTAAGTTGTTGGCCTTCTATAAATACAAGATAATCCAAGTGTCTCTCTCTCTAAAAATATTTTGCAACCTTTTAGTTACATATCTGACTGCTGAGTATGTGCTTTTGCCAGAAAAAATCAGATCAAGAGCAGTTCTGGGGGAGAGCTGGTGAACTGTTGATACCCGAGGACCCCTGTGATGGGAATGATGCTCTATGTCACAAAAACACTGTTCCTTGTGTAGGTAGTAGCTTATCTGCTCGAGAATCTGAAGCCATTCTTGTCATCAAACAACTTCAAGATCAGATACCATTTCCCCCCTAGTATCATCCTATTCTGGAATGGAAAAACAAACAGTCAACTAATTGAATATACCCCCGAGCAGATCAAACTGTTGGAGGCAGAGAAGAGTTCTATCCAGACTAATTTGGATGCTGTTCTTGAGCTAGCAACTCAACAGAAGGCTTCATTTAATGAGGAGTATGAAGAGGTGAGTTATGTTAAACAGAAAGTATCCAACTTGGCTGATGTGTACTGCAAACTAGTTCCATTATCATTTAGAAGCCATTTATATTTTATATAAGAACCAGTTTTGTCTATTCCATGGGATTATGATGTTTCTCTATATTTTTTCTGGAGATAAACTCAAGAGTTAACCTTTTATTAAAAAACTGTGATTTATTTACTTGTGCTATCTCTTCAACGCTTCTTGCACAATTACCATGAGTTGTCCTCATCTTTATCCATCCTGCGCAAAACAGAAAAAGTTGAATATCTGAAGCACAGGAATCAAATGGTTGTTTTGAATCATGATTTGTTAGTTGAGTGACTAAGTACAATTAACGTAGCTTAGATTATCCTACAACTCATATTTTGTGAGTTTAAAATGCAAAATTAACATTCACTCTCTCTCTCTCTCTCTATCTATCTATCTATCTCTCTCTCTCTCTCTCTCTCTCTCTCTCTCTCTCTTCTAATCCAATAGAAGTACAAAACAAGGTTTTAGGTAATTAGGCTGTAGTTATCAAATCTGATTTTCCTTATGCCCGGGATCCAATTAACCTCTAAGATAAGATTGTTAGTTTGGCATCTTAGTCGTCATCACCCAAAACCCCTAAGATTGTCAGTTTGGCATCTTAGTCATCATCACATCACAGTTATAATGTTTGGCCCTAGAATACGTATGGGAATTCGATATCTGACATTCTTACCTTAATTGGAGTTATTTATTAGTCTTCTTGCTTCATTTTATTGATCTACCTTGCATTAGTATTGTATGTTATCAACAAGCGCTCCATACAACATATTAATTTACGTGTCACTTTTATTAATGCTGTATTTGTGGTATTCCACATTGAACTCCTAATGAGGTGTTGCTCTTGTGTGTGTCCCTTGCACTATATATATGCTCTCTGGGTTGTGCTCAATACAACATTCAACTCGAGATGTCACGCTCTAAAAAATTCTTTACAAAATTCTACCTTCAGTATTTTTCCAACGTTGCAAATTTGTTCTTCACCTTGAAGCTGTTGTTACATTACATGTGTTATTTTCCTATTTGCAGCTTCAGCAGATTGCTTTGGCTGCAGAAGAGCAAACAAAAGTTGCTAATGAGAACCTGTCCACACTGTCTGCTACTGTTAAATCCAAACAGGTACCCTGTTACCCTCTTCCAGCTTCCATTTAGTTTGTTTCCATCTTCCTGCAATCATTTCATGTTATAGCCTGATTTATTAACTTGACTGGGTACACATATAAAACTTTTTTTGGCAACTTCCAGGAACTTGCGTATGAATTCCTCAGTAATTTATTGACAGAGACTCAAGGAATAAATGTGGAGATGGATCAGTGGAGAAACTCAGTTGACAATGCTCTTTCTTTTGTTGATGAACTCTGTCAGAATCTCAGCATTATGGCACAAGGAAGTTGTGTATGGTTTCTCATTTTGCATGATAGCATCTCCAGATTGGACTTTGAATAATCATACCGTTTAGTTAAGTTGGCTGTTTTATTCGATATTCAGAATTGAGTGTCAGCAAGCATTTATTTTAATCCATTATAAACATTAGCTCAGAGATTCACTAGACATGCTTTAACAGTGGAAATGTTGATCTGGTTTCCCCTAGTTTTCACCTGGACACTAGTATCCTACTACTGCAAAGAAATATAGTGTGAATTGCTACCATGATCTTTGAGGCTTGTGAACCAAGCAGGGGTGGAGGATAGGCCAGGCCATCCTGGGTCGTGGCCACCCCTAGGATTTTCATTTTTCTTAATAAGCAACAGTATTCCATGTCTAATTTGATTCCTGCTTTATTAAAGGTCCCCTTAATTCATTGGTAGCCCCCCTTAAGATATTGTTCAATCTCCGCCACTGGAACCAAGTGCATTGCTATGTTAAATTTATAAGATTTTTTTTTACAACTATTAAATTTATAAGATTGGAAAAATACTACATGCAGCCTGGAGAAAATGTCTCATCAATGGAACACTTTGTCATGCTAATTATTGATCATGTCGAATTGTAGATTACCACATTTGCATATGCTTAGTGGAGTCTTGCATTTATTTAACTGTCTGAACATAGTTTCCAACTTCCCATCTTAATGCACATATATAATTGATGTGTAATTTGGGTTTCCATAGGAAATAAAGCACTCTGCTTATGAAGATAGTGCACGGTCTGGTTCTGTGATCAGGGACTATGAGAAACTGTCAACCTGTTTGATGGACAAAGTTTGCAAATTTGAATTGGATAAGGTATTTTAAAATTCTTTTTTTTCCTAAAGCGCTTAAGTTCTAAGCAGTTGGTTGTTTTTTCCAATGCTACTCTGATTTGAGCGCAGAAACTACTGGAGGAACATTCCCAAGATCAACAAAATGAGATTTATAAGCTGAAGGTCAATCTGGATAGCTGTGAGAAGGCCATAGATGTTCGTCACTGGCTAAGTTCTTTTCATTGATTTAATTCTTAGTTTCTATCACCTGATATATAACTTCATTACCAGTGCACTAAAATATTTTACTTATACTCAGGACTGTACTGAAGGGCGGCCCTGGTGCAAGCGATAGAGCTTTATACTCAGGACTGTACTCTTCAACATGAACTGGAGAAGGATGCCATTCTCTTAGAGCTCCTAAACCTCCAGAAGGAAGTATCAATCTTGTCATCATCTTCTTTGATGAAAGAAAAGGAATCTATCCGAAAGGAACTTGATAGAACTAAAACAAAGTTAAGAGAGACCGAGAACAAACTTAAGAATTCCATCCAGGAGAAAATAAAACTTCAGGTTACCAACAGGCAACATGACTGTTATTATATACATTTTATTGCCATTTAAAAGCCAGCTGTTTCTGACGATGCATGTTCTTTTACCAGAGTGAGAAAGCAGAGGCCCACAAAGAAATTAAGAAATTGCAAAGCCAGAGAACTTTGCTTGAGCGTGATTTACGGAAATGTGATTCAGCTACTGTTGACAAAAAGCATGAGCTGAATTCCATCCACAGGAACTTTCTGGAGCTTTTGATCACATGCAGGTATGTGCTATTCTTTGCAAACCCCACATTTTTCTAGGAACTACTGGGCTGCATTGCTATCAGTTACAGGTCCATTTTCATATATCACTATAGATGTTTAGACTTGTAATTTTTCCTTTGATACAATCTCTTCTGGACAACCGAGCAATTGCTTGGCTGGTAGAGCCTCTAGTTGATTAGGCGCCTACCTGGAGTCGAACCCAGGCGCTTACATTTTCTCTGGATAATTCTCCAAGGGTTTGGTACCGCCTCTCCCTTTTCTCTGCCTTAAAGAGAGGGGAAACATATAATCCTTAAAGAGATAGACCTTTATGACCAAGAATCTCATTTCTTTTTTTAATTATTCAGAAGGACTACCAAAATCTTGAGATGCGTGCTTTTGATATGGATGCGGAAATTTCTTCTTTACAAGAAGCTCTAGTCACTTCAATTGCTGAAAAGGACGAAGCATTGTCTAAAGTAGAGCTTATGACATGTGAACTAGAAGATCTTGCAAATAAACTGAACTCAATGGAATCAGAAAGAAACTCCTTTAGCAATGAGATCACACTCTTGGTATACATAACATGTCTTTGCAAATTATTTGATCTTATTGGTTCTTGTGCATCCATTTTTTTTATCCACTTTTTTCAATCTCTTTGTAATGCAGACCAAAAAGTTAAATGCATCTGAATCTACCTTTAAAAGTTTGGAGACTTCTCTCAATTCTGTATCAATGGAAAAGGAAGATCTGGGAATGGTAAAACTCTATACTTTTATCCATTTATATGTTATGTGATATGAAATAATTTCATTTTCTAAACTGAATGCAGCAACTTACTGATGCCCTTTTGGACATGGAATCTGAAAGATCAAGTTGGAAAGCAAAGGAGAAAGAATACCTAGAAGCTAATCATAGATTGAACATCTGCCTTGATGAGAACCACAAACTTTCAGAAGATTTGATAAAGGTACCTTTGATAGAGTTGCATGTTTTAGTTTCCCTAATGTACACAAATACTGTGTCGAGTTTTCCTATCTCAGAATTGCCCAAAGCTTCCCATAGAGGCCTTATGTTGAATGTGATTCCATGTTATTTTTCACTAATAATAGCATTGCCAATATGGTCTACGGAAGGGCTTTGGGTTTAAATATGTATTCTATACTATTTTGCCACTGATAATCCAAAGAACTTATGTATTAAGTGATATATTGTAATACACTACTAGGTGAGGCAAGAGCTAGGGTGTTATAGAGAACAGTGCAAAACTCTTGAGGATAAACTGGCGCTTTCCATGGAGAGTGACATGAATGAGAAAGGAATGAAATGCAGGTCAGTCTTTTCATTGAGCCTTTTCCATCAAGGCATCTGTGTGTCTTCTGCTTTCAGTAAGGATTAGTAACATTTTACTTATGAGCTTGTACCTGGGATGTTTCTAATGTATTTATTTCATCATTTATAACACGATTTAAGGAAGGTTTCTGAGTTTTAGAAAGAGACCCTGTTAATGGGAGGTGCTTAACAATAAAGGTTGTTCCAAAAGAGATAAGAAAAGGACGGAATTCACTCATCATTCTGGTTGCTTGGGACTCATAGGAATGCTTGTGTCTTTAGGGTGCTAGTCATTGTGTTCAAAGAGTTTTAGCTGTAGTTTCTGAAGAGTGTTTGTTGTGGTGTTGGGCTGGAGCTAAAGGCTCTGCCTCTCCTCTGTTGTTTTTATTCTCTTAATGAAATGAAACGCAGCTCTCCTGCGTTGTTCGAGAAAAATGGGAGGTGCCTTCAAATCAATATGTATATTTGGTACCTTCCATTTTTTTTTCTCAAACAACTCAGGTGGTTCTCCCTAAATGGCGTTACCTAGACAAAGTGGGGGGTTCTGGACAAGAAGTGCATATTTAACGTAGTTGATCTAGTAGAAAAGAGTGTGTTGATTTAGATGAAAGAGTGTGTTTGCACTGCTTCACTTTTTGTTTACAATAAAAATGTCTCATGCATCAGCGGGGCTTGTGAAGAATCCAGCCAAATTGTGGAGAAAGGAAGAACAATAGCTGATGCTGCATGTGAAAATGTAAGTTTTATATTATCTGTTTATTTTGCTCTACTTTTCTTTGGGGCTTAAAAGTTTTCAAGCACTATGAGATATGGAGTATATTGGGATATCTCTATGGTAGATTAAGATCGTTTGTAACCCTGACTTGCCTTAGCTCTAAGTGTTAGAGGTAAACACAGAGTTATGTGAGCCAGGGGCAACTAGGCCGACTGCCTTTGGCATTATATAGATAGGATTGCATTTAATACATAACAGCTCATAGAGCTCAAGTTCCAACTAATTACCTTGGCAGCCGAACAACACATGGCCTGCCCAAGGACTTAATGACATTGATTAACTAACAACTTAATTGCACTAAATGTGCCTGGGAAGCAGGGCTTACAGCTACAGTTCTCCCCCTAAGACCTGCTTCAACCCTTCTTGATCTGCTTGATCCCAATTCTGCTTCTCATCTCTTCTAACTTAGCCTTGCCTAGAGCTTTAGTTAGAATATCAGCCAACTGATCAGCAGTTGGAATGTATTCAGTTCTGATGCTTCCTTCCTCCACACAATCTCTGATGAAATGGTGTTTGATCTTGATGTGTTTGCTCCTGTCATGAAAGACAGGATTCTTGGCTAGTGCTAGAGCAGATTTGTTGTCCACTCTAATTTCCACCACTTCTACTCTTCTTCCCAACAGTTGTGCCAACAGCCTAGACAGCCACAAGGCTTGAGTTGCAGCTGTGGTCATTGCCACATACTTAGCCTCACAACTTGAGAGAGCCACAACTCTCTGCTTGAGTGACTGCCAACTGATCAGACTTGATCCAAAGAAGAACAAGCACCCTGTTGTGCTTTTACTTGTATCAACATCTCCTGCCAGATCTGAATCACTGTACCCAACAACACTTGCTTTGCCTGCTGTCTTAGTATAGCAGAGACCATGATCAATGGAACCAGCCACATACCTCAAGATTCTCTTCACAGCCTGAAAGTGCTCATTTGTTAGTCTTTCCAGAAATCTGCTCACATACCCAACAGCAAAGGCCAGATCTGGTCTGGTGTGCACCAGATACCTCAGACTACCAACTAGTCTTTTGTATAGGGTTGGATCAACCTCTTTTGCAGTGCTTTCCTTGCTCAGTTTCAGCCTTTCTTCCATGGGAGTGGTGGCTGGATTGCAATCAGCCATGCCACCAGGTTCCAAAATCTTCTTGGCATAATGAGTTTGTTTCAGAGTAATGCTTCCCTCTGACTGCTTTACTTCAACTCCAAGGTAGAAGGATAGAGGACCCAAGTCACTCATGTCAAAAGTTTGCTTCATCTTACCTTTGAATGCTTCAATTCTCTGCTTACTAACTCCTGTGATGATCAAATCATCAACATAAACACCAATCACTAGCAGAGACTCTCCTTCTCCTTTCCTGTACATAGCAGCCTCATATGCATTCTGCTCAAAACCCATCTTCTTCAGAGTTTGGTCAAGCTTGGCATTCCATGCCCTAGGAGCTTGCCTTAAGCCATACAAGGCTTTGTGTAATCTGTACACTTTCTTCTCCTCTCCTGGAATTTCAAAGCCTGGAGGCTGAGCAACATACACTTCCTCCTGAAGATCTCCATTAAGGAAGGCAGATTTCACATCCATATGATGCACTGTCCAGCCCTCTTGGGCAGCTAGAGCAAGTAGCAACCGTACTGACTCCATTCTTGCCACTGGTGCAAAGGCATCCTCATAATCAATACCTTCCTGCTGAACAAATCCTCGGGCCACAAGCCTAGCTTTGTGCCTGATTACTTCTCCATGCTCATCTCTTTTCAATTTGAATACCCACTTCAAAGAAATTGGTCTATGACCAGAACAGAGAGGGACAAGCTCCCAAGTCCCATTCTTCTCCACTGATCTCAGTTCTTTTTCCATTGCTTCTTGCCACTTAGGATCATCCTTTGCTTCTTCATAACTGGTTGGCTCACCAGAATGGGTGAGATTCAACTCAGCCAATGCTCTTTCCACTGGTGGGGGTGTTGGTTGATCACCAATTATCTCATGGATCTTTCTATAGCGAAGCTCTTCTCCACCATGGAATGCATCCACCCTCTCCTCATCATTCTCCAAAGGAGTTACATGCTCCACTTGTGGGCTGGCTGGAGCTGGTGGTGGTGTAGGCGTTCTGGGTGACTCAGGCACCTCTTCTCCTGCATCAAGCACCGGTTCTGCTGCTGGGAAACCTTCAGGTGAGACAGAATGGGGCTGGGGAGATGGATGTGACTGCACTGAACTCCCAGCTACAGGAACTTCTTCCTCCCAGGGAAAATCCACCACAAAATCACTGCCAACTGCTCCTGACATACCTGCTGCTGGTGAGTTCCAATCCCATCCTCTACCTTCATCAAAAACCACATCCCGGCTGACACGTACACGCTGTGTCACGGGATCAAACACACGATAAGCTTTGGCTCCTTCAGCATAGCCAATAAACACCCCAGCTTCACCACGATCATCAAGCTTCCGGAGTTGAGATAACCGGCGAGTGTATGCCACACATCCAAATACCTTTAAGTGGCCAACAGTGGGTGCTTGGCCATGCCATGCTTCATAGGGAGTCACATCACCTAGAGCTTTTGTCGGTGACCGATTCAGAATATGCACAGCAGTCATCACTGCCTCCCCCCAAAACTTGGCTGGCATCTGGCGCTGCTTGAGCAAAGCACGTGCCATGGCCACCACGGTTTGATTTCTGCGCTCCACCACGCCATTCTGCTGTGGTGAATGAGGAGCACTGTAATGCCTTTTGACTCCTTCATCGGCACAATAAGCTGCAAATTCTGCAACAGTGAACTCTCCTCCATTATCTGTGCGCAGAACTTTCAGTTTACGCCCACTCTCCACCTCTGCAGCAGCCTTCACCTTCTTGATAGCATCTGCTGCAGCATCCTTAGATGGCAGCAGCACCGCCCACATGAATCGTGTAGCATCATCTACAAGCAGCAGGATATAGCGATTACCTGCCGAAGTTGTTGGTGTAACTGGCCCACAGAGATCACCATGCACCAATTCAAGGTGATCCTGAGCACGATATGTTGCTGCAGCCGGAAATGATCGCCTCCTCTGTTTGGTGGTGACACAAGTGTCACACACTTGCTCAACATGATCGATCTTTGGCATTCCTCTTGCCATTTCTTCCTTGCTAAGCCTCCGCAGGGCCTCAAAGTTCAGATGCCCGAAGCGTTCATGCCATTGCCACGCCTCCTCATCCTTGCGCGCAGCAAGACAGAATGGCTGTGCAGCTTCCAGATGCAGAATATACAACCGGTTCCTTTCCCGACGTACCTTGGCAATCAATCGGCGGCTCCTATCCCAGATACGCAGCACACCATTATCAATTTCCACCTTCGATCCTCCTTCGTCCAATTGCCCCAAACTGATGATTGAGTTCTTCAAAGCAGGGATGTAATAAACCCCGTGAAAAACCCTCTGTTCTCCAGTTTTGGCCTGGAAGACCACTGACCCAACTCCCTTGATTTCGACCTTTGATGCGTCCCCGAACCGGACTGTCCCTCGGACATCAGTGTTCAGCTCAGCAAACGACTCTTGACGCCCAGTCATATGGTGCGTCGCGCCGGAGTCTAGGTACCATCCGCCATCAACCTCTTCATCATCTGCTCCCAGATAGGCACGCGCACGCGGTTCAGAGAACTCAACGCGCTGTGCTGTGTAGTTGAGCTCCGGCGTGCTCTATAACAACTCTATGAAACCGTGAGTCAGGAACAGGGCTGCATCTTCCTCACACTCAGCAAACTGAGCACGCCCTTCATGTCCTCCTTGCTGCCCAGCTTGGTTACCGCCGCCACGGCCTCCTCCACGGTTTCCGCCGCCGTGTCCCCCCCGATTTCTTCCCCTGCCACCGCTCTCTGCTCCATCACGGCGCGGCTGGGGGCATTCTCGCGCCCAATGCCCCTCCTGATGGCAATTGAGGCAAGTATTGGGGCCAACACGGCCCGCGCTATTACCTTCTCCACGGCCAGCACCTCTGCCCCGTCCACGTCCACCACCGCGGCCGCGTCTGCCGCCGCCGCCGCGCTGGTTCTTGAACCCAGAACCGCCGGCTTCATCTGCGCCCTTGCTCTCCTTCAAACGCGCACGCCACTGCTCCTCAGTGTACAACAGCTTACCGTTGATAGACACCGGCTCTGTCACAGCTTGCGCTTCACGGTCATCTACCGCCTTAAGCCTTCCTGTCACCTCTTCAAGCGTGAGCGCCTCGAAGTCGAGGAACTGCTCAATGGCGACGACAATCTGCGCGTACTTAGCCGGCACCGTGCGCAGAAACTTCTCCACGACACGCGCCTCATCGATGTCCCTGTCTCCATGAAGAACAAGCTGCTGGTGCAGAGTTGACAGCCGCAGGGCGAAATCCTCCACCGGCTCGCCAGGCTTGACGTCAATGTTCTCCCACTCCCGACGCAGCCGCTGCAACGTCGCTCGGCGGACCCTGTCCACACCGATACGAGTCGCAGCGATGGCATCCCATGCCTCCTTTGCTGTTGCCTTGTCGAGGAGCGGGAGCCCCAACTCCTTGGGCACAGCAGCGACGATCACCTCCAGAGCTCGCCTGTCGTCGCGAAACTGCACTGGGCCTCCTTCGACAGCTTCCCAGAGGTCGCGCGCCTGCATCCTGAGCTTCATCGTCTGGCTCCACTCATAATAATTGGTCTTGTCCAGCATTGGCCATGATGTGCCGCTGTCGGAGTCGCGGTAGACCACCCTGCCTTGCGGCGTCTCATAGCGACCGCCGCCACGACGCCTTCGGTCACGCAGTGGTGACTGCGAACGACGCCTGTCCCGCGGTGGAGTCCTCTGGCTCTTCAGTTCCTCCTCTTCTTCTTCCTCCTCCTCCTCCTCATCTCCCTTCTCCGCTGCTATCTCCGCCCGCAGCTCCTGCGCTGTCCTGGCCGCTGCCTCCGCGGCTGCTGCAGCCTGCTGTGCCGCCTTGACAGCCAGCGCCGCCGCCTCCTCTGCTGCCTTCAGCCGCGCAGCCCTGCTTGAGGGGTCGCCCAGCTCTCCCTCAGCAGCTCCCTTGGCCTTCCTAGCCCGGCGCTCAGAGGAGGTTGACGCCATGGAGAAGATGAGAAGGTGAGAAGGTGTCTAACCTAGGCTCTGATACCAATTGTTAGAGGTAAACACAGAGTTATGTGAGCCAGGGGCAACTACCCAGGCCGACTGCCTTTGGCATTATATAGATAGGATTGCATTTAATACATAACAGCTCATAGAGCTCAAGTTCCAACTAATTACCTTGGCAGCCGAACAACACATGGCCTGCCCAAGGACTTAATGACATTGATTAACTAACAACTTAATTGCACTAAATGTGCCTGGGAAGCAGGGCTTACAGCTACACTAAGATAGGCTTCCTCCCCCCTAAGCAATGTACTATCTAATCTGCATGGGGCTCAGCAATATGCACCAACAATTCCACCAAATCTAATCTGCAAAGCCAATTTGTTTTTCCCATCTCCTGAGTGTCATTTTATTAAGAGAGATTGAATATTTGTTTTCAGTATTCCCAAAGTAACAACAATTGACCACATTTTCTTGCTAATATTGTTGGCTATATAACTCGAGTGTCACTTATTGGGCATTTTTATACTAAATTCTACAGTTATTTTTTTTTTCCAAAGAGTGCAAACTTTGCTAGGTTTCTTTGTAGATTTCTATTGATTCCAGTTTGAACAGGAGCTTCACAAACAACTATTGATGATTACTGAAGAGCGCAAATGTTTACTCTCTGAGACACAGCAGCTGAGATTCTTGGTTGCTGAAGCAGAGGTTTTGAAAGAGAATTGTGACAGAAAGGCAAGTTAGCTTTATTTGTTACTAACCACAAGTTACCTCAGTAATACTAACTTGTTCTTTTTTGTTGCTTTTTCTTTATGTAGTTAATACGTGCCAAAGATACAATAGATAAGTTGAGCTCTAGGATATCTGTCATGGAAGTCAATAGGAAAAATGTAAGCACTGCTTAACTCATTGTTGTCTGCGTCTACCTCCATTCCAAACTTAGGGAAGTTTGACTTAGGAAAAAAAACTAAAATGTCCTACATTTTGGTACAAAGGGAATATTAGTTAAGGTGATAATGAGTTTTGATTTCATTTAACGTTGCTATAAAAAGAGCATCTCCATGTTTTATTGCTCTTGTCACATTTTTATAATAACATGAGTGTTTTTTTATCATATCTTCAAATGCTATCTTCATTAGTCGAACATAAAGTTCTGAACATGAAGATATTAATTTTGGATCAAAATTTAAATTGTTCTACCGAGATCCTTTTAAGATATAATTTTTTATCTGTATAATTTCCAAAAGAACTTAAATCGCTTTTCCCAGGAAAACTTCTCAAAAATCTTGCAGTGCATTTAACCCAAAGGGAGTGGATGCATTAGAAATAGTGAATCACATGCCCAATCAATTCAACCCAACAGCCTAAGCTGATGAGGAAGGTGGCCAATTCAAACATGGAAATATTACTTGGCTGCAGTTAACTTATTTAATTGTGTTTGGTCTGAAGTGCTGCACTCTTGATATTGTATTGAGTTTCATGTACAAGCAGTTCGTCCCATGGGGAGAGTGGCCAATTCATTTTATATTTCAACAAGAAAGACACACAACTGTGGATTTCATTTTATATTTCAACAAGAAAGACACCCAACAGTGGGTTCCTATCTATTGCTTAATAGAATGACATAGTTCTCCTGTGTTCGATTGCGGCATCTTGCTAAAGTTCAAAATCAGTTTTCTGTGGCGTAGTTTCAGTAACTGGCCAGTTGTGGAAGTGCAATTTCATAGCATGCTCGTGTGTACAGGATGCTGTGGCTAATAACAAAGAGAAGACAAAGCTTCGCATGGAGATTCGATCGCTGCGCCCACAACTTGATGCCCATCGTGGTTGGCTCAAAGAAGCTATAGATGAGATGAAGACCATGGATGCGAAATACCAAGAAGCATGCACCATGCTGAAGAAGGAGCTTTCTCAGAATGCTCGCGAGGTTCTGAGGCTGAGAGGGATGCTTAAAGAATCACAGAGCGCATCAAACTGAGCTTATAAAGCTTATAAATTTCTCATATCTATTTTTTCAGAAAAAAAAAAAGTTCTCATATCTTTTGCACAGCTGAGGTAGCAGAAATGCAAATATGTCGTCGGCCCAATGGAAGCACCCGCTGTTGCGTTTGTACGCTTCGGGCCTTCCTAGCCTAGTGCCGTGGACCCGTGGTACACTGGCTTTCTTTCAGGTAGGGTGCGGTTCCACGCGTCAGCTACTTGTAATTCCAAAGCGCTGGCGCTACTGTAAATAATCCTGATGTACAGTACTTTGCTAGGAGTACAATGCTAGAGTTATGTATGTGGCTGCGGGTGCATTTTGCTCTCCTAAGTGTACCATTTTCTTTCTGTTTAGTCCATAGTGTAACAACTAGTACGATGAGTAGCAGGAAGATTGATTTCTGGATTCCATGTATTGTATGCGCACAAGGTTGAGCTTGAGTTTTCTAGAGGTTAATCGACCATATGAGTTGGACTAAATATGGAGTCATGCATCCATCCTGATGTCTTGCACCGAGGCTCATCTCGCATAGATGAGCTCTTGACTTGAGTAATCAGCAGAAATGCGTATCTTGTATTTGTTTAACAGTGCCAAGGAAATAATCGTCGTAGAGCGTTCTGAAGCTGCAGTTCATTGTGGGCATTGTTGTTTGGTTCTCGTGTGGAGGGGGTCAAAGCAAAGCTGTCTTTGTATTATAGGACTATCTGGTAGGATTAGAAAGCTTGTCGGAAACCAGGCCCATCTTGACCGACGATGATGAAACTGCACTCCCTCCATTGTGTCCCAACTCCCGTTGCCAGCCTTGGGAGCAGGGCAGCAGCAGATACCAGAAGGAGACAATCTTTGCGCCTTGGGACGACACGCACACGCCTGGTGACCACGCTTATCCAATCACCTCTCTTGGCCTGCTCGCTGCTCCTCAATGATCCTCCCATCTGGCGAAGAGAAAGGGCCGGGCAGGGTGAGAGAGACGAACGGAGTGGTGCCACGCCTGCCGGCGGTAAGCGCGCGCGTGGGGCGGACGGCCATGATGCGCGCAATCACGAACGCATGCGTCCCTTCGGGCTGCGGCCGTGTCTGTGCTCGGATCACTGTATCCTCAGCAGGTTTTCAGCGGCGAGAGGCGCGCAATCATGGGCGGCGTCAGGTCGCCAGGGACCGCACGTACTGCACGGCACGGGCACACCAGCACAAGGCGCACATCACGCTGCCCCGCGCGATCCCGGCCATCCGATACGGCGTCGGCGGCCGCGATCTAGCTGGACGGGGAAACTGAACCGGATCGTGCAGATCGTGCACGGGATCGGCTGAGGTTGACACGCGGGCCCTCTCTCCGAGTCCCAGCGGCACTGGCACCTCGCCTGCCGGGCCCGCGTGCCTGCACCAATACCAACGACGCAGTTCGCACGTGGGACTGCTTGCTGTGCTGGTGCTCAGTAGCGCACACTACACTACTGTAGTACTAGCATTGGCATTCGATCGATGATGACTGAAAAATTTTGCGAGATTCCAAGGCGGCGATCCAGCAATCTGAGTGGGTGCGAATGCGATGCACGCATGATTGCGCATGATGCGGCGGCAGGCTCCCTCCTACGTCTTGTTCCAGGAACCCGTGAAGGCGACGACGATCATGATTCATGAGCCGCATCGATCGGTCTGGCCTCGAGTTCGAGCCCTAGCTTGACCGCCCCGGCGACCGGAGTACGTAGTAGCAACAAGTTTCGCGCCGGCCGGCTGGCAACGGCAATGATTTGCCGTGGCGTGGCAAGGCCGGTGTTGGATGGACGCAGGCGCTGTCATGCGGACGCCTAGCACGCAGGTCAGGCGACGGGGATCCTGATCCTTGGGACGGCACGGGACACGGGACATCTCGGTGCTCGATGTCCGATCCACCCCGAGACATGCGGCGCTGTCCTGCACACCGAGACGTGCACCGATGCACGTCGATCGGCCGTAGAAGCATGCACGAGCCCGTACGACGTGCTGTCTAGACTAGTCTCGACGACACTCGACAGAGGAGGTCGACGGGTCCCCGGCCGCCGCCTGCCAGGTCCACGGTCTACACCGCACGGCACGTGTGAGCACAGCGCCCACCGCCGGCGACGGTCACCTCCCACCCGCTGCATGTACCGCGCCCCACGGACCACGGGCACCCCATCTTCTCCCCGTGTCACCGGGGCCAGCTAGCCCGTGGTGACCGGTCGCCGACACGGGACAGCCCCAGCGACGCCCGCCACACGTGTGGCTGGGGCCTGGGACTGGGGATGGATGACGGTAGGTGAAGTGCCATGTCTGTTCACTTTCATTCATCGACCGATCGCGCTTTGCTAGCTTTCACTGTGCATGATCAAGCTGCACTACCTGATGAGAAATCCAAAATGGACTGTCGCGTGTGCCGATCTGCTAACGGACGTCATGGTCTCGCCGTGACTCACTGACTCTGTTCTACAGATGGTCTCAAGCTCGGCTAAAAATCAGAGGAGGCACCAATGCGTAGTGCCGTAGTCCTAAGGTATTTTTCAGTTTGGATTTGAGTTGTGGATCCCCTTTCGAAATGCAGAAAATGTTCTTCAGATTATTCGAAAGGTAATCTATCGAGAACAAAACGACCCTCGTTAAAGCAGAAACGACGATCCCCTGCCGATGGACAGCAGTCACAGTGCGGGTGGGGGCAACATTCTGCTGGCACGTCGTCCAGATCGGAGCCTAGATTCTAGAGAGGTGGCAGCCACAGCCCACAGGCTGCTGAGGTGAGGTCCCCGGCCGGCCGGCCGGCTTGCGTTGCCGGCGTGATCAAGCAGGACTGCAGGGTCCCGTCAATGTCCATCCAGCAGTTGCTTTCCTTCCTATAGGATGGGATCATGGAGCCGTCCCCGTCCAGCAAGCGGCCGGGCGCGTGCGTGACCACCAACCTCGGCTTCTCCTTGTCCCGGCCGGCCGGCTGTGAACTCCCAGCCAGCTCCTAGGATCTAGCTAGCCAGCGGCTTGGCTGCCTGCCTGCACCGCTCTGTGGTGTTTAGCACAAGCCGGCCGCGCTTTAGGGTAGCAGCATATAGGAGGACATCATCGGTCGATGTGTGTGGTGTGGGCTTGAGGGGCACAGCTTTTACTGGGCACAAGTGCCCGTGCCCGGTGAGGTCGCTCTCCGTCTACAATGCATGAGCAATCGAGTCGAGCTGGAGGCCGCCGTCTCTAGCTAGGGTTAGGTCGCCATGTCTGAGACATAGCATCTTTCCGCTAGTAGGGGTGCACAGCGCAGCTGGCCTGATGTGCCACTTCGAGATTCGGTTGGAACGGCTAGGAAAAAAGGTGGGGCCTGGCTCGATCTTGTAACATGCATGAGAGGATAATATCGGATGTACTAATACTGTTTAATGACATCGATAATCTCAGATGAATCTTGTCCAAATCAGCTGTTGTGCCCAGTTTCCAAGCGTTTCCGCTTGGCGCTTGTCATTTTCTACTTGCGCGACTACTTGACATCACCCGGGGCTCTTCTCTGCATTTTTGCTTGGCACAGTTACTGCTGGTTGAGCTGATTATTGAGATCGCGACGGCAGCACAGCGTTCGATCTGTCTCTTCCGTTCCGTTCCTCTACGGCTGCGCAGCTCATAAGTAAGCCATCCCGTCATACGTAACGTAGTCAAGTCACGTCCCCTTTCCCCGGCGCCGGCCGGCAGCCTGAGAGCCCGCTCAGGAAACGCGACGGAACCGTCTCTGCCTCTGCGGTGGGCGTGGCGATCGCCGGATCGGATGATCTCATCTTGGCGCTTGCCACGTACAGTACGTACCGCCGGCATCGCCTCTGCGTTGCGTGCACCGCCCAGTGCCATTTATGGCCTGCTATCTGGCTGCCGTCTACGCCAAGCAAACTACTACTGCGGGGCTGCTGCGGCCCTCAACTGCGGGCAGGACCTTGTTGAGCGCTCCGAGGCAGGCAGGCAAGCGTCGGGGCCGCCGACGAGCGAATCCGAGGAGGACGGCTGACGAGCGCGCGTGTGCCTGCCGTCATGCCAGCTGCTGCGTCGATCGGTGGTTCACTGGCCCCCATCGTTAACAACAGAGAGGATCGGATCTGAGCCGAGGATTCCTTGCAAATCCTCAGTTCCACTCGCCGCCGCGTTGGTATGCTGCATGCCACCGCTTCCCGTGCAGCATGCACCCGTGCTATCGATCACAGCGCAGCATCTACTCGATCTTTAGTTCGCTAATTCGGCGGCCCGATTCTGCGTTTGTACGGTGCGCGCATCAAATCAGCGCACTGCAGCATTTTTATTTGTATTTGATAAAAATTATCTAAATTTTGACTAATTAGACTTAAAATATTCGTCTCGCAAAGTAAACAAAGTTGTACAATTAGTTTTTGATTTCATCTATATTTAATACTCCATGCATGTGCCTGTATTTTGATGTGACGAGAAATAAAAATTCTACATAGTAAATTTGATGACAAATTTAGAGAACTAAACAAGGCCATGGTGATCAACATGCATGGCATGCCCACGCATATTAGCGTGGCAGCAAGCAATGGGCCATGCCCCCATGCAACGGGCCAGGAGGAATATTTTATGTCCGGATGTATCGCTGTCGTCTCGTTCGGATTTTATTCAATTTTATCATCCTTGTCGATTAACAGGTCAAATCGACTGGCACGCTTCGGATATCAATTTTGGGTATTAGCCCGTTGTGTTTGCAGATAAAATTTTACATCAACACATCTTTTGGCACGCTCGGTGGGACAAAGTCAACAGATTTATCATGAAGAATCCTGCTGATATCAATCCAGAGAACATCATCGAGATATCAGAGTCAGATCTCAAGGAGGATCAGAAGCTAGCCATGAAAAAAGTTATGGAGGATTACAGGCAGCTCTGCTTGAAGTCTTTCAGCAAGAGTAGGGGTGGAGAAGTCATCCAAAAGCAAGATCTGCCGTTGCCTCGGCAGGTAACCTTTGACTCCAACCCTGGTAAATTACAGGAGATGATTAATTCTGCATTAAATCAAGCTTTGATCAACCACTCCACCGTGCTGTCCAATACTGTTTACAATGCTGTTGTGCAAACATTAAGAGAAGGACAAGCACCAGGTTATGTCGGGCCGGCATATCATCAGCCAGGATCGGCATCTATCAGTACTCCATCGGCAACTCCAGCCGTTGAGAGTATGGAAGCGCCTACTCCTTCAGTTATATCAGGGCCATCTATCATTGAAGCCACGCCGATAGGATCGGATCCAACTGTAACAACCCAAAAATTTGATCTACAAAATTTTTTTTTCGACAAAACCCTGAGTGATGTGGTGCGACATGTCATCATCTACCCCTTACATATGCATCAACCCTAGCATGTCATGCATGACATTCACATGTTGCAAATTAATTAACATCTCATAACAATGCTCTATGATCACATGTTACAATTTAATGTTTCAATAGTTCAATCATCATGTTGCATTAAAAGAGTGAGTTGGATTTTTATTTGGTTTATGTGTTGATTATTAAAAATGACAACATAATATTTATTTTTACAAATAAATATTAAGGAAATAATACCCTAGAAGTATTTGAGCCATGTATGCTCACTATTCTGTTGCACAAAATAAGCACACCATATATATATATATAAGTATATATAAAAATATATTTAAAAATGAAAAAGGAAAAGAAAAGGAGGAGGCCGGCCCGAGCAGCCCCGTCGACCCGGCCTGCGCGCGCTCGCCCGCGCACGCCGCTCGACCCTGCGCTCGCCGCTCGAACCCCCTGCTCACCGCTCGACCCCGCGCTGCGTGGCCCAACCAGGCCGACGGCCCAGCA
>CM041630.1:42998534-43028955 GCA_023333625.1 Bothriochloa decipiens | reverse complement strand
CCCCGCGCTGCGTGGCCCAACCAGGCCGACGGCCCAGCAAGAGCCGCGCATGTCCGCGCGCCGCACCGAGCCTCTGTTGCCGATGAGTCGCTGACGATGGGGCCCCGAAGTGGGACCCACGTGTCATCACGCCCGCTGAGGTCACCCGACCGGCCGCGCGTGCTCGCGTCAGCACTGTTCCCCGGCGTCGCTCCTAAGCAACCTCCCTCGACCGCTCGATCCAGTGTCGCCCCGCATCGACGCGCGCCCGCAAGCCACCTGGACCGACCAGCCCGCGTAAAGTTCCCACGGCCGCAGGCAATATTCTCCGCGCGCACACGCGCACCTGCGCTGTCGCCGCAGTGGAACGCTGCCGCCGTAAAGAACTTCGACACCCAGCGTTACCTAGTCCCCTCTCACTGTTCTCTGGACCCAGATCGAGCCTCAGCTGCTGACTTGGACACCCCTTGGCCGCTCGATCAAGCAGAGCCGTGATCGACCGTCCGTCGGCTACCTACCACCGCGTCCGCCCTATAAAGCAAGCACCCCGGCACCCTAGGGTTCCCAGGCCACCGCCGCCGCTCTGGTGGAACCCCATTCTTCCTTGCCAGCCTCGATTGGAGAAGAGCTGAAGGGGAAGAAAGGAGTCGGGGAAGAAGAAGAAGCCGCCGCCGGAGTTGGGGAGGAAGACCGTCGACTCGGAGCCGCCGCCGCTGCTTCGAGAGCAGGAAGGAGGAGCAGTACCGCGAGCCGGAGCCGCTTGGACTTGTACCGCACCTCCATCCTCTTCTACCGTCGGTGAGCACCGCCATCGCCGCTCTCTCGAACCCTCCGCCGTGCTGTTGGCCATGGCGCTCCGCCGTGAGCGCGTAGGCCCAGGTCACTACCGACCTCACTGGACACACCTGCACACACACACGAGACTAGCCGAGCCTCTTGGACCACGGCATCGGGAGGATGCCGGAACGGAAGCCGCCCAGTTCATCGCCGCGTGCCAAGCGCCGCCGTGGCGAGATCACCCAGTCGCCTTTCTGTTGAGCCTCGACCTCCGTTGTTTCTGGATCCGCGCTCGCCTTGATGAGACGGACCCCGTGCACACCCTAGCTCCGCGTTTGCCTCGCCAGAGCACCGACCCGAACCACCTTGTCGTCGACGTGTCAGTACGTTGCCGCTCCAGAACGCCGCCGTTCACCGTCGTTTCCTGCCACCATCGACCACCCTCGAGGAGCAGGAAGAAGTCGGGAAGCTCCGCCGTGACGAGCTGCATCGAGTGGGCAAGATGGAGACCGTGGACCCTCTCGGAGTGCCGTTGCCGTGCACCGAGGACCTGACGAAGCTCCACCGTGGGAGTTGCTGCATGCGCGGACTCCGCCGTGTGTTTTGGTCACCGCCGGCACCTCGAGCAGGCGTTGCGTGACTCCAACCGTCCATCGACGCCACCAATTGGAGCTGTAGTGACTCGATGTGAAGTGTACATCGAGCACCGTCGCCATCGAGCCACCGTCTGCCGTCGAGCTCGACACGGAAGTGAAGCTGTCGCCCTGAAGCCCATCGACGTGACTGTCGTGAAGTCCCGAAACCGATGGGCGGGTTAATGGCACCGAAGATCCTTTGTGGCACCAGGAATCGAGGGTTCTTCCGCCGTCGATCGCCGAGGAGGAACTCCGCGTTCGAGCCGATCTCGTCCGAGATGGATCACGCGCTCGAGCTGAACCTCGAGTTCGACCCTTCGATACACCGACCCTCGAGTTTGACCCTTCTAAGAACCGACCCTCGAGTTTGACCCGTCGGAGGACAGACCCTCGAGTTTGACACCTCGACGCGTCGAATCTCGAGTTCTACCCCTCGAGCACCGTCACCCTCGAGCCGCTGTCCGCCATAAAGCACGTCGCCGGGACCAAGCCCCCGACTTGATGACCACCTTCGTGTTCGCCTTGGCGACCCGAGGACGATGCACGGGTTAGCGAAGTCTTGGAGCAGCCCTCGCCGGATCTTTAACCCCGTCGTAACCAGCCGAGCCCCGCTGTCGAAGCAGAGCAGTTTTCCGTCTTCGAGACAGTACCCTCGAGACCTAACCCTTGAGACCGTAACCTCCTCGAGACCGTATCCCTCGAGACCGAGACGTAACCCCTCGAGAGCATACTCCTCGCGAGCGTATCCTCGAGACCGTAACCCTGAGACCGTATCCTCGAGACCGTAACCGTCGAGACCGTAACCCCTCGAGGTCTAACCCTCGAGACAGTACCCCTCGAGAGCATACCCCTCGAGATCGTAACCTTGAGATCGTAACCCCTCGAGCCCTTGTTCTTTTCAGAAAATGGTTAAATCTTTGAAAATTCATATCTTTTTCATACGAGTTCAGAAAATTATGATCCACATATCCAAATTTTCTATAAATCGAGCCCTATCTATCTAGGCTATGTTTGAGTGTATTTGGATCTTCTATTTTGCATTCGTTCTTTGTGCTAATCTATAGGGGTCGCTTCCGCGACCGTTAAATCTCGTTACAGGCTCGAGCGAGGACAAGCTTGACGACAGTGACTACCAGGAGAAGTCCGACAGCTACGTCAGTGAAGGTGCCACACACCATCCAACCTCGTAGATCCCATTACGCATGGCAATTATAGTATGGCTAGTGCTTTAAATTCATGTTGCTTTAATGCTATGCCTGTGCTAGGACTGCATGATAGAGTATTTATTTGATGAGCCCTACCTTGTTGTAAACTATCACCTGCTTACCCGCTGTTATGATAGCCACCCGCTTATCTGCTATACTTATAATTTCTATACTTCACTCGCTTACATTTTGATGCGACGTGATGAACCCGGGAAAGGCCTGGAGGGTGCCAGGCTGGATGTGTGAGTTGATGTTTCAGATGAGCATGTGAGCTAATGATGTTATATCCGGGTTTGGGGTGGAGCTTATGGCAGGGAGTAGGGTGAGGGTTGAGTCGATCGAGCCGGGATCTACGACGAGCTTTTGGAGCAAGTCTTGCCAGGGAATGGTTCTGGACATTCCCATGAGAGGAGCCTGTGGCGGGCTAACTGAGATGTGATGGTGGTCCTTGGGTGTGATCCTCGGAAAGGTAGAGCCCGGGATGAAGGTGCCGTGGTAGCACGTTAAAGATAAACCCTGATGAAGATATCCCGGTTTGGTCAAATCTAGGAACTGTTGCGCTGGTATCCGGACCTAGGAATCTCTTGCTTTCCACTCGCTCTCCATGGGGGGGAGACGACCGAACCGCTGGATAGGTCGATGCCACTACTGCTAGGCGAGAAGTGATAGGAAGGTATATGCATGGGATGGAGCTAACACCCTACCGAGACGATCATGGCACCCCCTTCGGGAGTGGGTACATGGCATGGCATCCTCTTCGGGAGTGGATACATGCTCTCTTCATAGTTCCAGTGATCCAGTGCTGGATGGTAGAGTGGCATCGCCTATGGAAGTAGGCGCCCGGAATCTGCCTAGGTGCGCGCGTGCATCGATGATGGTTATCTGGTGGATTAGTGAAACCTCTGCAGAGTGTATGGTTGATCGATCGATACATATGCCGAATCTTCGGCTATGGACCTTTCCTATGTTTCGCATGCACCGGACTAGTGAGTGGAGTGTTCTACCTTCCTCTGAGTGTGTTTTCCGGTCGTGAGCCAGTTTGAGGGCTGCGGGCCGCTGAGGCAAGCCAAGAGGGAGTTGGCTTGTCGACCAGAGTCTGAGAGGGTGTTGGAGATGAGATGAGATGATGCTACCGATATGGTTGGAGATAGATGAAGGGAATGGGTTTGTGTTTAAAACTTGTTTATTATACTTTTGTTTTATATACTTGAACATTGCACAGGAAAACCTAGCCTTTATAGGTTCCTTTTGAGATACCCTTATTTTTGCACCCACTTCCACAAAGCAATGCATAGGGTGGGAGTGTGGCCAGTACAAATCGTACTGAAAATTTGGTTTCAGGTTCAAGGAGTGAGTACTCATCTGGGGAGTACAGCAATTGAGGGTTTCGTGCCTACGCTCAAGTTGGAGAGAAGAAGATAGCTTTCGCACCTCAAGCTTTTATTGTTATGCTGCATGAACTCTGATTTCGCCCTGTGGTGATGTAATAAGTTATTGTAACTCCCTCTATTTGCACTCTTTTGTTCGATGTATGGTTTATGGATTCAACTGTTATCGGGTAATGTGATTTAAATGGTCATATTACACTCCGACACTGTGGATTTCCCTTCGCGGAAATCAAGGTCGTTTCACCAACGTCTCAGGAGAGGCCTAGTACTCAGTTGAGCACAGATCTATCGGCATCGGCAATATCAGGTCCTTCAGTCCAACATAATCAAATTGTTGCCAATTGGTGGGGATACGGGATGCCTCCAGGTCCATCTACTGCCAACTCTGTGAAAGGATCAAGATGCCCAAGAGGGGGGGTGAATTGGGCTAATTCTAAAATTTCTTACGGAATTAAAACCTATTAGCCCATTTCACCCTATGTGCCTATGTGTGTTTCTAAGGATTCTATCGAGAAAAGTTTTGCACCCTAGTTCCAATCCTAATCTAGCATGGCAATTCTAAGAATGTAAATTGCGGAAATGTAAATGCTAGAAAGTAAATGCGGAAAGTAAAGGAGCAAGGAACACGGTGATGTTTTCCCGAGGTATCGGAGAGTCGCCACTCTCCACTAGTCCTCGTTGGAGCACCCGCGCAAGGGTATAGCTCCCCCTTGATCCGCGCAAGGACCAAGTGCTCTCTCCGGGCTGATTCTTTGACACTCCGTCGCGGTGAATCGCCGAAACCGCTCACAACTTGAGTTGGGCCATCCACAAGCTCCGCCGGATGATCACCAAACTCTCAACCACCACCAAGCCGTCTAGGTGATGGCGATCACCAAGAGTAAAAAGCACAAGCTCTCACTCGACCTCGCAAAGCCTAATGAGACGATGGATGCACACTTGCTACTCTTGATTCACTAATGAGTGCTAATCAATGGATTCTCAAATCACTAGCACCTCACTAGGGCTCTTACTCTCTTTGGACACTAAAGAGGTTGTTCAGCTGAAAATGATGGGCGAGCCTGCCGGTATGGAGGGGTAGGAGATGTATTTATAGCCCCACGGGCCAAAACCAACCGTTACCTTCCAAACCAAGATTTTTCGGGGTCACCGGACGCGTCCGGTCCACAGCACCGGACGCGTCCGGTCTGTTCAATTTTTCAATTCGCGACCGAACTCAGCTAGCCGTTACATAACCACCGGACGCGTCCGGTGAGTTACACCGGACGCTTCCGGTGTTTCGGTCTGATAACATAGCTTCTGGACAGCGTCTGGTGTAGCACCGGACGCGTCTGGTCCGGCGTCCGGTACGTTATCCTTTTCTTCGTTGCACCAGACGCGTCTGGTGCTTACCACCGGACTCACTGTCCCAGCGTCCGGTGAGTTCAACAATTTTGCTGCACACGCAAATGAATAGACCGGACGCGTCCGGTCCTCTTCGATCCAGCGTCCGGTGCATCTAAAACAACCGTTCCACTTCGAATTCGACGATCTATGTAACGGCTTTAACTCCAACGTACCTTAGGGCCTTTTTGTAGTTACCTAGTGCTAAGTTTCACAAGTGTGCATCACACCTAAACCATTAGACTTATCTAGGTCAAGCTACCCGTTTGCACCCCCCTTAATAGTACGGCCAAAGGAAAAACAAAGCCCTAACGACTAATCCGACGTCACCCAACACCATGGACGATCGGAACTAACCATTCTTGACCTTGTCGTCCATCCTTTGAAAACCGAAACGATTTCCATCGTCAAGGGAGCATGAAACCCGTATTGCCCACGGTATCCATCACCATAACCTAACTTACCAATGTTTCTGCAAAACACACGTTAGTTATGGTAAATATTGTCATCAATCATCGAAACCACATTAAAGGGGCCTAGATGCTTTCACTCTGGACTACCTCAAGTGCACGATGTAGCAGGGAAGGGTCCAATGACATCGGCTACTCCAATTCGGCCGATGGCTCAAGTGTCATATTATTCTACTACACCTCCTGCTATACAGCCATTGTCAATGGGATTCTACGCGCCTCCGCAACAGATATCTGTTGCGAATCCATTGACTAATCCTCCACCAGTTTAACAGAGAGTTTCCACTGCAGAACAGCCCATAGTGCCATTCGTATCTCAATCTGGGTTATCTGCAATTCAGGGCAATTATGCTGGCCATCATCCACCTATACAAGAGCATCAATTGTCCGCAAGCTATCAGCCATCGGCAAGTCAGATGCCGATGAATTATAATCTCAATTGGTCAGGGCAAGCGCCAGTTCAGCAATCTGCTATTCAGCCAAGTTACCAGGCAATGGGGACTCAGCAGTATAGTCCATAGGCAACTATCCAGGATCAAACATCGGCAAAACAGCCGATGAACTTTACTCCATAGATTGGTGCTATGAATATGCCGATTCCTCCAACCCAAGTGCCACAGGGGTATGTAGAAGCATATCAGCCAACGCCTCCAGTAGAAATTCAGCCAATGCATCGGCAAAATCAGGATGCACTCTTGACCGATAAGATCACAGAAGTGATGAAGGAGCAATTTGGGATTCAGCCCAAGATTAATACTTACTCTTATCGGACTCCGTACCCTTCAGCTTATGATTCAATTCCTTTCCCGAATCGGTACAAAGTACCAGATTTCACTAAGTTTTCTGGGCAAGATGACACGTCGACGATGAAGCACATCAACCGATTCATCATCCAGTGCGGGGAAGCAGCGAACAGGGATGAGCTGAGGATCCGTTTATTCTCGTCCTCTTTGTCTGGATCGGCATTCGCGTGGTTCATCTCATTACCACCAAACTCCATTCTTACTTGGGCCAACCTGGAGAGACAATTCCATAAATACTTCTTTGCTGGTGTCCATGAAAAGAAGCTTACCGATTTGATGAAGTTGAGACAGCGAAGCGATGAATCGGTAGAGAGTTTTGTGCAAAGGGTACGAGACATGAAGAATAGGTGCTACAGCTTAGTGCTTGATGATCGCCAGTTGGCTGGTTTGGCTTTCCAGGGTCTATTGCCGCATCTCAGGGACAAGTACGATTCTCAGGAGTTTGAAAGTCTTAGTCATATTGTGCAGAGGATCTCTGATCAAAGTGCTCAAGCTCCAGAACATAGGGAGAGCTGGAACAAGAAGGTGTCCTTTGTAAAAGAGGCAGAGGAATCAGATTCAGATGAAGAACCAACTATCGGCCTGGCTGAGTGGGTAAAGGGTAAGAAGCCTATATCTTGTCCTTTTGGTCAGAAAGAGCCAGAGAAATTCACGTTCGACGTCACAAAGACCGATAAAATATTTGATTTGCTACTTCAAGAAGGCCAAATCAAGCTGTCACCCAATCATGTGATTCCATCGGCAGATGAGCTGAAGAAGATGAGGTATTGCAAGTTTCATAATGCAACTTCGTACAGTACCAATGACTGTAAGGTTTTTAGACAGCAATTGCAATCGGCAATTGAATCTGGGAGGATCAAGTTTGATAACTCTAAAGCTCAGAGGCCGATGAAGATTGATCAACATCCTTCTCCTGCAAACATGGTGGATGCCGTAAGCAAGACCAAAGTGTTGACATCGGCAAGTGCTAAGAAGAAGGCATCGGTGGATCCTAGAAATCAAGCAACTGCCGATGACTTAAAGGGGAAAGAGATAGTTGAAGGAAACAGTAGTTCCAGAAGACCTCCTAGACCTGCTCCGTACAGAATTTTAGGTGACCGCTATCGACATCGGCAAGAGGAGCTGCGTCAGGAAGACTGGCGTCGGCATAAAAATCATTGGAGATGCCCGTTCTTCATCTACTGTTGGGAAGAAGGCATTAAATTGCCTACTGTTGATAGCTGCCCCGAGTGCAATGGTTATGATGAAGCCGATCGGGCAAAGAGAAGATCGCACTATGGTAATCAGAGCAGATACATCGATAAGCCGATCAGAAAGAGGGCATCGGTACATGATCGGTTGGGGGGCAGAATCAGTGTACATGAAAGACTGGGCAGGCATGACGACTGTTTGCCGATGAACCAAGAGGAGCTCGAGGAGATGGCTAATGCAAGAGTCCCTGATGAGGCAATACTCTGTAGAGATCCCAATATAGATTGCCCAGGCTCAGGTACGAAACTGTATCAGCCCGTTTGAAAAACGAAGCTTCCTCAATGGTGCCCTGAAGGTCTAACGAAGACTCAAAAGAGGAAGATGCAACGGGAGCGCAAAGAAGAAAACTCCCGTGGGGAAAAAACTTAAGTATGGCGCCGAAGCGCAAAAATAAAGGCCCATCGGCAGACATCAACATGGTTTTCATATTGCCGATGAAATTCCGAACACTTGCTTATGAAGAAAACACATAAAGTATTTGTTCAAAAAAGAGTGTATCGGCGCTACGTTAATGTGAAAATTTTACAAATTGCCGATGCATTACTTTGCCAATGAGGAATAAGGTTTACAAGCTCAACAATGAGCGGATGGTTGATATCGCACGCAGGCGAATTTGGTCGGCTTCCTCTAGTGTCTTTGCGTCTTCATCGGCATTGTCTTCAACTGACTTGATTTTCTTCTTAAGCACCAGCGTCTTGAAGACTTTGTTGTCCCTTTCTTGCTGAAGAGTTTTGATAGCTTCGGGCATTTGGGCCTTTTCCTGATTTGCTGCGTTCAAGGATCCTTCGATCTGTCTCAGCTCCGCTAACAGGGCTTCTCTTCTTGCCCATAGTTGAGCAATTGTTTCTTCCAGATCTGCGCGGGAGGCTTCTAGTTTACCGATGTCTTTGTGTTTCTCATCGGCAAATTGCTTGTGCTTCATCATGTCCTCCTAGAGTTTTGCCTGAGTGGCTCTATCGGCAATTCGCTGGGCAGCCCTCTGGTACTACAACTGCTGACTCTCCAGGTGTGCAGCTTGGAAGAGTGCTTCCTCGACATCGGCAGGAATATGGCCTCGAATTTCTTTGAAGGTTGCTCTTGCGAAATCAGAGTCCTGGATCAGCAAAAAAAGTCTCCTGTTGCAGCAAGGATAATAACGTCTCTAGCCGGGATTTGGTTTCAGATGATAAAGCCTCAAGGGCTGGAGCAGAACTTTCTTTAGGCTCTTCATCATCGGGAACAATCCCACTGATAGAAAAGGAGAAAAGAAATGTCAAAAGGAGGGAAAAGAAGAAGATTAACCTTGGGGACGTCGAAGGGGATAGCCATGGCCGCGACGAAGATGGAGAAGACGAAGAATGCTAATGGAGGCTAAGAATCGCCGCTAAGAGTGACGCCGATCGAGTTCGTCGGAGGATCGCCTGTTGATGTCGCTGCTGGAGAGAGAAAAGCTAGGGTTTGAATCGCAGATGAAAAATGGGCCGCGGCGGAGGAAGCATTATATGGGCCCGTTGGTACAGGATTTCCACTACAAGCGCGCGCAACCTTCGAGGAGAAGTTCAAGCGGCTTGGGTAATTATGACCTGGAGGAAATTTCGGTGCATAAAGTATTTTATACTCCGAAATTGGGGGGCATGTGTTGACACCGTTTTTCGGCAAGTGTCAATAAGGATCGGGAAACTAAACTAAATCGGCAAGAGGGTAGTTTTTCTTCAGCATTGCTTCCGAGTTGCCGATGGATGGTTGCCGATGAAGGACATGTTGATCTCGTACATTGCCGATGAAGCTGAAAAGCTGTTAAGGATCGTTGCCGATAAGACGGAAGAGCTGTTGCCGATAAGACAGGCAGGAAGACTAGAAGGTTGTTGCCGATGCCAGGGATGTGCCGATGAGGAGATAACTTCATCATGACGGAAGCGGACAGCGGATCGGCAACACAGAGCTCACAATTTTTTATATTATAGTTTAAGTCCAACTCCTATACGAGTTTTATTGCTTTTCCTTAAAGAAATAGAGTTCGTATAAGGAATTAGTTTATTTCTTATTAGGACTCTTTGATTAGCAGAGTATAAATATATGCCAAAGGGCATTGTAATAGATATCCCAGAATCAATAAACAAATCTACTTTTTATCGTAATTTACCTTTACCAGTACTTTACTTTTGACGACTTCGTCAAGTATCTTTTCTTTTTCAACGAGTTCTTTCAAGAATCGACGGGCTGCATCAACTTGATCTCCGACGACCTTGCAGGTTCCGCGTCTACCGAGCACGATTCAGGCTTTGACTTCCGGACGTATCGCTGTCGTCGTGTGGGCCAAAATGCATCATTGCAGCGTCATGTGCAATGCAACTCGTACACATTGATTGATCTAGATTTGCTAGCTAATAAGCACTGATTAACATAAGATTTATGTTTTACATTTGCTATGACAAATTATTTCATAATTTATAGCTTGTATATGTTGTAAAATCATATGATGTTTTTTAAAAAAATTGACAATTAAAGATGTAAACGGTTTGTTTAAGACAAAGCTAATACGAGGTGTAAAAAAGAATACAGGGAGTACAAACTCCAGAGCAGAGCGCACGCACCATGAGTTGACTCCAGCACAGCGTTGTGCATGTATCCCATGTGTTACAGTACCCCATCGATCTGCATGCGGTAGAGTATCGGCATCTAACGGTACCTTTTGGCAAAGCCGGTACCGGCGCAGATTAGTTTATTTAGCCACAAAGTTTTTCTTTCTTCACCAGCCCAGGCCCGTCGCCGTTTGACCAAGATTCTCCCCAGGCCGGCCGGCGCCCACGCCTCGAATTCGAACCGACCTGACGACGCGCGTCGTTCACGCGCGCGCGTGCCCAGCGCCGGAATCTGTACGTCGTCGATCACCAACCACATTGATTGTGTCCACGCGCGAAATCTCGCTCCAACGATCCATCGTCATCGTGCTGATCGATCCATGGACCATGGAAAACGAGACAAAAACAGAGCCATCGGTCGGCACGTAGTACGGGCTCCGTGCCCACACGGATTTGTTGCGGACCATGCCATGCAGTTGAAGACTTGTTGCAGCGCGTGTGGTCACCACCGGCCGGCGGGGCCACCGGCTCGCGCGCGTCGGCAGCACGAGCGGCGGTTGTCGTCGACGGCGAGCTCGAAAGGCATGCGGCAAGGTCGTCGCGCATGCACAGAAAGGTGGTGTGGCCGGCGGCGGCGGCGAGGTGGGCGTGAGGTCGTGATGAGATGCGCGATCGAGATATACTAGCTAGGTCGGCCGGGGGCAACTTCCATTGCCAAGCATGGGGCCAAACTTGAATAGAAGAATTAAACAAGGATCATGCTGCTGCTGCCTTTTGCGCCTAATTAATCTTTCTGGTTAAGCTATTGTTTTCAGGTGATCCTCTCCCTCCCTCCCCTCCGTATCCTTCCATCCTGGATCGGAGCGTGACGTGCCCTCCGCCATCGCCTCGCTCGAGCTTAAATTAGCTAGCTGCTTCTCAGTGAAAGGTGAGGTGCATCTGGCCGGCCGGCTCCATTGGATTAACCCGTAAGCTTTATAGGGCATCCATAGGCCAGGCCCGTGGATGGAAGAAAGCTTTTCGTGTGTCGTTTGATGGGATGAATTCTAGAATATCTGAATATGTATGGCTGTACGCTACTAAAGGTCGGTTACCTTGCAAAATCTGGCATCAAAAGACTGCTGGTCTTTAAAGGTAAGGTTGAAAGAATCAAAGGATCCGTGAGCCTTTTTACGTGGCCACAAAACTTTATCGTCTACATATACAAGTCTAACGAGGAGCCCAAATGCTGAGAATGGATTTATTTTGATTCCATCCAACATGATCTCTGTAGTATACTGAGTTTGCAAAAAACTAAATCTATAATAATAGTAAAGAAATGATGAATGAGTCTCTACTCTGTTCAGTATTTCAGTTCCAGCGAGAAGAGCTCTCTGTTTTGAATTGCATCTATGTACGACGTCCAGTACGTACGATACAATTGACCAGGACTTGACGGAGTTCTTGGCGGAAGTGACGTCGTCTTGTACAGTTCGTATAGCTTTGTAAATCTGGTCGTCAGTTTGACATATATGCATGGCTGCCCACTTGTCCAGTGTGGCCAGTGCCCACTCCCACTAGCTGATTTATATGCGGTGCGTCCGTCCGTCACCTTGGATCGGTTCACCAACCAACATCACTAATAGCGGAATTTTGACAAGAAGGGAGATTTCCGAAACTTACAGGTTTCTTCTCTCTCGATACACGTTAGCTATATAGGCACCGCGAGGAACAATGGCCATCAAGAACAAGAAGTGTCTGATGTTACGAAGTACCCAGGGTTTCACAGAAAACATAAGATGAATATTGCATTCTAAAGGGCCCTGAAAAAGAGAAAGATTTCGCATCTGAATGATTAGCAATGTTGAGAACTCGGAGGAAGAAACCTTCTAGAAGAGAGTCTATACTACATGAGCTCGGGTTAAGGGGAGAAGAGGATATTGCGGTACGAGTACGACGTCACTGCCTCGGCCTCAAATTCTCTTCAGGCGAAAAAACATGGCCCTCCTGGCCTGCTGCTGCTGTCTAGCGCGGGCGGCGCACACAGAAAGAAAGGGACGTGTGCTGTGTGAACTGCCAAGGCTCCCACCCCACCCCACTGCAATGCAATGCACCCACAGAGTCACACACAGTAAAGGATGGCACCACCCACCGCGCACCCTGAAATGTTCTCTTCTTCTATTAATAAAGTTGGAGTTGGAGGCAATGCTAAAGCGCGCAATGAGACCGGTAACTGTGGAGCAAGCACTGCGAAACAGTAGTTGAAATGGGCTCTGTCCGCAGAGCAGAGCGTTGAAGTGAAGAAAAAGAGGCGCGCAGCACAGACAGGGGTGCGGGCGCAGGGCGCAGGGCGCAGGGCGCGGGAGAGGAGGCAGCCGTATAGGGAGGGCGAAAAAGGCTACGCCACGGCACAGCCTGCGGTTCTGGGCAGAGAGAAAGAGAGAGAGAGAGAGAGAGGAGAGATGCCGTAGACATTGCAACAAGCAAACGAGAAGGGCGGCTTTTGCAGGCGGAGGCCAGAGTAGCAGCAGCAGAGGTTGAGAGAGAAATAGAAAGAGAGAGTTGGGTGCAGTGCAGGGCAGAGACCACACCAGAGACGGAGCGATCGAGATAGCCAGAGAGAGGGGAGTTTAATAATATCCCATCACTCACGCCACGGCATCATTGGCCTCGCCGCGCCTCCTTCCTCCTTCCTGCTCGTCGCCGTTCCTCCTCCACTCCAAGCCCCCTCTACGCTCTCCCTTAATTGCCTTCCTCCTCTTCGTTGGAGCAGCAGCAGCGGTAGCAGGGGCACTGCAAGCAAAGCTCCCTGTTGCTTGCTCGCTTTCTCGTGCCGCGGGTGCGGCGGTGCATGGGAGCACGGCTTTGATTTGAAAGGAAAAGGAAGCAGAAAGGCGCGCAGGAGGGGAGCCAGCAGCCGGCCGGCCGGGGAAACAGAGGCAAGGAGGATGAAGTTCATGAAGCTGGGCTCCAAGCCCGATGCCTTCCAGTCCGACGGCGCCGACGTCCGGTGAGCACGCACACGCCTCTCCCCCAACTTAACCTTCTCTCTCTTCTTGCTCTGGCTCAGTGCGGTGATCTTGGCTGCCTTCCAGTATGTTCTAGTATGGCGTCCACCCAACGCTGCTCCCTAGGATCGCCGCATCTTCGTGATCTTGTAAAAAGTTTTCGCTTTTCTTTGTCGGACGCTCGAGTCCTGCTGATTAACAACAAACTGCTGGGACTCCTCGTCCCCTCCCCTGCGGTCGAAGTCGAGTGATGCAACAGTGCTGTTTACTCGATTAGGGATAGTGGCGCCAAAGACTCATTTGGGGGGGATTCCTTTCGAGGAACTAGAAGAACACCTGTGTTTCGTGAGATGATGGTGGTGAAGGTGGCGCAGGTGCTAACATGGGGGTGGTTCGAAAGTCGAAACCCTCTTGCATCACCATGTTCTTCTTGTTTGGACTTCGGACTGTCCTGCTTTGGTTTCAGAATAACCAACTCTTTTGTCCTTTCGTGCCTCGTTCCTTGATCTCGACGTGACATTGTACTTGGACTTTTTTTTTGTTTACATGCATACTCCTACATTGGCACGCTTTTTTTGATTGCCAATACCACCAAATTCGTTCGTACTTGCCGTTTTCATCCAAAAGCTTTGACCTTTTTTGTTCAATCTGAACCCGCCGCTTGAACGGACTAACAATGTTGTATTGCTATTTTCTTACCAGTTTCCGCGTGTGTGTTTTTTTTGGGGGTTGGGGGTTGGGAGTATTCTCCACATTCTATTTGTCTGCTGTATGCTGCGATTTTCTGAACTAGATCTATGTAAATTTTTTCTTCGAAATTTCGCGCTGGCATTCTTTGTTTCTCTTTGGGATTAGTTGTTTGTGTCCATTCCCTTGTCGTCATGCTGCTTGCTAGCTGTTCAGCGATTTGTTTTACCGTGATGGGCAATCCTCTGATTAAAAAATTACTCCCATCGAGATGCGATTCATCATTGGGTCATTGAGCTGAAACCTAGTTTATTTTCATCAATGTTCTTGTTTATTTATAATAACAGGTTTCTTTGGTGTCCGTTAGTGCTGTGCTTGCGTTTGAATCGGATTGTTCTATTTTATTTCCCGGCTAGAAAGTATAGCTTTACTGTAGGCTTTTTTTTCATCTGAATTTGTACTTGCTTTATCTGAACTTTTGTGGCTAGTGTAGGTCAGATCTGAGGGGTAGAAACATTATGCTTTACTCTTGTGTTATTATATGGTAGATACCACTACGTCTTGCTGTTTGATCTGGGCAACTTGGTAAAGTTAGCTGGACTAGTTTATTGCTAAGGAAAGTAGAAAACGATGGTCATCGCACCATCTTCCTAATCATTGATCAGTGTTCACTTTTCCTTCAGTTAAAGAATCCACCGCAAGTTGCTTCGTCACCAACTTATCTTTTGAAACAATCCAGTAGTATTTTTGCACCACTGATGAGTGCAAAGTGGCAGTAGTAAGTGGCACTTTCGTGGTGGATCTTGTGGTGATATGCTTTTGTGGTTGGTTAACCGCACGAAGGAACTACAAGATCTCAGTTTGGGGCCTTGGGCCATCCATATTCTTGGTAAGTGGGGGAATGGGTTGGTGTTAAGCTCAAGTGAATATGAGAGGTTTTGGATCTTAGTGTCTAACCCATTGCGTGCGTTTCTGTTTACCAACTCTAATGACGCCTTTGGCTGCTTTTGTTAGCTGAACTGGAATAACTGGAAAGCAGTCTGTACAGTCAAGTGATTACGTGAACAGCTACTTCATGTTTGCCTCCATTATTGGCCGGTAGTGCAGGTCTTTGACAGGTCTTTAGAGTCTAAGATGAGCTTCACGCATACGTTGTTGTCGATATGCCTGACTACAGATGGTGTATCAAAAGATATGCATTGGTGGGACACGCAAGTTGACTGTGGAGTCTTAATCTCTGGTAACTCTTAGGTTCATAAAGTTTTGGCATCGATCTTAGGCTGTGCATGACTCATTTAGTGATGCGAGTAATTTGAAAGTGAACTCTCTATTCTGACTAAACTACTTATCTTTCCGTGACCATTATGAGAAATATATTTGTGTATTATTCTGCAATATGCCTTTTGCTTACAATTTATTGCTGATGCATGCAGATATGTGGTCTCTGACCTAGCAACAGATGTGGTGGTGCATGTTGATGAAGTAAAATTTTACTTACACAAGGTCTGTGCCCAGTATTTTCTGCTATTGCACTGATTTAGAATTTTATCTTTTTTTTTAGAATAATGACAAAGGTTTTCTAAGTCAGCACTATTTAAGATACATATTTGGTCATTTCCTGAGGCCTTCTGGCCTAAAATACAAATTTGAGGGGTTATGTGTCATACTCTAGTAATAGAACAATTCTCACATTTATGTTTCGCTTAAGACTGTTGTTGGGCTGTCTCTTTCCTTTATCTACCAGCTCAGATGTTCCTTTTTACTGACATTTCACAAAGAAAAACATTCTGTGACAATAGTTTAGCCAAAATTCAACTGAAGGAATCTTTTGTTACTGTGGGACTAAATAATCCAGCCACCAATCACTTGCTGCATCTTATCTGCAATTCGCTTATGTTTTACTTCAGATGCTTTTACTTTTGTGTTGGATATATCATTCATATATGTTGCAATATATGATTGGTGATTGCCTTCTATTACAGAGATGACTATAAGTTTGAAATATTTATTGTTTGATTTGGTTGTCATATACAGTTTCCCCTCCTTTCCAAGAGCAGCAAGCTTCAAAGATTAGTTCTTAAGGCCGCTGAGGAGGCGACTGATGAGGTTCGCATAGATGACCTTCCTGGGGGAGCAAAATCATTTGAAATATGTGCCAAGTTCTGCTATGGGATGGTGGTCACCCTCAGTCCACACAATGTTGTGGCAGCAAGATGTGCAGCAGAGTATCTTGAGATGACTGAAGATATGGAAAAGGGGAACTTGATATTTAAAATTGAGGTCTTTATAAATTCTAGCATACTTCATAGCTGGAAGGATTCTATCATTGTTCTCCAGAGTACAAAGGCCCTATTACCATGGTCTGAAGAGCTGAAGGTTGTGGGTAGATGTATTGATGCCATCGCTTCGAAGACATCTCTGGATCCTGCCAATGTAACCTGGTCATACAGCCATAATAGCAAGAAAGGAGGAACTTGTGCTGAAATAGTCGAGTCAGCAGGAAAACCATCAATAGCTCCCAAAGATTGGTGGGTTGAGGACTTGTGTGAATTGGAAGTTGACCTGTACAAGAGAGTCATGGTTGCTATCAAGTCCAAGGGGAGAATGTCACCTGAATTGATAGGAGAGGCGCTTAAAGCCTATGCAGTTAGATGGCTGCCAGACTCATACGATGCATTGGTTGCCGAGGATTACATGAGAAGGAATCAATGTCTGGTCGAGACAATAATATGGTTGTTGCCATCTGATAAGAGTTCAGGTTCTTGTAGATTTCTCTTGAAACTCTTGAAAGTGGCTATACTAGTCGGAGGTGGGGAGCACGTGAAGGAAGAACTTATCAGAAGGATCAGCTTCCAGTTGCACAAAGCTACTGTTAAGGATCTCTTATTGCCTGCTTCTTCGCCTAATGATGGTACATATGATGTTCGGTTGGTGCATAATCTTGTCCAGAGATTTGTTGCAAGAACTGCGCTGTCTCATAATGGTGGTTTCATTGAGAAGTCTGATGAAAAGATGATTGAGCTCAACTTCGAGCAAGAATCCACTTTGTCGGTAGGAGAGCTTGTTGATGGCTACCTGTCTGAAGTAGCTTCAGATCAAGACCTTTCATTGTCAATGTTTGTTGAACTAGCGACAGCCGTGCCAGAAGCGGCTAGGCCTGTTCATGACAACTTGTACTATGCAGTCGATGCATATCTCAAGGTATGTTCAAAAGATAAAAAGCCAAACATTTCATGCATGTAGCTTGATGTTCAATGGCTGCTACTGTACATTCTTTTATTGTTCATACTATGAATGATAAATTTGTTCTTTCTAATCAGGAACACCCAGACATAAACAAATCTGAAAAGAAGAAGATTTGCAGTCTGGTGGATGTCAAGAAGCTCAGCACAGATGCATCCATGCACGCCACACAAAACGACCGCCTGCCTCTCCGGTTGGTGGTTCAGGTCCTCTTCTTCCAGCAGGTGAGGGCCGGCTCAAGCAAAGAACTTGCCCTGATTGACAATGGAGAACATGCTTGTGCACGGCCTACGCAGGATCAATTTGATCCCTGTGAAAGGCGGATACCGAAGCATCCAAACTCACTGAATAAGCAGGTAACAAGCCTGATCGCGAGGGAGAGCCAGCACCACCGGATCAGCGAGCACACGGTCGGCAGGAACAGTTTTAAGGACCAGATTGGGGGCATCCTGCTGCAGTCGCGGTCCAGGAGGATCTTCGACAAGCTGTGGAGCAGCAAGGGGCAGGGCGATCATGGCGGCAAAGGCTCGGAGACGTCTGGTAGCTCACAGAGCCCACCGTTGTCAGCAAAGCCTGCAGAAGTGAAGCCCTCCCCTTTTCCCCCTATTAGGAATAGGAGGTACTCTGTTTCTTAGTTCTCTCTCTCTCTCTCTCTCTCTCTCTCTCTCCCCTAGTTTAGAGCTCTGGTTTAGGTTGTTGTACAGAAGGAAGGTAATCAGCTGCTGCTCATCCTCTTTTTGTAAGCAGATCAATCTGCTGTCTACGTGATCATCCATGCTGTAGCTTTTACTATAGTGTAATTTCAAGTGGGAGCAAATCCAGGGCCTGTGTTCTTGAAAATGTTTGTGGCAATTGGCAAAGGTCAAAGGAAAGGTCAACACAAACCTCTTGTATCAGATCACTAGACTTAGAAAGACAGGATAACATCACACAATACTGCCATCCTGAATCAATCAATCTTACAAAAAAGACGAGACAATAACAGTGCAATGAAGTGAATCTGGTGCAAAAGATGAGACAGGTGAATCAAAATGTTCAGACTTAAGACAATGTGCGGGGTAGAAACAAATGATCCCATTCTCTTTAGTTGCATAATGGCTAAAAAAATCTGGACCTGCTTTTCGCCCTGTTCGCAGCACTTATCAGCGCTTGAAGCTTCATCTACGCAGGCAATAATAAGCGGGAAACCACAGTACATAAAAAAGTGTTTACTATTTTTTCCGTATCTAGTACTAGCGGACGCAACCACACCTTATGATATGAAAACTGATGAACACAGCAATAAGATTCAAATAATAATAACAATGGGTAAAAACCAAGATAGATAAATCTGGAACAATTCCGTTGAATCAGATATCAGATAATAACATGGAAGACAGCCCCTTCCACTGGGCACAGGCACAGAGCTGATATATGTTATTATCTCTTTGCAAGTTCCACATCACCAGGCCTGCACATTTCGCAGCCAAACAGTTTATCTGATTGCTAGTTCATCAGGTTTTGACTAGTAACCACCCCTCAGAGCAAGGACAAGATGGAGGACAGAACCACCCTCAATGTTGTAGTCCTTCGCGGTCTTGTCATCAGCAAGCTGCTTACCAGCATAGATGAGCCTGCAAAGGGGACAGAAATCGCTTCATCAGCATCAGGCGTCAGGAAAGCATAATTGGTTTCAAGTAGAATAAGCATGTGGATATAATTAAAATAGTAGCATTTGTGGATATAACCAAAATCTGCATGATACCTTTGCTGCACGGGAGGAATGCCTTCTTTCTCTTCAACACGCTCCTTGATCCTGTCAATCGTGTCAGTGGGTTCTATGTCGATCTCGATCTCTTTCCCAGTGAGAGTTTTGACCTTGATCATGGTTCCACCCCTAAGCCTGAGGACCAAATGAAGAGTTGACTCCTTTTGGATGTTGTAATCAGCCAGTGTGCGTCCATCCTCTAGCTGCTTGCCAGCGAATATCAGTCGCTGTTGATCTGGGGGAATCCCTTCCTTGTCCTGTGACAGTGAACAGAATAACATGTCAACTCTTTAGTACTCAAATTGCAAGATGTAGTAACTACTCATTTACAGAACATAGATCTCCAAAGCATGATTCAGGTCATGGTATGAAAAGTTTTTCAAACCAATGACCTATTTGTCAGTGTTGCATATAGGCTTTTCAAATAGGAAATTAAAAGAATGCACTACTGAAAAAGGAGATAACTTGGGGAGAGCAAAATGACAGAGAAAATTTCTATGGGAATAAAACAAAGGACGCCTAACAAGACACATACAATTGGCCCTTAATTTTTTAAACCATTGAACTCTATCGTAGGCTGCATCTCAAGATGACCAATCTATCTAGCGCATCATGCACAGATATGCATGGAACTAGTGGAAGCATCTAACCTTTTTTGAGGATTAATGCCAAATATATATAACAAAAAAGAACAAGAGAACATATTCTTGTTTGCATAATAATTGGTTAAGTATTGCTGCGAATACAAGGAACTGATTTTTTTTATATTATATATACAAGCTGCATCAAATTCTATTGAATGGTACTTTTAAAGGAGACTAGCATAATTGTCTAGTGTGCTTCAGTTGTATTGTGAAAGAAATATAAAGGTATGAACCATTTATTAGGCGCAATTCTATTTAAAACAACAAAATTACACATGGTACTGAACAAAGAACAAAATTGCACATGGTACTGGGCATAATAAAGTGCTTCCTTTGCTCAAGCAGCCAAAAACAAGACCTTCAGGATATGCTCAGCCTAGCAATCCAATCTACCTCAATATATAATCCCAAAACTAAACTTCCACATTAATCTGACAGGATCAATCCAAGTAACATCGGATGAACATCACAGCAACTAGGGTAAACTTAGATCGATCAAGCCCTCGACTCGCCGCATAGACAGGTCAAAGCAACTCGCCGGTAGCAACAAGAACAAGGATGGGGTGGGGGGCACGCACCTGGATTTTAGCCTTGACGTTGTCGATGGTGTCGCTGCTCTCCACCTCGAGGGTGATGGTCTTCCCCGTCAGGGTCTTCACGAAGATCTGCATCTTCTCCTTTGCCTCTTCCTCCCTCGCGCTAGGGGTCAGGGGACTAGACGGCGCGGCGCCGAACTCGAACTGCGTGAGGACGAAGCCCTTAATTGTTTGTTTCTTCTTTTGTTGGGTTTCTACTCGGGTTGGACGGATTTATAGGGGGGCGGCGGCGGCGTGACCGGTTGCTCCACCACTCCGATTCGAGTTGGAATATAATAACGATTTTATAATTAAATAATACTTTTATTTAATAAAACAATTAATATATCTGTACAGACTATTTACAGAAATAGATTCTGAAAATCAGAAATAACTATTTAGGTCCCCTTTCAATGCGTTTTCTCTCTCTTTTGATTTGTTTTCTATAGAAATAAATTGATCAGTAAAACTATTACATTTCGCCCCACGGACCTTAATGTTAAACATTATATAATATATATTAGGGGTTTGCTAAAGTCTAGTCGGAAAAAAAAACAAACTCAACAGCTATTCTCGCTCGAGTGAAACCCTAGCTCACCGCGGCGCCACCTTCCCCCCTTAGTAGCCACCACCATGGTCGTAGCTCTCCCGCCCTAACTTGGGCCCGACTGCTCCTGTTGTCTCTAGATCTCCTAAACTACCCGTCGACCATCCCCACCACTTTTGCGTACCTGTCTCCCCTTGGCTTGTCATTCTATAGCACATCAAAGTTAGAAGAGATGATAAGAGAGAGAGAGATGGAAGGTGTGCGAACTCCGGCGCTAATATGTACATGTTTGTTATTAAGCATATATATACGATGTCCAACCTAGGGCCTGCCGACCTTGGATGCCTGCCCAAGCTTCGGTGTTAATACACGGTGTGACTTGCATCATAGTATCGCCTATTGTCTTAAGCTTCAAAATATATGACATCATTAGCTGCCTTAAGCATTAGTCGTTTTAAGGATTGCCCATGTTCTACATGAGTGCTGGACCCGCTATTATTGAAATACATAAAGGATTTGGAGAACAGTTGAGGCACTAGGCATTAAGATCAGATAATGTGTGCAACTCAAGTGTCGCCTATATACCATGTATAGTAAAGCTACCATGCCAGTTTATCACATACGGCTTGACAATACAATGTTCCTACTTCCTTATATTGCATATCACATTACATGCCTTGATCATATACACAATATTTTGTTTGCTCTGGATGGATTTAAAAGTACTTCGTTTGGTTCTTCCAATATAACTATTATATATACATATAATTGGTTTATAAAAAATGCATATCCACATCTACAAGGATAAAATAGTATAACTTAAATCAAAAGTATTAGAGGGACAGAGTTTTATGGACTTCTCTATGCAGTCATGCATATGTTAAGTAGTTGGCACTTTGATATTCTGCTCAACTAAAAAAGTTGAAGCTGCATAAACAAAATATTCTAGGCTATGGTGAGAATGCTCCTCAATAAAATAAAAATCTATAGCTTTGAGAAAAAAGCTATAGGTTAGATTGAAAAGAAGGATCATTCAATAAAAAAAATATTTTTATTCAATAATAAATATAGCTTCAAACAAAATATTACTCACTAAACGAATGATCTAGAAATATATGTAACTTGGTGTGACTCCCGGAGGAAAACTCACATTCATCCTGTTTCAATATATGTAACTTAGTTTGACTCCGGGAGACAAACTCACATTGATCCTGTTTCAACGTGTGGTCAACAGAATTATCGTTCATTTATGTAGTCACAACATAATAGTTCATTTATTCAACTCAGCATGTAAGCAATCTTTCAAAAAGTCATTAACAAGATTGAGATGCATTTTGTTTACCAAGAAGCTGCTTCGGGAAAAAATAAAATTCCTTCATTGCCATCCAAATCTGATTCTTTTATGACAATTGAAGTGTTCCCATCAATTCCAAAGATTCTATTTTTTTTATCCCTTATGTCGGTATAGATTTGAATGTCAATGAAGAGAATACACAATGACAAAATTTTCAGTGTCAATGAAGGGATCACTGTTTCGCAAAAATAAAAAAAGACGATCAGTATATTTAGATGACATAATGTATTGTCATATTCAGATGATGCTAGAAATGATCATCATCGATCGCTTGATGATGATATGTACTACCGTCGTAAAGAAACAAAACAGCCCACCCCACCAGCACAAAATTCTCTTTGAAAAACAAAAAGATGATAATAAGAGTGAAAAAGAGAGCTGCGGGATTCTCTTCAAAGTCAGTGCTTACATTCCACGCAACCCTGAAACAAGAAAAGAAGGCATTTGTGTGCAGAACCTACACATGTTGGCATCCACACGATATTAGCACCGGCACCAACACCACACGATATGAACACAGAGTGTGCTGGTACGTGGAGCTATGGAGGTAACAGCCATTGACAACACAACTACTAAAGTGTAGAGGGCAATATCTTTTTCATTCATACATCACTAGAACAATTAACTGGCAGTTCGATCTAGCCAGTATAAAACTTTTTGCAACAGCTGTTCCATACAGTGTAGCGCTCAATCTCCAACCAGTGGACCAAAAAAAAGCAATTTCCATATACAAATGTTCCATAAAGTATCATCAAGAATCGCAGATATGTGAGGCACAGAATGCATTGGAAAAGGACACAAACCCTCTTGCGAACTGGCAATGTTCATGGGGATCTTTTTCCCCTTCCAGTCTAGAAATAAAACTGTGAGTTCCTCCTATCACTCTACCAGAAGTTATTATTCATCATGCTGTTCACGATCAAAACCAGATTACTGCAGAAACAGGTGTAGAGTTGCCACGATGGAGTAACGTGTCAGACATTGAACCCTTCAGCTCTCAAGCATTGCAGGTGGGCTTCAATGAACTTTCCGCAGGCATCCTCGCCATTCTGCACGATGCAGTCGTCTCTCAGCTTCTTTGTATCTGGGCAAGCGCAGCAGATCTTCTTTTTCGGCTTCGTCTCAGGTGTAGGAGCTGTTGTGGCAGGTTGCTGGACTGAATCTGAAGCCTCAGTTTGCACAGATGCAGTGTTCCCCATTTCTGGAATGAATTGAAACAGCAATGAATAAGACAGGATCGACAATGGTTGGATTTTTAACAAACATGAGATTTAGGAAGTGAGCCTTGCTCAATCGGTTGGATGGGAGGTGTGGTCATGCACCCAACCATCTAGGTTCAAGTCCTCTCTCGGCTTGAATTTGGGTGCCTATTTTCTCTTCTTAATTTTCTTGAACACGCAATAGCTGTGTATCATTTCATTAGGAGAGAAAAAAAGGAGAATAGCACAAAGGAGGGATAAGAATCCCCCTCCCCAAGGGAAACACTAGACCAGAGCAACTAGCTTTCCACAGCTAACATGACGTTTCTCTTCTTAACGACCGCCTAGGTCCTCCTAGGTTGGATCACATCAACATGAGATTTTGATGAATAGAAACTTTATTATGCCATACGTGTTTTACAAAATTGAAATTTCTAGAGAATCATTTTTTATATGACTACTCTCAGTGGATACTGTATTTATACACCACAACCAACCTAGTACAGTAACATGGATCCATTTGGCGATAGAAGACTTCTCAGAGGCATGCAAAAATAGTTACCAAACAGATCTAATTTGGCTATGTGTCAATAGTGTACCGAAGACTCAAGCTGTTGATGTTATGAACTTATGGCCAAAAGTACTATACAACTAAAAAAGTTACAACAAAGTAAGGAAAACAATGACAATATAAGTAACCAGGCAAAGAAGACACGACAACAATAATAAGACATTAGTATTGTATCCAATTACACTATGTTCAGGAAGGTCTTCGCTCTAGCCAGCAATAATATTTAGATTATCAGATAATCCATTGTTAACAGATGTGTGCTAACCAGATACTTTGGCATGTCTCTTGCAATGCTTAGTCAATACGCTGTTCTACTACATGTCCTGCTTGTGCAATTGTGAACCACCTTGGGATTGGAGCGAGACTAGGCTTTGATGGGGCTTGCAGAGCTCGTTCTTCACATATTTGTGAAGAGCTCCTATGAATGGTCATTATGGTCTGCACGAAAAAAGACAAGAAATATCCATAGGCGCTAAGGAATTCCTACAGCTCGGTTATTTGTGCTCGTAATTCAAAGACTGTTTCGTTGGAAAGGGTGACTTTCCTAATCTCAATCTAGCCTAGAGCCCTAGACATTTTTTCTGCAATTCCCCACACAGCATTTGGATGCTGCATTTTTGCTTGTATGACGTATGGGTTCAGTGGCAAATCCGTAGCCTTCAAGCTAATCCCCTGGCAGAATCCTTAAGACAAAATCGAAGCGACTATTCTCTCCCGTACGAAAACTAACAACGTGAAAAGCAAACCAAATCATATACACCCTTTACCAAGAACAAGCAGCACGATTTGGCCACCACTCTGCTAGCCTAACGACACAGGTGTTGCTACTATTAATGAACTGGAGCGAGGAGTTAGGGTTACCGAATGGAAGTACCTGGAGCCGAAGAGAGCCGGAGCAAACTCGAATCCGTTACCCGGATCTGCCTCTAGAGCAATCAACAATCTCTCGATGTCGTTGAAGGGAAAAAAGCAAAGGAATCGCGCCGCCGCACGCGGAGACGAGAGGGTTCGGGTTCTGGAAGACACGGTGCGGCGTGGAATAAACGCGACGTCTCCGCCGTCACGGCCCGTTCGGCCCAGTTTCAGGAATTCATCCGATCTGAGACGTTCCTTTCAGATCGGACGGTGCACAGCCGTTCCACCGAACCGTCCGTGGACTAGCTTGGACACGAGTTGCCGCTGACGCTGAGTAGGACGACTCGCGAACCCAGTCCGTTTCCTTGCGCGCGCGGCTGCAGACGGGAGAGAAGGGGAGGAGGGATCATGGTGGCGCCGGACGTGAAGGCGGAGACGATGAAGCTGATGGATCAGCGGGGCGGCCTGGAGGCGGAGATGGACGCCATCATCGCCGGCCTCACCGCGCCTGGCGGGCCGGGCATCACCGGCGGTCTCGTCGACGCCGAGGTACCCTAATAATATCCGCAAAAACCCTAACCTAAACCCTGAAATTTCTTCCCACTTCCGCAGCTTAGGCGCTAATCGTTGTTTGTTTTTGGATCGGTTGGTTTAGGGTTTCCCCAGGTCCGACATCGACATCCCGAACGTGCTCGCCCAGCGCCGGAGGCTCGCTGGTAAACATTGCTGTGCTCGATTTTCGTTGCGACGCAATTCACACTAGTGACAAACGATATTTAACCAGCTGTGTTTAGTTTCTCAGTTTATACACATCATCAATCTATTTGCCACGGGCTGAGTAGAATTTGGTGCTTTGGGGGATCCAGGAAAAGGGATCTTAGGGTAATTGATTGAGTGGGTTGGTCCAGTAGGCAGTGTATTGAGTTGCTGCAGGAGCGTGTTCTGCTTAACAGGGCACTAGGCAGTCTGTGGCCCGATGATGCAGTCTGTTAGATTTGCTCTTGCCCTTGTCCAAAGCTGAAAAATTCAATAGTTAGACCTGCCAAGTGATGACTATACTGTATCTTACGATGCCACTTCTTTTTTTCCCCTCTAGGTTTCACATCGGTAGTGAATGGATAATGTTCAAAATCTTGCATGTAGGAATGCAAGGTGGATCGACTCAAGCACATTTCGTTCAAATTCAAATATAAATGCCCCTTCACCTAATTGCTAGTTCACTTGTGCCTGAGTTTATTTACAGAGTCGGTCAATGGGTAACGGTTTGTTGACCCACTTGCATCCCTACCATATGTTATGTCTTTCAAAATCTTGTATGGATCCATTGTTATTCATCAGCACTTTTTCCTTTTTACTTTAGGGAATAGTGGTTTCTTGGCGTTTGAGGTCACTAGAGATCTGGACTTCCAGAGCAAATGTAGTTGGTGCTGGACCATATGCTTACATTGGAGAATAAAAGAAAACATTTTTGCTGTTGACATATATTTAAAAATGTGTATTGGCCGTCTTGTGTATCTGCTGCAAATACATTTCCTTTTTTCTTTCCCTTTATGTTGGTGGCTCATATTGGGCTATAGACTAAAAGGCTTCGTTGTTGCTGTTGCTGTTGCACAATATTATGCTTGCCATTTAGGCATTTACATTGCATGATGTTCATTGCAGAATTACGTAACGATCACAAGGTTGTTACAAATAAAATTGATAAGAATTTGGAGATTTTACACTCAGCAAAGTTATCGAGGAATGAGCAATCAACCTCAAGGAGGTCTGGTAAGTATACAAACAGTATATTGTCAAATGAAAATCTCATTGCTGGTAGTATGCCATAATCAGTTGAATCTTCTTGAGTACCAAGAATCTATACTAGATTTAAAATGTAAAATAATTTGAGTAGTATGGTCTTTTATGATATTCATTTTTATATTTCTGCAAATTCCACCAATATTGTGTCTTGGAGACAATGAATGTTCAAAAAGTAAGTTACATGATGGAGCAGGTATCTTTCCTCTACTCTGGTTATAACAGTGTTTTCAGTGAATGCCAATGTAGCCTGGTTAAAACATAATATTCTAATTTCTTTATGCTTAATAATTCTGCTACTTGTGACATTGTTAATAAAAGTACTTAACAATATGACAATGGTTTTGAAGGAACAAGGGCAGAAATATAGAAATAATCAAGTTATAACAATATTTATAAAAACTCAAGTGATAACAATTATCTTAAATTTTAGTATTTGCAATAGTTTTTTATTGTTATGGTAAAGTTTTGTTTATGAAAAAAATGAGTGTTATGCCCAAGGCATCCAGTTAACCAAAGAAGGCCCAGAGACATGCTAAATGAAATTAAAGTTGCTGATCTCTGCGATATTTGATTTCGTGCAGATACAACAGGTCCTTCACATGTTGGATCATCTCAAAGTGAACCTATGGAAGAGGACCCTGTGACCAGACTTCCTTTTGCCATGATTGATGAAATCACAGATGGTTCTCCTGCTGCTGTGGATGGTTTGCGACTTGGAGATGAGATAGTAAAGTTTGGGAATGTGGAAGCTGGTGATCGATTGCAGGAAAGGCTCATCTCTGAAGCTCTTTCCAATGAGGACAGTCAAGTACCTTTAGTCATCATTCGCCAGGGATCAGCAATGGATTTGACAATTACACCAAGAAAGTGGCATGGAAGAGGACTTCTGGGGTAAGTTTTTACTGTAACTACTAACTGGTTAGTGGGCATCGACTTTTTATTATCTTTCTAGTCAATACAAAATTTCATATCTGAACAGCTCTTTATGGATGTGTCTTCTAGCTATGATTGTGTCTATTTGATTGCCATGGTAGGTATTGTAGTTCCTAATGTCCACTTGTTTATAAATTATGTGGAAGCTGCAAGTCTTCCAATTTAATGTCACCAAGTTGATACCAGATAATGTGACATGTTGGAGTCCCAAGTATGAGATCGGCAGCTGTGTAATGCACTGCAGATCTGTAGTTTCCTTTTGATATCCCTTAAGAAATGTAACTTTTCACAAAAACCTGTTTGGTTAGATCCTTAAAGGCCTGCAGAGGGAATTGGAATATAGCACTATAAACTTGGAAGCTTAGTGTTGATATTAATTCTTTTGGTGACCTCCCACCCAGCCCCACCCCGAGTTCACACTCACTAGCCAATAAAAGAGTCTTGTGCTGTGATTTCAGAACGTCTTGAAGTGGATTCCTGAAAAGATGGATATTGGAATATAGCGCTATAAACTTGGAAGCTTAGTGTTGATGTTAATTCTTTTGCTGGCCTCCCACCCAGTCCCCACCCCGAACACACACTCACTAGCCGATACAAGGCTCAAGTCTTGTGCTGTGATTTCAGAACGTCTTGGAGTGGATTCCTGAAAGGATGGATATTGGACAATGCACACCTGCACACACTCACTAGCCGATACAAGGCTCAAGTCTTGTGCTGTGATTTCAGAACGTCTTGGAGTGGATTCATGAAAGGATGGATATTGGACAATGCACACCTGTTACAACAAGTTAGATCTTTTGGTACTATTTTAGCTTATAAATACTAAAAAAAGCGTGTATTTGTTAGTGCTGTATGATTGGTTGACAAAACTCAAGATATATTCATCCTGAGTTATAAACTACTAGACCACTGATTAGTAAGACAGCTGCCTCTTCCATGTCTGCTCGTTATTTGTTTTGTTGTACTCTCGGTTCCAAATCATAAGACGTTTTGAATTTTCTAGATATGTAGTAAAAACAATGTATCTATAAAAGCCAAAACATTTTATAATTTGGAACACATTATTTTTGCCATCTGATGCCAATGTCTCGGCACCTGGAATCAAAGCAAATGATCGCTAGCTGGCAAGCTTAATTGTTTACTCGTGTACAAGCTACAAGATCCTTCTTGTTCCCTTGCTGATGAATTTATTAACTCCAAGCTGGTTTCTGGTTCTTGCAGGTGCCATTTTCGAATGCTATGAAGAGTCAACGTTCTTCCAGAGAATGAGCTGGTCTATCATGTTTGCACTTTGTGAATATGGCTCTAGCAATGGCATTTCAGCCCCAAAGTGAAATGATTTAACTGAATGTGTGGCATCTTTCAAAATACTAATTGCTTGTATTTAAGCTTTGGAGTGCTTGAAACATACCTAGTGGCCGGAGTATGGACACAAGAAAAATGAAAAGAAAGCCTGACATTTGTTTGTCAAATCAGTCGTTGATGAAAGGCTTTTACGTTTCACCTGCTCTCCGTCTTGCGTCTTATAAAACACAGAATGCCCAACCAGAGAAAGAACAGGCCTGCTTTACGTATACTACGTATACGGCTGCTTACTACTATATATAGGAGTATATTGCTTGCGAAGTGAGACAAGGAAACCTGCCGGTACCTGCTTACTATATATACACGTATGACGTATCCATTCCAAAAAATGCCCCAACTTGTGCACATAATTAGGCCACAGCCACCTAGTCCCCCAATTAGGCGATTACGGATATATATATATATAAGTAGCTGCACCACCAACCGTTCGACTGAAAATTTCATACAAAATCCATGGCATCTGTACGGCTACGAGGTAACTCGCTAGAGGATGATACGATAGTATGTAGATTCCCTATTACAGAGTTATTAAACTAACCCACCATCTTAAGACGGATGAACAAACTGAGTGATGGGAAAAGTTAGCCTAATTTGATTCCGCTCCTAGAAGACGAGAGAAATGATCGCTTTGACTTGTTCTGTTGCTAGGAATCACCGCTTGATCGAAGCCTCGTTGCTGCAGGCAGTTTTATCAGACTTCATACTCCACGCCTTCTGTTTGGACACCGCAAATTCCACTGAAAACGCTGTATGGTGCCCCTGTCAGCCTTTAATTAGTTGTCGATCGGGTGCCCCTGTATACATTATAAAATGAATCAGAACGTTCAGGAAATTATTTGAATATAAAATTACAAAATTTGAGTGCAAAGTCATGATATTATCGACCATCATATAAAATTCGAGCCTGAACACAAATCCTGTACAAGTATCAATAAAAGCAAAAAAAGGAGAAGTCATACTTATTATTAGCGATTGTCACATGTGAACAATGCGTATGCGCCGGCCATCTTGTCCGGGCTAAAGTTTTGCTAGCTCTATTTATGTATATATACTATATATATATGACTACCGGTTTGTTTGAACCTATCAATCCGGCTTGTTAGTTATACATGGTATAATGTTTCTCTTTCGTAGCAAAACAATATTATTTGGCTTATCAGCCATAGAACCCTATTACATTCCATAGCTGCTCTGCATGAGTTTCACGCGGACGTGTTCAGAAGAACCTCCGATCCATGGCTCCATGTTGCATGGAAAGCTGCTAGCCGGTGAAGGAGGGCGATCATCCACCATGATTGACAACTAAAAGTGGTATGCAACAACTCCGTGTTATGATTACACGTACCAAGACCGATAGACATTGTTGTGATAGAAAATTAGAGAGAATACAACAAACGGAGGGTGTTAGTCCTTTGGAATGATGCTCCATAATGCGGCCCACACGTACGTACTGTCATAT